>JALIGW010000001.1:30125931-30548431 GCA_023053685.1 Diadophis punctatus similis | reverse complement strand
CTATGTTCCCGGCATTCCTGGGCCAGTGCCAGTTGTTCATGTCTCTGAGGCCAGAGGATTTCCCCCACGACCGGGACAAGGTGGGGTTTGTAATTAGCCTGCTGTCTGGAAATGCAGCACGTTGGGCCACCCCTCTACTGGTCCAGAACAGTCCCCTCCTCCAGGACTTTGGGCGTTTCTGCACTCATTTGGAGGAGATGTTCGCGGATCCAATTAAGGCCCAGACAGCGTGCAGGCAATTAAGGCAGCTGAGGCAAGGCCGGAGACCACTCAGGGAATACATCAGTGAGTTCCGTCTCCTCAGCCAAGACTCGGCCTGGAATGAGGCAGCGTTGTTGGATGCCTTCCAGGAGGGCTTGGCAGACAGCATCCAGGATGAGCTGGCACGCGTGGACATTCCTGCAACCACCCAAGAACTGGTGCGGCTCTGCTTGAAAATTGATGCCCGGTTGCAAGCGAGGAACGCACGCCGTGCTGCTCCGGCGCCTCTCGCGCCACCTGACGTCCCCGCTGTTCTGGCTCCACGTCGCGCTGCTCAGGCACCTCCTGTTCCCCGTGGACTTCCGTCGGCCCCGGCTCCCCGTGACGAGCCTATGGACCTTGGCGCTGTTCGGCCCCGCTTGACCGGCGCGGAAAAGGACAGACGCAGGGCAGGGGGGTTGTGTTTGTATTGCGGCGACCCGGGCCATTTCGCTCGCTCGTGCCCTAGGAAGGGTCGGGGGCCCACCGCTTCTGGTCCTGCTCCACCGTCCCAGCCATCGCCGTCGGGAAACGGCCAGCGCCCGGCCTAGCGGAGACGCTGGGTCGGGCATGCACACCGAAGGACTCCGGCTCAGCTGACGTGGATCCCGGTCCTCCGCGGCATCTGCTCTTGGACACCAAGGTCTTTATTGACCACCGGGACCGCGGCGTCTCCGCACACGCTTTGGTGGACTCCGGGGCAACCACCAATTTCATTGACGAGGCGTTCGCCCAGCATCTTGCCGTTCCCCTGTGCCCCGTGGACCCGCCGATGAGGGTGGAAACAATCGATGGCCGGGTGTTGCTGTCCGGTCCGATTAAGGCCATCACGCAGCCGGTGCGCCTTTGCATTGGACGGCACGAGGAGGCCATCCAGTTTTACGTGACGTCGGGACTCCATTTCCCTTTGGTTCTCGGACTGGCGTGGCTGCGCACCCACGACCCTCAGGTTGTATGGTCCCAGAACTTCATTGCCTTCCCGAGTCTCCAGTGTGTGGACCATACGCGCCAGGTTTGTGCGGGCGCGGTACCTGACCCTCCGGACATTTCACTCCCAGCTGAGTTTGCAGACTTCGCTGATGTGTTTAGCGAAAAGGAGGCGGACCAGTTGCCCCCGCACCGGCCCTACGATTGCCCTGTGGATCTGATTCCCAACGCTCCGCTCCCTGTGGGCCGCCTCTATTCCATGTCAGAACCCGAACTGGCCGCACTGCGGGACTTTATCGATAAAAACCTGGCCAGGGGTTTCATCCGACCCTCCTCATCGCCCTTGTCTGCCCCCGTTCTCTTCGTCAAGAAGAAAACCGGGGACTTGCGCCTGTGCTGCGATTATCGCAAGTTGAATGCCATCACAGTGCGTAACCGGTACCCGTTGCCCCTCATCCCGGAGTTGATGGAACGCCTCCGCTCGGCGACCATCTTCACCAAATTGGACTTACGTGGGGCTTACAATTTGGTGCGTGTTCGTGAGGGGGACGAGTGGAAGACGGCGTTCGGAACCCGCTACGGTCATTTTGAGTATACGGTCATGCCGTTCGGCTTGACCAACGCTCCGGCTGTGTTCCAGCATTTCATGAACGACATCTTTAGAGATTTGCTGGACCAGTTCGTTGTCGTGTACCTGGACGATATTATGATTTATTCTACGTCCCGGAGCAGCCACATCCAACATATCCGTCAAGTCCTGCAGCGGTTGAGAGACCACCAGCTATACGCGAAATTAGAGAAATGCCAGTTTTTTCAGACGACTGTGGATTTCCTGGGCCATCGGATTTCGCCAGAAGGCATCGCCATGGACCGGGGCAAGGTCGAGGCCCTGAAAACCTGGCAACCCCCGCGCCGGGTGAAGGACGTTCAGCGACTCCTGGGGTTCGCAAATTATTATAGGACCTTCATCCCGGGGTTCGCCACTCTGACCGCGCCTCTCACTCGACTCCTGCAGAAACAAGTCCCTTTCCGGTGGGGCGATTCCGAACAGGAGGCGTTCAAGATCCTCACGGATGCCTTCATGCAGGAGCCGATCCTCAAGCACCCAGACCCTCACCGCCCTTTTGTTGTGGAGGCGGACGCGTCCGACATTGCCGTGGGCGCCGTCTTGCTCCAGACCCGGGAAGATGGCGGCCATCTCTTCCCTTGCGCTTATTATTCCCGGAAATTAACCTCGTCGGAGCGCAATTATACGATCTGGGAGAAGGAGTTGCTGGCCATCAAGGCGGCTTTCGAGACCTGGCGGCACCACCTCGAGGGGGCTCGTCATCAAGTGGAGGTGCGCACAGACCATAAGAACCTGGAGTTCTTGCAGACGGCCAGGAAGCTCAACCAGCGCCAGATACGCTGGTCGTTCTTTTTCTCCCGCTTCAATTTTCGCATTACGTACATCCCGAGTGGCCGGAATCAGCAGGCGGACGCGCTGTCCCGCAAGCCGGAATACGCCCAAGCCCAGGAACCGCTGCCACCCCGGACGGTCCTGCCCGTCGAGTCCTTTGCAGCTACCCAGGATCCCGTGGACCTCCGAGGACAGATCCGGGAGGCGCAGCGACACGACGCCTACGCGGCACAACGGAGGCAGGAGATAGGGCCTGAGTCCCCTTGGACGTTTTCGGACGACCTCCTCCGTTTCCGGGACCTGCTCTACGTTCCTGCCGGTCCGCTCCGTGGCCTGATCCTGCAGCAGTGCCACGACAGCCCTGCGGCTGGCCACTTCGGCCTTTTCAAGACTCTGAACCTGGTGGCTCGGACTTTTTGGTGGCCCCGACTCCGTGATGACGTCCAGGCCTATGTGACGTCTTGTGTTCGCTGTCGCCAGGCCAAGTACGCCCCTGGAGCGCCGCCGGGCCTGCTGCAGCCCTTGCCGACGCCTGAGAGACCCTGGGGGGCTGTCTCTATGGACTTCCTCACGGACTTGCCCCCGTCCGCCGGCTTCACGACCGTGTTCGTAGTGGTCGATATGCTGACCAAAATGGCACATTTCATCCCCTGTCGTGGGTTGCCGACAGCTCGTGCCACGGCCCGCATGTTTATCCAGCATGTTTTCCGCCTGCATGGTCTGCCGGATCGGGTCGTGTCGGATCGGGGAGCCCAGTTCACGGCCCAGTTCTGGAAGGGTCTGATGGCGGCCCTGGAGGTCCAAGTCTGCCTCTCGTCAGCGCATCATCCGGAGACTGACGGGGGCACTGAAAAAGTCATCGGCATCCTTGAACAGTACCTGCGCTGTTTTGTCAACCAGCAGCAGGACAACTGGGCGGAATACCTTGCCGTGGCCGAGTTTGCTTTTAACAACTCTCAGCACACCTCCACGCACGCCTCTCCGTTCCTCGCCAACTTTGGTTACCACCCCCGTTTCTTCCCGCTCACGCTCCTAGACTCTCCTGTTCCTGTGGCAGAGGAATTCCTGTCCGAGCTCCAGGCCGTTCACCAACTGGTCAAACGCTCGTTGAATAAAGCCAAGGAAGATTACAAGAGGGTCGCGGACCGCTCCCGGCGAGCAACTCCACCTCTGGCGGTCGGGGATCGTGTCTGGCTGTCCACGAAGCATCTCCCCTCCGACCGACCGGCTCGCAAGCTTGACCACCGCTTCTTGGGTCCGTTCCCGGTGGAAGCGGTCATTAACCCCGTGGCCTACCGGTTGACGTTGCCCCGCTCTCTCAGGATCCACCCCGTCTTCCATCGGTCCCTCCTTGTTCCCGAACGTCCTGCCTGTCCGCTCCGCCCTCCCGCTCCGCCTCAGCCTGTGATCCGCACTCCCGCTGACCCACCCGAATACGAAGTTGCCAGTATTCGGGATTCCCGCTGGATGAAGGGCCGGTTCCAGTACCTCATTGAGTGGAAGGGGTACGGCCCTGAAGACTTCACATGGGAGGATGCGACCGCCGTGCATGCTCCGGATCTGGTCCGGGCCTTCCACGCTCAATTCCCGTCCCGGCCGCATCCGGACCGACAGACCCGGGGGAAGGGCCCTGCGGTGAGGGATAGTGTTGTGCCTTGGCCGCGTCCGGCGCCGAGTCTGGAGGATCCGGAGGACGCGGAGCCGCTCATGGTGCAGCAGTACCAGCCTATGTGCCTGGCACCAGAGACGGCTGGTGATGAGGACTCGGTGCCAGAGCAGGACGATCTCCCAGGACCTTCTGCACCTGCGCAGCAGAGTTCTTCATCAGGAGATGAAGAACTCATGCTGAATGCCAGAGCACGCAGAGCAGCCAGAAGACAGGACTGGCTGAGTAAGCGTCGGTCCAATAGGAGGAAGCAGTGAGGGCTAATTGGGCCACGCCCTTCAGTGGCTATATTAGGCCATGGTAATTAGTGCTCATTGCTGAGAACAACAATTCACTGACCGCAGCATATCCAGAGTTTCGTTTCTACGTCTGTTTGGGAATCTTATCACCAGCTTCTGCCAGCTTTATTCCGGGAAGGCAGCCAAGTTGTTCAGATAAGAATTAATGAGTCTTGCTTTGAACTTTTGTCTGTGTGCTATTTAACCCTCACGTAACCCAAAGAACCTTATTCCTGAAGACTTTCCGTTTGTGTTGTTTTGGACTTCTAAACCCTCTGAGTTTTACTAAGAAACTTTATTAGTAAAAGGAACCTTTTTGTTTGCCTCCCAACGACTGTGTGTGTGTGTTTCTGGGGGGTTGCGGTGCTGGGTCACAACAGTTGGGAATCAAGATACCGTCAGTTTGGGCTTGTATAAGATTGACCCACATGACAATTGAGATATCATTATGGGATCGGGTGGAGTCAGGGTCACCTAACAATGACCCAGATCACTACATGGGTTCAGCCTACTTTGTAAATGGAGGATCCAGTGTCTCTTCTTTAAGATTGTTGCCTTTATAATGCCAAGGTAGATAGTATTTTTATTTGGTGTGTATTTATATTTAATACTGTTCCACCAGTCAGATAGGGTGGGCGTGCTCCTTATCCCTTCCTTTAATGTTGCCGTCATGTCAGCATGTCTTGGTAGCTTCCACTGCTTTGCAGAACACTCTTCTCCCCTATCCCCAAAGCCTTGAAGAACTGGGTCCTGGCCAGGGGCAGGTTCCTAATTTTTTTACTACCACTCTGTGGGTGTGGCTTATTTTGTGGGTGTGGCTTGCCAGCCATGTGACCGGGTTGGCGTGGCTTGCCCGTCATATATTAGTTATTTCAGAGAGATGTTACTACTATTTTTGCTATTTTATACCTTACGTGAAAAGCTTTGCATACAAAGTGTGTGTTACACCATGGCAACACAGCAACCTTTATATGCAGAAAATGCTATAGTTAAAAGACAAGCAAGTCTCATACAGCATTTTCGGTTTCAGTCATGGATTCCTTAGACGAAAATATTGAGGACTGTTAAAAGAACAGTATCTTTTAACAGTCCTCAATGTTTTCGTCTAAAGTATAACAGTATAAAACTGTATAAAATTAACAGTATAAAAGGTTAAGCTTTCAGAAAACGCCCTCTTTGGGAAGCTTTAGGCAAAAGTGAAGGAAAAGTGTCAAATGCGAGCTTATTATTTTCAAGCAAAGGGACAGGGAAAGACTTAATTGTCAGATTTCTGGGCATGCGCAGAAGAAATTAAAAAAAAATTTAAAAAATTTTTTTAAATGGCGCCCAGGCACCAGCAACCAACCGCACCGGTACTGTGACGTCACCAGCGGGCCGCTACCGGTGCTATAGAGTGGACCGCACCGGTAGGAACCCACCACTGGTCCTGGCTCTTCCCATAAGCATTGTGTCAGGTCAAAGTTGGACTCCAGTAAAGCTGTTTGTTGCTTGGGGGGGGGGGGAAAGGTGCAGAGAGTTTTAGAAACTAACATGCTTTTGCTGGTAATATTTATTTATTTGCTTACTTGCTTGCTTATTGCTGCTTATAAGTTATCCAGAATGATAGTGCTTAAATGGGTGCACTATATTACCCTAATTGGATAAAAAGACTCTATAGAAGTTTTTAAAATAGATATGCCATAAATTAATGACAGTAAAAATCACAACATAGTGTACAACTGCACTACCATAATTTAAACTGATGTCAAAAATAATTCTAACTTCATAAATATCGTGAACGAAGAAGAATATTAAAGACCTTTCCAAATCTTGGGAAATGAGCACTCCAAATATACCTTGAAAACATGAGGTAACCGTTGTGATAGGTAAAAACCCTGTTTACAGAATAGAACTAAGCATACAGGAACATAATTTACAAATGAGCAGTTCAGGTAAGTGGTCTTTCTGTATGTCCAGTTCAGAAAGTTGGCACCAGCAAATGGTAAGTCTTGGCAAGACTTCCAAAGACCCAGCCAATGCAAAGATTGGCAGAGGAAGAAAGAGGAATAAATTGGGAAAGGTGAAGGGCCACACAAATTGCACTATTCTGGATCTCTAAGAAAGGGCAGAGAGTACAGTAAGGAAGGACTGCTAACAAACTACTAATAGTCCAAACAAGATATAGGAGCTAGGAACTTGACTGTCAGTGATAAGAAATGGTTGAATTCTTTATATACTCGGTAGATAAAAGTGGCAAATTTCTTATGGCTTTATTGATGAAAACCTTTACAGTGTTTCTCATTAATGAAAACTCCCAAATTTCACACTGACAGCAGATATTCTTGAGAAATAAAAGAAATGGGACAAGAAAAAAAGATGATTAAGATGAAACCTGAGCAGGGGGTTGGACTAGAAGACCTCCAAGATCCCTTTCAACTCTGTTATTCGATCCTATTCTAAATACAATGTTAAATGCTAGAGGTTAATCCAGCAGCACCAATGACTAATAGTTTGCTTTAACTACTAGCAAATCATGACCAACCTGAGACAGTGCTGAATAAGTAAAATGATTCACAAAAAACATGATTCAAGTGGGCCAATGAGATTATTTACTGGCAAATCACAAAAAAAATTGAAAGGCATCAACCTTGCAAACCAAAAATAAAAGAGAAGACAATGGACAAAAACTAGAACAAACTGAGACATACAAAGATGGGCTTTTTAAAAAAAGAAAGTGAAATTACATGTATCTCAGAAATTCTGGAAATATATGTAATATATGTTATATTCCGGAAATATAAATAGATACACAACAACCACTGACGTGTCTAATGAAAAACAGCAGAAAGAAAGAAAGAAAGAAAGAAAGAAAGAAAGAAAGAAAGAAAGAAAGAAAGAAAGAAAGAAAGAAAGAAAGAAAGAAAGAAAGAAAGAAAGAAAGAAGTAAATGGCATGTAATATAGGGAACCTCTCAAGCTATTTTGGTTACCATTACTTTCAAACTTAGATAAGACTTGATGAAGAACAATTTAGCAATAAAAAGAATATGTAAGTCCTGAATAGAAGCAAATGCCTGGAGCATTTCAAATATCTTTTCAAATATCTTCCGAAGTCCTCAGATCTAGTAGTGGAAATAGAGGCTAGACTAAAGCCAACTGCAGTGGCCATTGTCAACACCTCAGGAGTTTCTAAATCAAATGAAGGCCAGCGAGAATAAAAGACAGCCAATACAGTATCACAAGCATCAGAAAATGACTAAGCAACCTAGATAGGTGTAATCAAAACATGTTGATAAGTTAAGAGATGAAAGATGCATACCTTGAAAAGGAAAATGTACAATGAAGTGGTCACGTTTAGTTTCTTTGAATGAATCATGAAATGTGGGCTAATAAATCCCTAGCCCAAATTAAGTTAAGAATGCTATCATGAGAACATGTCAGAAGAGTCCCTAAGGACTTTAGGTCAAAAGAAATTTACACTGAAGGAATATCCTTATCAAAATTAAGTTAAATACCATAAATATTAAATAATAGACTATCTAGTTCTAGCAACCATAAAATATATGAGGAAGGCTGTTCAACAAATAAATTATTACTGCCAAGTGGAAAATACATAATTGGAATTAAGCAGTGTACTGAGAATTTCATTTCAATAGATAATAATTCAAAGAAACTATTCATAGCTACAGAAAATATAGACAGAAATGAATAATAAAGCCTGGGCACTCATCCTGAGCGTCTACAAGTTTCTCCTCACAGTAATTTACCTTGGGAAAGGCTACAACAAATGCAGTATCATCAATGTTTAACCAACTCTCACTGATAGCAGCAAATAAAAACAGGTTGAGCAGTTTCATAATTGGATGAAATCTAAACCTTCCTAATAATTAAGCAGGAATTCTACAACAAATAATTTAAAGCAACTTAAATACAGGTACAACCATAATTGAGCCCAACATTTCTGTTGTTAAGTGAAACATTTGTTAAGTGAATTTTGTCCCATTTTACAACTTTTCTTGCCACAGTTTTCAGTGAATCACTGCAGTTGATAAGTTAGTAACCTGGTTGTTAAATGAACCTGGCTTCCCCATTGACTTCGCTTGATAGAAGATCACAAAAGGGGATCACATGACCTTGGGACACAGCAACGGTCATAAATGTGAACCAGTTGCCAAGCATCTGAATTTTGATCACATGATCATGGGGATGCGGCAAAGGTCATAACTGTGAAAAACGATCGTAAGTTACATTTTTCCGTGCTGTTGTAACTTTTAACAGTCATTAAACAAACTGTTGTAAGTTGAAGACTGCCTGTATATCAAAATAACTTGCTAGTGATTCTATAAAGTATTCAGCAGAATAGTAGAAACCATGACCTGCTTTCTAAATAACTGTGAGGCAGTAACCTATCTAGATGCAGGCAAGAAAAGAATTTCATAGTATTTCCAAAAAAGAATCTGACAAGCATAAAACAAATATAACAAAAAATGCCACTCAGCAACAGCAAAAAATGGAATAAATAAAATCACCCATATAATTAAGATAATGAGAATTTAAAAGAAATAGTGTGACTAGAGGCTTCAACCCTTTCTTGGGGAGACAGATCAATCCTTTTTTAAAAATATATATTTTTAAAAAAATTAATTATTTTTAAAACTAGTAAAAGAAAGTAAAAGAAAATAATAAAAATAATTATTAAAACATTAAAATAAATAAAGTAATGTAAGTCAAGGAACATAATGAAAAATGGGACCCAGATTAAATATAAAGAAAATAACGCTAATGACAACAGATAAAGCAACCTACCTTATAATTGAAAATGAAAATATCGTAGTAGCTAGCTTCTGCTTTTTAGGTTCTACTATCAATAGTAATGAAACTAGCAAAAAACAAAACAAAACACCGCAGACTAGCACTTAGAGTAGTCATGAAATCCTTGAAAGCGATATTAAGATGCTGAGTAATTTCTATAGCCACAAGCATTAGATTCATACAGGCAGTAGTTTCTCCTGTGACACTCTACTGAAGTGACAGTTGGACTTTTGAAGAAGTCCATAATACTGGGGAAACTGAAAAAAATGAGAAGAGCAAAAGAAGCAGAATTAGAAACAGAAGCAGAAACAGAAGCAAGGTTGATGGACTAATGGCCATGGGTATACACTGGGAGACTTGTGGCACCAAATCGGGAACAAATTAATTCTGGAGAAGGTCTGTCTATGTCAGAGGTCTTCAAACTTGGCAACTTTAAGACTTGTGGACTTCAACTGCCAGAATTCTCCAGCCAGCTATGCTGGCTGGAGAATTCTGGGAATTGAAGTCCACAAGTCATAAAGTTGCCAAGTTTGAAGACCTCTGGTCTATGTGGTCCCTATCATCTGACACTGATCTGATGGTACATAATGAGTTAATCAGTCAGTCAATCAATCAATCAACCAATTCTGTTTAATATATTTTATGTAAATTGCTGGCTTTGCCTTGCTTCAGGTTTCACACAATTATTATAGAAATCAGTAATTATAGGATAAAAAAGCTTTATCAATTTTCTGCATGTTAACTCTTCTCAATGGCTCAGAAGCAGAACAAACAAAGTGGCAATCCTTTTTGCCTTTACACTGAAGCCTCATGAGCAAACAAAATAGAATAGAATAGAATAGAATAGAATAGAATAGAATAGAATAAAATAGAATAGAATAGAATAGAATAGAATAGAATAGAATAGAATAGAATTCTTTATTGGTCAAGTGTGATTGGACACACAAGGAATTTGTCTTTGGTGCATATGCTCTCTCTCTCTCTCTCTCTCTCTCTCTCTCTCTCTCTCCTCCCTCCCTCCCTCCCTCCCTCCCTCCCTCCCTCCCTCCCTCCCTCTCTCTCTCTCTCTCTCTCTCTCTCTCTCTCTCTCTCTCCAAGAAAGGCTAAATGAAGCATAGGAAAGGAACATGGCAAGGCGAAGTATTACATGGCAAGTAAAAACAACAACAACAACCCAGCAGACAATGCAGATGGCTGACAATGGCTAATAGCCAGAAAGCTGAAGAAAAAGACAGGGCAGCTAATTCTGGTTGCACAAGACCAAGCCTTAAAAAGTGTGTACAAAACCAGAATTCAGAAGATAGCAGCAGTCAGCAAATACCACTTCTGCAAAGAAGTTGAAGAAACAGTGGACCACTTAGCTGCTGCAAGAAGATCACACAAACTGACTACAAACCACAGCACGACAAGTAGAAATAATGGTGAATTGGAAGAAACAATGGTGAATTGAAGTATCTGCAAGAAACTACTTGTCTGCTAGCAAGAACTGGCAAAGAATACACAAATAGACAAAAGAAGACAAAATAATAGAAAACGAAGATGCTAAAGTGCTCTGGGACTTTAGGATTCAAACAGACAAGCACCTGCCACCTAACTTAATAATTACACTTCAGACTTAATAATTGTCAATAAGAAAGACAAGTGGATAGTGGACATTGTGATACCTGAAGACAGCAAAATAGAAGAGAAAGAACTGGAGAAAATCACAAACTACAAAGACTTGCAAATAGAAGAAGAATGACTGTGGCAAAAGAAAGCAAGGATAGTATCAATAGTAGTAAGTGCTGACAGTTGAATCCCAAAACATCTGAAGCATCACTTGAACACCATCAGCATTGACAAAATCACATTCCATCAATTGCAAAAGGCAGCTTTACTTGGAACAGCATACGTCCTTTGATACTTTTAATATTAAAACAAGATCTGCCTAACTCAAATTCTTGGGAAGGATTCAATAGATGGACAAAAATGCCAAATTCAGTCTAAACATCTGACTGGGTGACTAACCAACCATAATGATAATATAAGGTAAAGAAAAAGAAGGAAGGAAGGAAGGAAGGAAGGAAGGAAGGAAGGAAGGAAGGAAGGAAGGAAGGAAGGAAGGAAGGAAGGAAGGAAGGAAGGAAGGAAAGTTACTAAACTGTTCTCCCTCATTCCTTCCACATCAGACACTGATAAATTCCACAAACAGTCCTTAGCCTATAAAGACTACACATTGGTTGCCTATAAAAGAAGGTGCAAAGTTGACTCAGGTCAGCCCAAATGTTTCCTTTACAGCTGAAACTATTGCAGTGTACCTTTTTTTGTAACAAATGCAATCTTGACTTACCTTGGGTTTCCTCCAATAGCTCCCCTGTCAATTTTCCCACTTCTGCTACAGCTTGCCAGGATAAACCTCTATTAGCAGCAAACACCAGGCTATAGTAATGGGCATCAAGTTTGATACTCTGACGTACTTCCTGAATTTCATCAAACTCCTTCCACCCCAGCAAATCTCTTAGAAACAGACGACCAGGCTTCTGCTGAAAAAAGCACCAAACAAGGAAAGCTGTTAGTATGTGGCCCTGCTTCATATCATGGAAGAATTTTTAAAAATGACAGACCAATATGCAGGATCAAATTTGCCCAGCCTTTTGTCCTACACAGAAGCCAACTTTACTCTGGGAAGCTTACAAATGCAACAGCTCCTATGTGGCTATTTCCACTCTGATGACTTACATCTTCCATTTCAACCAGTCCTTGCTGTACCAATATATTTTATATCATCAAATCAATGATGTTTTAAAATGTGCTAAATCATTAAGAACATAAATTTCAGGTTTCAACATGGTATCAGGTAAAGCATTCTTAAAACTCAACTTTCCTGTGATTCTGCAGACCTTTTTTAAAGTAATAAACTTGATTTGATTGGATCTGCCCATAATCCTAATTCATTAGTTTAATTCTGTTTGAGTTGGACCACTTCAGACTATGGACAATAATAATCCGTTTTTAAATATATGTAGAATATTCACCATCAAAATCATAATCAAACTAGAACTGCTTAAAAGCAATGTGTCTTCCCCCCCACCCCAGTGATGTGTTGTTGCAATATAATTGTATTTCTATCATTGTGATTTTTGGGGGGGAAAACTAACCCAAATCAAAATACAAATGGAAACTTTAGTAAACAAAACACAGGTTTAAATCTCCACTTTGCCACTGAATACGTGAAGTGACTTTAGCCCAGTCAGATTCTTTGTCTCTCTGGACAATCCTTTATGCCAATCTGAGCTGATGAATTATGAAAATGTAATAAATGGATAAAGGTTAGGACAATTATAGCAAACCTATGACATGTGTGTCAAAAGCAACATGCCATTATGTTTTGGGTGACACACCAGAGGTGAGTTGCTCCTGGTTCAGACTGGTTCTATAGAACCGGTAGCGGGAATTTCCCCGCACTTGCTGAACCAGGAGCGATTGCCAGTTGGCCATGCCCCCAAATCGGCTCTAAGGCGGCACCATCTTGTTTTTTGCTTCTGCGCATGCGCAGAAGCTTCATTTTCGGCACTGCGCGTGCGCGCGTGGGAGGAAGTGAACTGGCAGCGAGGTAAGTTAGAACCCACCCCTGTGACACACCCATATTTACCAATACCTATCGAGTATTCTCGATAGCATGCCCTGTTCTTCAGCTGCTTCAAGAACGAAGGCCTTGTACAATTTGGAGCAGCCTCGGGGCCTTTCAACAGAAAGAAACCACCTGAAGGTAAGTGGTGCGTGGTGCATGGCGGATCCTAGGGAGCAGTGGGCTACAGGGCCCTTGCACTCTACTTCCTCAGTGCTAGGAGAAAGTCCTCGGTGCTGCCATTGAGTACCACTGCTCAGGGTGGCCTAGATGTGTGTGGGGGGGGGTACAGAATTGTTTCTTGTTTGTGTGTGTGAGAGAGAGGGGGGGGGGAGAGAGGAGCCAAGTAAAAAAATTTCTGAATTTTTAACATGCCAAGCCCAAAAGGTTTGTCATCATCAAAATATCAAAACAATCCAAGAATCCAGCAATTAATTTCATTGTTCTTAAAGAAAAACTTCTGCCATCAAGTTCAACCTCTCATATATAACACACATAAAAATCCAGTGTGAAAAACCCGTCTCTGGATTTAAAATGTCAGCATCAGAGCAAATTGTAACATTTAAGTGCACAGTCAGAATCTGGCTGAGGCGTCTTTAGGCCACTTTAATCAATGCATCTCCTAGTATTTTTAAAATCAAAAGACACTGTGCAACAGCATTTTTTAAAGTAAAGTAAAGTAAAATAAAGTAAAAAACAAAACAGTGAAGAAAAACAGAAAGTTTATAAATGCAAGCCTTCAAGATTTCTCCAGGAAGAAGGTAGGAAGGCTTTTGAAGCCTTATTTAAAGGTCCTCCTGGTTTCCATGGGAATGGAACTTGGCAAACTACGATATTATATTTCACCAAGATTTTCTGGGACTCTCCCTTCCCCTCTACCATGATCATCTTAAACTTTCTCCCGTCTTTTTTTACCTGCAGCTGAAGGACAGCTTGAACACCTTCCGCAGTTAAATTGGCCATCCTTCCTGGATTGGTTGCTAGGAGACGCTGGCTTACGATGCAAAACCCTGGAAGAAAAGGTTCTATTACAAAGACATACTTGCATGCTCCCTTTCCAAAGCACAGCTCTTACGGCAGCCCAGTCTTAACTTTTGTATCTCATGTTCATCTGCCTATCAAAGGATTCAATGGAGATAAAAAAAATCTGACTTTTTCAGTTACTCATTTATGTAATACTTAGATACATATGCATGGTAGAGATTTAAAGTTTTAGTGACTTACCTAGTATCCCATGGCATGATTTATGAGTACACATGGTACACATGCCACCAGTCACAGCTGGTAGCTTCAGATAGGGCTTGAATGCCTGTGCCAGATTGCACAGGATTTGAGAAAACATGCACGGAAGTTGATTTTGTGGCTCTTGAACAGAAATGCCACTTCTGCCTTCAACTCTAAGATTTCTATTTTAAAGATTAACTGCAGCCACTGAGCATTAAGAACTGAGCGACTGAGAATTAAACAGAAAATTCTGATTCATCAGCTGGAAGACTAGGAAGGCCTTATGCCTGTTATTGGAATGGCTGATCTGTAGCACCTGAATTTGCACAGAAATGTAAACTGCTCTTGCACATAAAAACAAATCCTCTCACTAAAACAACAAGCAAAACACAGCAGCAGATCAGAAAACAATGATGTAATCTAGGGTTTGAGGCCAGAGATTTTATGTTTGTTTTATGTAGCAGAATATTCCACAGTAGTCTGAAATGATGCGATGCTGGCAGCTATGGGTGGTTACCATTCGGTGCGTGTGATGTCCCTGCTCTGCAGGACAGATTGGTTGCCACTATGCTTCTGGGTTTAATTCAATGTGCTGGTTGTCACCTTTAAAGCCCTTCGTGATTTGGAGCTAGGTTTCTTGCAGCACTGTCTTTCCTCGGTTGTATTTACCTGTCCTGTCAGATCCAAGAAGAAAGGAATGCTCTGGGTCCTTCCCATTAGGGAGTAACATCTGGTGGGACCAGGGGTGGGTTCCACTTACCTTCGCCACCAGTTCGCATCGTGACGTTTCGCGCGCACGTTCCCTTGTGCGATTTGGCTTCCGCACATGCTCAGAAGCAGGAATTAGCCCGAAACACAGCTGAGGAGCTCATCAGCTGTGCTTCGGATGAAGACATAAAGGTCAGAATTCACCCATGGGCAAGTGGGAGGGACGGCCCTTTTTCAAGCCGCGGAAGGGAAAAAATGTGCACAAAATTTAAAAAAAGATGGCAGTGCACACGGAACGGCACCGACAGTTATGTCACCAGCGGGTCGCTCCCGGTTCGGGCGATCTGGTATGAACTGGGAGGAACCCACCCCTGGGTGGGACCCAGAAGGAGACCCATTTCAATTGAGGCATTCACACTCATTCCATAGAGTTTAGACTTGCCCCAAACCTGCAAAGCCTTGAAGACCTGTGTTTTTTTTTTTTTTACTCCAAGCCAGGGGCCCTGGGCATGTAATTCCAATCACAGCACTGGAAAATCTTTTGTGACTACCATCATTCTAATGGATCAGTGGTGGGGTTCAAATTTTTTTCCTAGCGGTTCTGTGGGCGTGGCTTGGTGGGCGTGGCATGGCATGGCATGGCATGGCTTGGTGGGCATGGCAGGGGAAGGATACTGCAAAATCTCCATTCCCACCCCACTCCAGGGGAAAGTTACTGCAAAATCACCATTTCCTCCTGATCAGCTGGGACTCGGGAGGCAGAGAAAAGATGGGGGCGGGCCAGTCAGAGGTGGTATTTACCAGTTCTCTGAACTACTCGAAATTTCTGCTACCGGTTCTCCAAACTACTCGAAATTTCCGCTACCGGTTCTCCAGAACTGGTCAGAACTACTGAAACCCACCTCTGTTAAATGGATGGCAGGAAAGGGACATCTGTGAGGGAGAATCAGCAAATAGGAGAGGCTGCTTAACTTTTTCCTAGTTATTTATATCCTTTCCTATTACTTTACTCCTCCCCCACCCCATCTTCGGGGAGACTGAGCAGAGGAGGCAAAATATGATGACCTGAGAAAGCAGGAAAAGCAGGCAGAGGAAAGCTTACATAAGTCACACGTGATATGACATCATCACACAAATGGCATAATTTATGTGAAGGTGTCATGACATATGGCATCATTGTGCCTTATATCCGACATTTATGTTCTTATCCATGCTTTCTTTGCCAATCCTTATGCTCTTTCAAGAATCACAAATTATGAATAAACACTTTTAAAAGTAACCTCATTCTAACTGTGAAATTCAAGGCAGCCTTATAACATCTCTCGGCCTAAACCCTTATCTGCAATAATGAGGTACAATGCTGACCTAACAGGCAGGGGTTAACAAATTATTTCAATTATAGTACCTTATATTACTATATGCATCGAAAGTTAATTATACACATAAGGATATCTTTCTTTTTCTTACATAACTATTTTTTCTAGAACCAGAGCTGATATCATTTGGCATCAACACATTATTTTACCACCCCCACTATCACTACTGCTACTTTCCTATGTTAACTTCAACAGGCATCTTCCTCTGGCCCTATGAACTGCAGCTTTTCTTGTTAAGCAGACAGGTCTCAAGTCTCCTGGCTAAGCAGGTTTTCAGATTAAGCAAGCTGATTTTCCTCAGTAAGGAGAAACTGGGATCTTGAACAATGCTGAAGCAACTATAAAAGATATGACCAGCGGCATTTCCTAGCTTACACTTCATGGCCAATCCAAAGCCTTGAAGCCAGAATTGCCCCATGATAATCACCCAGATTCTACTCTATTGTATACGATAAAGATTGCAGCAAACAGACTTGGCATTCATACTTGATGTGACCACAAAATGCTGATTCCCACCAGGGATAATACTGCCTTCTTTCTTATTTTTATTTGCTTTCTGAATTATTTAATCTATCCAATTGTCAAAGTTTTAGTCTTTAAATTTTTTTTTTAGATTTATTATTAGAGTTGGAAGGGACCTTGTAGGTCATCTAGTCCAACCCCCTGCTCAAGCAGGAGTTCCTACACCATTTGAGACAGATGGCAGTCCAGTCTCTCCTTGAAGGTCGCAAGTGTTGGGGCTCTCACGACCTCTGCTGGCAAGCTGTCCCACTGGTTGATCGCTCTCACTGTCAGAAAGTTTCTCCTCACTTCCAGGTTGAATCTCTCCTTGGTCAGCTTCCATCCGTTATTCCTTGTTTGGCTTTCTGGTGCGATAGAGAACAGCCTGACCCCCTCCTCTCTGTGGCATCCCCTCAAGTATTGGAACACTGCTATCATGTCATCCCTGGTCCTTCTCTTCGCTAGACTGGCCAAGCTCAGTTCCTGCAACCGCTCTTCGTATGTTTTATTTTCCAGACCCTTTATCATCCTGGTTGCTCTCTTCTATACAGCAGTGACCAATCATAGGCAGCTGGACATAATTTTATTCTACTTTATAAGATTTTTTTCAATAAGTTATGGTACTTGTTGTATTGTGGGAATAACGACAGGAGACAGACTCAAGGAACACTTGTTTACTAGGCAACTTCTTGGTACAATCAGCAATTTGCAGTCTGGCAGCTAGCCCTTTTATAGGGAGCTGTCAGATGCATCAACCAATGGCGTTTGAGTATTCTCCCACTCAAAAGCTGGACCTGGGTGAAACCATGTACACTGTCAGAACATAACAGTACTTATGCTAAATAAGCTATACTGTATGTCTATCCATCTTTCCCTTGCCCTAAAGGAGTGTCTTCATACAAGTTCCATCAAACAATATTTCCAAGTCAGGATTTATTTATACTTATTTACTTCATCATGTTTACATGGTGATATAGAATCTTTGACAGTGCACAGGTATGGGAAAGAATTTCTGGATTGTATTTCAATTTTGATGTGGCTCAGGTTGGAAAAGATACAACCCCCTGTAATACTTCCAAAAGAAGAGCATTGTCTGAATTCCCCTTTCTGTTTGCCTACTCAGTTCTATGTAAGGACATCACTTGAAAATGCTGCAACTCTATATTTTCATTCAAAAGTGATTCTCCTGATTAGTGAGTTACATCCAGGACAGTGTGTGTGTGTGTGTGTGTGTGTGTGTTCTCCATGGATTACTTTTCCCTGTCAAAATAAAAAAAAACTTGAGTAACTGAGGTTAAGCGAACCATGGGTTAATATATTCTGCAATTGCACTTAATGTCATTCAAGGGAGCAAAATGCTGAAGCTGAAAATCCAATCAGCAGTACTGGCTGCCACTTGCTATTCCTGGAATCTAAATATCTCTGATTATGAAAGACTTATCCTTTCCCTCCTGCCACGAATATCTCCTTCGTTCCTCCTAGTGTATCCGGACAAGTAAAATACCAGCAGGAACCAAGGAAATCTTAGACACAAGGGAAAGTATCACTTAAGGAAGCCCACACCAATTAAATTTTAAAAAGGTTTCTATTCCATTTTTGCACTAAATATTGATGGTAATAATACATATAAATATGATTTTAAAATACAGTCTTAATTAAAGAATCTGCAGATAAGATCAACTGCAAGAAAGAGAGGGAGAGAGATAAAACCACAACACTGAAGAAATGCACAAAGACACACATTTATGTGCTAGGCTGGAAAAATACTTTGCGTCAAGTAAATTTCCCTAAGAAGACATTCTAAGAGTATCAGGCCTGAAAAGGTTGTTCCCTTTCTACCCAGCTAATTTGCTAGACGATTAAGAACCTGGGTTGCTATTTTTGCGCCGTGCAGTTTAGTATTTGGAAAAGGTAATTCACACATAAAAATAGATGGTTATAATGAAAGAAGGTAGAACTATCTTCTGGAGAGCAGGGGACTTAACGATAATCCCTGGTATCTGAGCATTTCACATATATGATCAGTAAGTCTTGCAACACCTTGTAAAATAGGTCATATTTTTGCTCCGAAGTGGAGCTAAGCCTTAAAATGACATACCCAAAGCCACCATATCATGTAACTGCTAAGCAGGAAGAGGGATTTAGAGATTCATTACTGCATTCATTCTTTCAGTTACACTCTTGGCTTGCTGTATTCAGAGAACTGAAAGATAATGAAGAGGACACAAACTTATTGATGAAGGGCCACGAATAGAATCAGCGGCTAAAATTTTAGCTAAACAGAAAAAGCATCCTAATCAATAGTTAAAGTATTCAGCAGCAAAAACTAGTATTTCGGATTTGTTAATGTTACCTTAATATTTATCTATCTAATTATTTGCCTCGATTCCAACTTATCACAATGTAATATGTGTTATCACAATGTAATATGTATTATCACAATATCCTTATGTAAGCAGAAGTTGGCTTACATAAGGATAACACCAAATAAAAATCAATATAATTATAAACAAAAAAAACCCCTCATAATCCCACCCAAATAAAACTACAAACATAGAGAATATAGATGGCTTAACAAAAACAGGAGAAGGCTGTGCAGAACAGCTCAGACTTTAAAAAGTTAGCAAGGAAGGGGCTAGCCTATGGCACATAGCTTATTTGGCTATGTGCCAAAGCCCACTGCAACAACATCACCAAAAAGGCTTCAAGAGTTGTTAACCTAATCTTACATAGCTTCTTCTCCGGTAATGTCACACTACTAACCAGAGCATACAAAACATTCGCCAGACCAATCCTCGAATACAGCTCATCTGTCTAGAACCCACACCGCATATCGGACATAAATACATTAGAAAGTGTCCAGAGATACTTTACAAGAAGAGCCCTCCACTCCTCTACTCGCAACAGAATACCATACGCAACCAGACTTGAAATCCTGGGTTTAGAAAGCTTAGAACTACGTCGCCTTCGGCACGACCTAAGCATAGCTCATAAAATTATCAGCTACAACGTCCTTCCTGTCAATGACTACTTCAGCTTCAACCACAACAATACACGAGCACATAACAGATACAAACTCAAAGTGAACCGCTCCAAACTTGACTGTAGAAAATACGACTTTAGCAACAGAGTGGTTAATGTCTGGAACTCACTACCTGACTCTGTGGTTTCGTCACCAAACCCCCAAAACTTTACCCTTAGACTATCCACTGTTGACCTCACCCGATTCCTAAGAGGTCAGTAAGGGGCATGGATAAGTGCACCAGCATGCCTACTGTCCCTGTCCTAATGTTCCCTCTTATCAGTACCCATCTTATGTATATAAACAATGTTATATCTATGTATATTACCAACATGTACTTGACAAAAATAAATAAATAAAATTAAATTTAAAAAGCCTGATGTCAACCAGGAGGCTGTCCCACAGCATCAGTGCTACCATAGAAATGCAAATCTTCCTCACTTCAGCCCTCCTAGACCTCCCAAATATGTGGGATCAGTAGCAGTGCCTCTCTGCTGAGTTGAATTAATTGGGTCAGTACTGGTAGGACTAGGAATTTCTGTACATCTCCAAGTACCAAACCATCAAGGACTTTTGGATTAAAACTAGCACCTTAAATTGTACTCCAAAGCCAATACAGGGTCCACAAAACTGGTCTCAACAATTGGAAACACTGGCTATTGCATTTTAGATTTACCATAGCTTTTAGTTTTTAAGAGTAGAAAGTGTTACAATAGACTAGGGCTGTCAAACTCCCAGCCTGTGGGCCGGATGCGTCACGCACTGGCCACGCCCACACCCGGTTTAGTGAAGGGGGGAAAAGTCCTGGTATGTCACATGATGCTGCCGTGACGACGTGAGTTTGACACCCTTGCAATAGATCAACGAGGTGGCAATAAGAGCATGAATTATTTATTTATTTATTTATTTATTTGTTTGTTTGTTTGTTTGTTTGTTTGTTTGTTTGTTTGTTTGTTTTATTTAAATGGATTTCTATGCTGCCCAACTCCCAGGGGACTCTGGGCGGCTCACAACATATCAGAATCTATTCCACAGTATAAAAAATACAATAATTAAAAATTAATGTGGCCAGATCCTCCTGCTCCACAGGTAGGATTACAATTGATGCCTCAGCCAATCCTGTCACCATCCCAAACCAGGGCCTGGGCTCTTATTGAAAAGGATCTATAGGCTTCCTATGGGTAGATCTTCCACAAGCTTCTCAACTATCTTCCTAACAAATGGAAGAGTGGAAGCTAGTCAATGGTGGCATGATGATCATTGATCTGGAACTTGGCAATAATATTCTGAAATGAAGAATCTGAATTAAGTAACTCAGGAATTGGATTAGATGACTTCCAAGCTTCTTCCAACCTTATACCTGAACCATGTAAGAGAAAGAAAATTCGGGAAGACGTGGCCAAAGTGACACATGACTAGTTTTTCATATCTTTCTGCAAATTCCTTGAAATGTTATTTTAACTTTTGAATAATATTTTAAATTGAAACATTCTATCGGGGATTTCAAAACCATTTACAGAAATTACAAATGCAAAATAGGAATAGCTACAAATAATAGTTGCAGAAGAGTACAATTATGGTTGCATCCCTCTTGTCCCCTAGCCATAAGACAGAACATGTCCTGACATTTTTTTTCAATCGTTTCACAAAGTGGTCTTCTTCTTGTCCTTAGTCCAGGAGACAGGAAGCCTTAATCTTCCTTAGCTGTACTGCAGTTAAAGTAGTATTTTTACCCCTGTTCTCACAACATCCAAGGGTAGCCTTAATGTGTCTAAAATCTATTAGACTTTTCATTCCTTATCTTGAAGGGTAGTGTAGAGAGTGAGGAAGATGAAATTGATGGAAATATGTAGGGACCATTAGAAGCAGCTGTAGCATTTTTAAAGCCTAGAACTATGGCAGTGATGGCTAACCTTTTTGTTGTCACGTGCCGAAAGCATGTGTGTGCTCCCCCGCACCCATAATGCAATGTGTGTGCAACCCCCTGCCCCAGGGGTGAAATGTTCCCGGTTCGGGTGGGCCAGTCGGTCGTTGTAGAGCCGATAGAGCCGATAGCGATAGTAGCGTGAGCCTTCCTCCGCCCGCCTGCGGGCCGCCATTTGGGTTCTTTTACCCTCTGTGCATGTGCAAAAAATTCTGCGCATGCACAGAGGGTAAAAGAACCCAAATTGCGGCGTCCAGGCGGGTGGGGGAAGCAGGCGGGGGAAGGCTTGCGCTGCGATCGCTATCAGTTCTATTGGCTCGACGACGACCGACTGGCCCGCCTGAACTGGGAGCATTTTACCCCTGCCCTACCCCCCTCGTGTGCACACACTCCACATGCGCCCTTCCCCCATGCATGCGACCCCATGCATGCACACGTGACCCCCGCACATGCGCCCTTGCCCCCCTTGCCCATTTTGGGCTTCTAGGTTGGTATAGGAGGCTTTCAGGCCCAAAACAGGGCGCAGAGGGCCTCCTGCACCAACCTGGAAGCCAAAATGGGGACAGGGGCACCACGTGAGCCCCCCAAATGCAATGCAAGCACCCCCAGTGCATGCGCCTTGCCCCCCACTTATATACATGTGTCCCCGCATGTCCCCCCCGCACATGCGCGGCAGAGACCTGAAGACCATCTGGCCGGTGGGAGGTATGCGCACATGCGCGGTGGAGCTGGGCTGGGGTGACAGCTGGCGTGCCCACAGAAAGGGCTCTGCATGCCACCTGTGGCACGCCTGCCATAGGTTCGCCATCACGGAACTATGGCATAACATTCAGAAACCACTCATCAGACACCTCTCCAATTCACTGGAGTATAACAATGAGAGGAGATACAACAGTGAGGCTTTCAAGATTTTATTATTATAGGCAATATCAATTTTAAAAAGTCATCAGCTTTCCTGTAGAGTTGATTTCCTGCTCCGGGGCTATCTAGCGGGGCTGACAAGACAAGCTGCTGAGACTATAGGCAGGAGAAAGTTCAGCAATGGAAACAGCAGAGTTCATACTGGTGTAGTTTTCTGCTGACTCAAGGATGGGTGGATAGAATTAAAACATGCCCCAAAGGAGGCAGTCCTATAATCTTGTTTCTAGGAGTAATTGCAGTGTGTGATTTACCTATGAGGCTTACCTCTTCCTTATCAAGGAAGGGAGCTTAAAACAGTTTAGATCATGGCCTGCTCTTGTAGGACCATACCAGAGCATTCTTCTGAAGCTGCTGGGGCTCAATCTTTAGCAACAATGACCCTCCCGTCATCAGTTGTGTCTCATTGGTCTGTGCAGATGGCATTTGCCACCTAAGTAGCTTTTCTGCCATCATAATCCTATTTGGACTAGTCATTAAATAAGAACAACAACGTACCACTTTCTTTTCATATTGCAAGAAACGGGGGTCTCCTTTTGCACAGTTTGATGCCATGGAAGTTGGGTTTCCAAAGGGAAGAAGTTGACTAATTTCAAAGTCTTCAAGAGATTACCTTCTATCAGGCTTCGACTGCATGGGTGGACTGCAACTGAGTGATCATACAGAAATTACAGCTATCTTTTGAGTTTGAATACCGTTTTCTCTAAGAGGTTTCTTTATTTCCTATATAGTTGCCCAGAAGAGGAACGAGGCTCTACTTTGAGCTGGGGAGTAGAACAGCGTGATGTCTTTAGTCTGTCTTCATTCTGGTAAGTCTTATTTTACATTGGAAGTCAATTGAAGTCGATTAAATAAATGCAATTTGTCATTATGTTGCAAGCCAATTTGTGGGTTGCTTTCCCCAAATAACTTGGGTCTAGATCCTGATCTATTGATATTGATGGGATTAGGGTTCTAACTATTAGGTCATTGACAAGAAAAGCCCTATTAAATTTAAAATGTAAGATAAGTATGTAGGGGCTTAAAACTTAGACTGGTTTAGATCTTACCTGGCACGCAATTGAGTTACTGGTTAATCTTCCAATGGAAAGGAAAAGAAATATTATCTATTTGGATATGCAGCATCCTGAGAAACTCACTATTCATTTTGCCGGAGCTCATGGTTGTATCAAACACTTTGAAAACACCTTTCATATAAATCCTCTTGCTATGTCATTCCCAATTTGGTTAAATTTAAGAAATGCATTTGAGAAAAGACCTTGAGTCATTAAAAAGGTTGTAATCAAATAAATTATATTGTAATTTGATTGACTTTAGTGTCAGCATTTGGGTTTTTAAGACACATGCACTAATGTCAAAAACTGAGAGTGAGCAAACAAGAGTGTGCAAAAGGAATAAATCCTGGGAACATCACAAGAAGATCAAATATACTGAAATATTAAATATGAGACTTGATTGTTGGATATGTTTTGGTGTGAGTTCATTTTTAGCTGCATCCTGGGCTAAGATAATCATGTATTAGTTTTCCCACATGCTGAATATTACAACATACTTAGTGCATTACAGCTCAATCGTACAAAGGATGTTTTGAGATTCCTGATATTTTAAAATGTATTCACATTCCTATAGATACAATTAATTTGGCAATGTTAGTATTCTGTACTTTCTATTGGCTGGAATATAACTCATCTTGGTGCATATGAAATCAAAACACCTGCAAAGAGTTCCATCAATATCATAATTCAATCCACCATGAGGCAAATCATTTTATAGTTTGTGTTCGTCAGGCTATATCTGGAATAACGTTCTGAATTCTAAGTTATCACTTACAAAAAAGACACAGGCAAAGGAGAATACATTCAGCAAAGTGACCCAATTCCTAAGAGGTCTAGGATCTCCTAGAATGGTTAAAATAATTGTATATATTTTTTAAAAAATATGTTTTGTGATTATCATCTTTATTTTTTGTGTTGGGTACACAAAAATAGCATACACACAACATGAATTTGTTGTGTTGGATATTTCAAATGCAGTTATATGCATTATATTATGCTTTTTTGAGACAAGACATTTTGTATGTGTTAAAGTGAGAATAAATCTCATAGAGGCGAAGTGGATCTTTTCTTGGAATTCAGACATTTAGAAAAATAAAGCCGAGATTAAAGTCTAATGGAAAATATTTATTCCAGTACAAAAACAATAAATCATGAATAGTTACATCCTTGCTAATAAATCATGACCGTTCTGGTCAGAGTCAAAGGCAGAAGTGTATAACGGAGAATCAGGAATGCACACATGCGCAGAAGATCACATCACGTGTCCTGCTTGTATTGGAATGTACCATAATATTAGGATAGGGATGCATCACCCTGCATATACATACAACTGGCAATATTCACTACGTGACAGTATGGAATGCAGAAGAACGGAAAGAAATAATAAAGGCTAAGAAACTGAAGGCATGAGAATAAAAAGAAAAAGAAACACAGCTAAAATTAGTTTTTAACCATACTTGATAGGTTTCTATCTTTATAAAATCATCTTGGTTTCCACCATATTTACCTACCACTTCTTACAGTACACTTTAAACTTCTCGCCCCTCTTTTTTAAAAAAAGATTTTATCAGTTCTATCCAAACATATTTTTCTCCTCTTTCTCCTCTTGACCTATTTATTTTTCTTTTACATATTTGCCTTTGTGATTTGACCCTCTTTCACCCTCTCTGTAACCACACTGCTCGAACATACTTCTTTCTCTCTGTTTACTCTCTTTAGTACTAATCCTGCAAGCCACATATTCAGGCACTTCCAGAGCAGTTTAACTAATTGCACAGAGGATAAATGCTGACTTCCACATTGTTGCCCAATTGTGCTCAAGCACTCTTGACCACTGAGATGAGTAGCTTGTCCTGTCCTGTGCACTGAAAAGGAAGAGTTTATTGGGGGCCAGATTTTGAAAAGTGTTACCAAAGGCCAGCTCATTTTATTTATGTCACAGGGCAGCAGCTAAATGTTTTACATGAACAGATCTTTTCGTTCTATTTTAGTACTGTGCATAATCTCTCTGGAAAGTATGTGCAGCAGCGGTGGGTTGCTCCTGGTTCAGACCGGTTCTTAGAACCGGTAGCGCCAGCGACGTGAGGCTCTGCCCACCCGCCCTGGATGCTTCTGCGCATGCACAGAAGCATCGTGCAAACTGGTAGTAAAGGGTTTTAGAACCCACTACTGATGTGCAGCATTGGAGTCTTCAGCTCGCTTTCAAAGAGGATTCTTAGAGTAATTGAGGAATTGATGAGCAGAATGTTTTATTACCGAGCCAAGGTGGCGCAGAGGCAGTACTGCAGACCACTTTAGCTGACTGTGATCCACGGGTCAGCGGTTCAAATCTCACCGGCTCAAGGTTCACTCAGCCTTCCATCCTTCCGAGGTAGGTAAAATGAGGACCCAGATTGTTGGGGGCAATGTAAATATACATTACTTACTGGTGTAAACCGCTTAGAGAGTGCTTGCACTGTGAGGCGGTATATAAATCTCACAAATAAATAAATAAATAAATGTAATATTCTGAATAAATCCACAAAGAGATGTGAAGGGAACGACAACATTTGCAAATAAATACAACACTGGTCTGCCAGAAAAATGGAAAGAAGCTACATCAGATCTCTTCTCCCAAGAACAAAAGTCAAGGAAACAGTTGGTCCATTAATGCGCACAATCGTGCCTACCGTTCCTGTCCTAATGTACCCATATATTCATACCTCTTCTACTCTTATTCATGCTTGTAATATTACATATATATTCAATCATGTTTTACTGTTTGTACTTTGCTTATATTCATTTATTCTTGACAAATACAAATACAAAAAGTAAAGGAAACAGTGGGTCCATTAATGGGAGAAAATGGCAAGAAGGTGATGAACAGCAGGTAGAAAGCAGCACCGCTTCACTCATTTTTTGCACTTGTCTTTACACAAAAGGAAAAAAACTGCCCACCCTATCAAAAAAAAAAAAAAACTGTAAAATTAGGTATGCCAATCAGAATAAGCAAGAAAATGGTAAGATAACACCTATCCACTCTACACGACTTCAAATCACCAGGAACAGATGGGTTACATCCAAAGGTTCTGAAGGAACTGGCAGAGGTGATCTCAGAATCACTGAACCATAACTTTCAAAGATCCTGGAGCACCAGGGAACCACCAGAGGACTGGAAAAGGGCTGATGTAGTTCCCATCTTTAAAAAGTGGTGGGGTGGGGGGATGAATCCGGGAAACTACAGACCTATCAGCCCAACATCAAAACTGGAAAGATTCTGGAAGAAGAAAGATGGGAGATGCCCTGACAATCCTCTTGATTGAATTTATTAACAATCCATTAAAAACATAATTTGAAGATGTGCGTCTCATACAGTCCCATATATGTAAAAATAGATCCACGCCTATTTGTTCTGATATGGGTACAGGCCAGGGTTAGGGTTAGGGTTAGGGTTAGGGTTAGGGTTAGGGTCAGGTTCTGGAGAACCAGTAGAGGAAATTTTGAGTAGTTCAGAGAACTGGCAAATACCACCTCTGGCTGGCCCCAGAGTGGGGAGGGAATGAAGATTTTGCAGTATCCTTCCCCCAGGAGTGGGGATGGAATGGAGATTTTGCAGTATCCTTCCCCCAGGATTGGGGATGGAATGGAGATTTTGCAGTATCCTTCCCCTGGAGTGGGGATGGAATGGAGATTTTGCAGTATCCTTCCCCCAGGAGTGGGGATGGAATGGAGATTTTGCAGTATCCTTCCCCCAGGATTGGGGATGGAATGGAGATTTTGCAGTATCCTTCCCCTGGAGTGGGGATGGAATGGAGATTTTGCAGTATCCTTCCCCCAGGAGTGGGGATGGAATGGAGATTTTGCAGTATCCTTCCCCCAGGAGTGGGGATGGAATGGAGATTTTGCAGTATCCTTCCCCCAGGAGTGGGGATGGAATGGAGATTTTGCAGTATCCTTCCCCCTGGAGTGGGGATGGAATGGAGATTTTGCAGTATCCTTCCCCCAGGAGTGGGGTGGGAATGGAGATTTTGCAATATCCTTCCCCCAGGAGTGGGGATGGAATGGAGATTTTGCAGTATCCTTCCCCCAGGAGTGGGGTGGGAATGGAGATTTTGCAGTATCCTTCCCCTGCCACGCTCACCAAGCCACAGAACCAGTAGTAAAAAAAATTGGATTTCACCACTGGTACAGGCCATCTTCCCAAGCTGAGAAAAATATATTTTTTAAAAAAGCTAGACATAACATCCTTTCCCCTGCAAAGGCAGGTTTGTTAAAATTCCATTCACTGAGTTCACCTCCCCATGTGGCTTTAATGAGATGGAAACAATCACCCATGAACTGTCACACGGTAAATTTTACAGCACCTTTTGGACCAATCTTATTTTATGAGTTTGCAAACATGCTGGAAATCAGACAAGCATTTTCTGAAGTTCCTGTAGAAAATCTGAAACATTTCATCACTTTCTCAGTAACTACATGGTGTGTTGCCAGAATGGAAATAAGACAAAAGCCAGTATAGGGATAATTTCCCTTTATTTGACTCGATGGAACGTTAACAGAGTTCCACCGAGCTATAGATTATAGCTAAATTGTTAAAATGTGATCTTTTTAGTTATAGAAAATATCTTGTGTTGGTTTTAGTTTTATACTACTCCAGTCTTATAGATTATAATTTTGATGCTAAAATATTATATTCTTGCACATAACTCTGTTCCCAGAGTGTATTACGATACTCCCTTCTGCTTGAGATGTACTTTGTATTTTCTCCTTGTTGTCTGTTTATTTTGTGCTGGTCATTGACCAAATAAAGATTACTGTATATTATATGGGCCTTCTACACTTGTGGGAGGGCAGCATCATATGATACTGTGCGCAGTCTGCCTCTAGCCTGCTGGGAAGATAACCTCTTTGTATTATGACTGTAACTTGTTGCTTGTATCCTTACGATTTATATTAATATTGATTGTTTCCTGATTGCTTATTTGTACCCTATGACAATCATTAAGTGTTGTACCTCATGATTCTTGACAAATGTATCTTTTCTTTTATGTACACTGAGACAGTGGTGGGTTCCTACCAGTGCGGTCCACTCTGTCGTTCCGGTAGCGGCCAGCAGATGGCGCTGTTTGCACGTGACCGCTCTGGTGCCGAATTTTTGGGCTTTTTTGCTTCTGCGCATGCGCGGAAGCAAAATCTCTCTGAAATTTTGTGAGGGGACGCGCGTGCGCGTATTTTGGTGAGATTTTGCTTCCACACATGCGCAGAAGCAAAATCTCAGCAAAATCGGGTGCGTGGGCACGTCCCCTTGCAAGATTACGGTGAGATTTTGCTTCCGCGCATGCGCAGAAGCAAAATCGTATGAGGGCGCGCACGCACATAGCGAGCACATGCGTGCACCAAACGTGGCGGTACACGCGCAGCGCTCCGGTAGCGAGGTAAGAGAGCAACCCGCCCCTGCACTGAGAGCATATGCACCAAAGACAAATTCCTTGTGTGTCCAATCACACTTGGCCAATAAAGAATTCTATTCTATTCTATTCTATTCTATTCTATTCTATTCTATTCTATTCTATTCTATTCTATTCTATTCTATTCTATTCCTGAGTTTTCTTACTCCACAGCAGACGTTTCCACCACCACCACCCCTTTAAGTCCCCTGCTGTACCTCATTCCATTTTGCACAAATCCCTCTGTTCTGGTTCACTGTTGTGGGATTTGGGACAAGCTCCCTCAGTCCTTGCTCTCTGTTCTCTCAACAGTCATTTCATGCTGAGCTGCTTGCCATGAAAGTCTGGACCTTTAATTGTGGAGTTGCAGGAGTGTTAGCTTGTTCTCATGTTTTTTATAAGAACAGCAGAGGAACAAGCAATTGCTGGCAATTTTTGTTTGTCTTGAACAGCTTTAGCACAGGAAGGGTGAAGAGCTGGTCTTTTCTTCTTTCTTTGTTCATTTTCTTTTCTTCTTTCTTTTCTTTTATCTTTGACAAGAATTGTGACAGAGTTTTCTTCCTTTTAGTCCAAGTGACAAGGAGAATCTCTGAACAGAGACGGTGTTAACCGTAGTCTGCTATTACTTGTTGAGGAAGGTGGCAAAATTTGGAAAGGAATTTCTTAAGTTGATTTCATTTCCAGGCAGTTTATGTACAAGAGTCAAGCAGCTGAAGGTTGTACTGAAGTTCTGAGTCAGCTTTAACAAGTTTTGATCTAACCCATCAGCAGATTTATAATATATCTAGAATGTATGAAGCCAAAATAATCTCTCCCCAGGAGACATGGTATATACAGCTATGTTCTCCTGAAGTGTGCCATAGAAAGTGGGACATCTGTTATGCAAATTGAAGCAACCCATTTGCTTTACTGGGGTACAAGAGCATGTATATGAGGTGCCCTCAAACCTGAGCATTTCCATGTGTGCCTGAGATATGAGGAATGTATATCCTTACGTTTTAAAAGCTGAGTATTTGATTTGAACTCCCAAATACTGGTTTCCTACCATTGACCCAAAAGGCCTAGACACTTTTTGGAAACCTCAACAAAGATATTTCTGGGCAAAGTTTTGGGGATGGCTTTACAAATGGTATTAGATGTAATTATGGAGAGTCTCAGTCATCCAGGTCATGGTTGTCTTTTTTTTTTTACAAAAGTTTTTTTTATTTTTTCCAACAAACAATACATAGTTTCTGCACAAAGTGTTGTCCGGGTCACATTTGATAGTCATACATAGTTTTTCTAGTACATAATCAATTCCATTATTATCTCTCCATTTCAATTCCAACCCATAACATTATCCATACATATTTCTTTATCTTAACTTATTTTCTTTTTATTACATACATAATTTACTAATCGCCCAAATTTCTGGTCCCTTTCGCTCACATCAATTAATTATATTATTTACTGCATACATTTCTCCTATTTCCTATATTTCTATATTACAACTTCTCTCTGTATTTTATTTAATTCAATTTATTTCAGATCATCTTTCAAAATGAAGCAAATTTCTTTTACACATTCCATCTATTTTCTGTTTTACTCTAGTCAGTATTCATCTTCTTCTTCTTCAAGTCTTATATTTAAAAATTTCTTAATTCAATTAACAATCCACATTTACTGTAACTACAGCAAGTTCCTCAACCCATTTTTTCTATTAGCTCTGTTTTGCCCTAAATAATATACCGGTATATATCTTAATTACTACTAAACCATTTTACAATAAACCTTCTATTTGTTCAACTATCCACCATTAACAACATTAATACAGTTTTCTTAAATCCTTTAGTATGGCCCTTATTTTCTTTCCTTCTTTCCCCCCGTCTTTGTTAACCCATTTTCCTTTAGTCCCTCTAAAATTCCGCTACTTGCTAAATCTCTCCTTTTACCCCATTCCTTTAACTTCTTCTCTTTCTCTTTCTTTTTCTTATTGTCTTGTAGCTTTTCTCTCAAGTCTTTTTTCTCTTTTTTAAATTTATTGTTTGTGTGGTCCCCCCAAATTTCTCTAATCTCTTCCCACCAATTTGCTTTTTACCCTTTGATTGATTCTTTCTTAAGTACTTTTCTCCTCTTTCAACTTTTCCCTTGCCACTGTAAATCCCAGTGAAATCATTCAGGTTTTTTCATTTCATCTCTTCTTCTATTGTATTATTTTCTTGTTCCTCATTTCTCTTAACCACCCTCTCTTCTATTTTCTGCTCAAAATATTCAAACACAGTTTCTGACTCTTCTACTATTTCATGCTCCGGTCCAGTTTCTAATTTTTTATCAGCTTTTACAATTTCACCCACAGCTTTTAACATAGCAAATAATTCTTCATACATCCAATCCTCCATGTTGCCAATTTACATTTTTTATATTATTTCACACTAATTTCAAACTTAAGGTCCATATTGTCTTTTTCTTTTAATTTTATTCAATTTCTTTTTAACTCCAGTTCAAATAATAATCCAATCCGGTCCAATTAGAGAGTTTATTTATCTTCCGCCACTATCAAAAAACAAAGTCAAACAGTCTGGGCAAAGCAGAACACTCCCTAAAATTTCTCAAGCTTTCGTCTTATCTTTTTGCAATTGAAGGTCAGACAGTTGTACTTTCTTTTTTATAATCCACAAGTTATTACAATTGTTGCAATATTTTCCTCTCACCAGTAGATGGCACTGTCCACAATATCCTTCCAGCTGATTGTCAAAAATATCCAATAATTACTTTAAATCCACAAAAACAAAGGGCTTTCTTTTTCACCAATTTCTTCTTTCTGTTATTTTTATTTCTCCAATTTAAAATTGTATCCAAAGTGAAAGGGATCTTCTTGGGCTTTAAAGTTTTAGTCTCCTTTTTTTTCCTTTAACAGTTCCCAGGTGCCAATTAGCCACTATTTCAGCTTAGGGAAATTTTTTAAAAATCCAAATTGAAAAATTGCTTTTACCTGTGAGTTGGTCTCTTTCTCACCTGGCCCCAGCACTTTGTCCATTCACCGCTCCTGCACAAACACTTAGTCCAGTTGCCCCAGCTTTGAAGCGGTCATTTAATAATCGCCACCACCCCCACCGCCCATTCGAAGAGCTGTCTCTGACCACTCGAGGCACTTGCCTGCTCCTCTGGGTTGTCTGAGACGCCTCTCCTTCTTCACCATCCCTTCAAAACGGTTCTGGGCCAAAGCCCCCCCAGTGGCAGTTTGTCAGGCTGGTTTTTCCATGAAGCTCATCGGAGCTTCGCTTTTTCCAGCCTGTCTCACAGCGACGCTTCTGATTTCCTCAGGTCATGGTTGTCTTAAGGGTGATTTTTCAAAAGGCAATTGGACTATGTTTTTTCTTCGAGGAAGAAGAAGATGTTTAACACCTCAGTTCTGGCCTGATGATGCAGCTTCTTGGACGAGAAGAAAGACGTCTTCTTTTTCCTCAAAGAAAAAACATAGTCCAGTTGCCTTTTAAATGTAATTAGTTTTATTCAAACTTTAGCCTATCTTGCTCACTATAAAGCTGATTCCAGGTCTTTATATTTCTTGCCCCTTTTTACTTGTATTTTGTGTCAGAGTATCAAAAAAAATGGACAATATCCTGCATAATACCACTTCCATGTCACAATTTCAACCAGTGTTAAAGCAGCTAAGATTAGAAGAAGGCACTTCCAGAAGAAGAATATCGCTACTTCCCTGTCTACAAAAGGTATCTCAGTGGATGGCACCACATTTTTTACATAACTGAGAAGCTGTGGCCCACAAGTGCTATCTAGCATCTAGCTCCTAATTCCAGCAAGTCCAAGCAGAAAAAGCAAAACCTAATTCTGGGATCAAAGTTTTCTAAGTATTTTGGAGCACTGAATATAGAACATAGAATCGTAGGGTTGGAAGGGGCCTAAGAGTTCTTCAAATCCAGCCCTTGCTCAAGGCAGGAGACTTTATACCATCCCAGACAAATGGTTGTCCAGTCTCTTTTTTGAAAACCTCCAGTGATGGAGCACCCACAACTCCATTGTCCTTCCTGTTCTTTGCTTTAGGAAATCTGGACTGGTGATCCTAAAGAATGCACGAGGAAGGATAACATTTTGTCTTTATCAAATTATTAACTCAATTCAATTCCACAAGTGGTATATTTACTCTGTTCCTCAAAAATTCTGTCTTGTTCTCCTTTAATATTGCTCCTGATTAGTTCTGACATACTTTTTAAGATTTGGACAATTGGAACATAGATATAAAGAAATAAGTAAGGTAAAGGTAAAGGTTCCCCTTGCACATATGTGCTAGTCGTTCCCGACTCTAGGGGGCAGTGCTCATCTCCTTTTCAAAGCTGAAGAGCCAGCGCTGTCCAAAGATGTCTCCGTGGTCATGTGGCTGACATAACTAAATGACAAACGCGCACGGAACAATGTTACCTTCCCATCAAAGGTGGTTCCTATTTTTCTACTTGCATTTTTACATGCTTTCGAACTGCTAGGTTGGCAGAAGCTGGGACAAGTAACGGGAGCTCACTCTGTTACGTGGTGCTAGAGATTTGAACCACCGAACAGCCGACTTTTCTGATTGACAAGCTCAGCGTCTTAGCCACTGAACCACCGCATCCCTTATAGAAATACATTTCTATAAATATCCTCAAGCATGATCTAGGTCAACCAATCACAACGTCTTGGGCAAAATATGAAGTGTGTTTATGTGTGTCTGTATTTGTGTCTGTGTGAGTGTGTGTGCACCTACTTGCACGCATGCACAAAGATAGAAACAATTTTATAGCCTCAGAAATCAGGTTTGGATCCTAGAAGTTATATATGCAAACAAGAAACTTTAAGGAAGGTAAATTTGGCATAAATGGAGGCAAAGCTGGAACAATAAGGTGTCCAAGTAAGTGTGGAAAAATGCACTCTCAAGATTGTGCCACAATTGTCATGTGGGCATTGCACAAATATTTCATTAAATCTTCTTAATTCTACTAATAAAGAAGTGGTAGGATGGAATATAAAATATATGGACTAATTAGATGAATTTCCAGATAGGTTATTTGTTTGCTAGACTTCTGGTTATTGGGATATATGTATGGTATTTCATGTGTAGGTAATTATAATTATACTCCTTTTTTCTTGCATTGCAGTTACCTCTAAACCTTCCGTAGGATGAACCTACCACCTGTTGATTATCAGTTCACCAGTTCTTATAGCAATGAGCAACCACTTCTTCCAACAGTTCGTACAAATGCTGTCACCCAGGTGCCTCCAGCCAAGAAAATAACGTTCTACAAAAGTGGGGACCCACAGTTTGCAGGAATCAAGATGGCCATCAATCAACGCAGTTTCAAAAGTTTCAATGCTCTCATGGATGACCTCTCCCACAAGATCCCCTTGCCTTTTGGGGTGCGGGCCATCACAACCCCACGGGGGATACATTTCATCAGCACACTGGATCAGCTGGAGGATGGAGGATGTTACTTTTGTTCAGATAAGAAATATGTCACACCTCTTAACGCTGGTGTCGCCAACCGGAAGTTGGGTCCCCAAAAGGTTAAGCAGACAGCCAGTGTTCTCAAGAGAGTAGTTCAAGATATCAAACAAGAAGATTACTCAATGGCTTTCACCCAACAGAGTCCAAGGATACCCAAGAAAATCACTCTGATCAAAAATGGAGATATTTCTACACAGTTGCCAATTATCCTGAACCGTCGAAATGCACAAAGCTTCAAAGTTCTCTTGGATGAAATTTCAGAAATTATGCAGTTCACAGTGAGGAAGCTCTACACAATAGATGGGAAGAGGGTGAGTCTCAAGTCTTGACACTGGCAAAGCACTAAATGCAAATGGAAAATTCTTGTGTAAATGTAATTGTCATGCATTGTGATCACGCAGAAACAAGTCTAATCTGAATTTATAAATTTATGTGTAATCACAATGCATGACAATTATATTTACACAAGAATCAGCTTATAAATAAAGATAAACCTTGGTCTAAAGACAGGTATCAGGATGCTTATCTTGGAAAGTTCTGGCTAATATGTATACATAACTGCAAATGTTTTAAAACCATAAATAAAATACAGAGGCAAAACAGCCCATCAAAATAACTGAGGACCAAGCTATAAGGCAAAAAAGGCAAACTGGAGAGAAGAGAAAATTAAATATGAGGTTTACTGAAATCTTCGTAAGGAAAGGAGAAAACAACATGCCAGCATTTATTAGCATAACATCCCTGACCACAAAGTTTTGATCAGCAACCCAGGAAGGAAGCACAAATCAGGCAACCCAATTAGTGATGGCAGTTCTTTTTACCAACACAGCTGTAGATTAAACATCTACAGATAGTCCTCAACTTATGACTTTAATTGACCTTCCCATTATGGTTGCATGTTGTGACAGTCATTGAGTGAGATAGCTTTGTTCAGTGACCCCCCAAAAAATCCTGTAGTCCCTGAAGTGATCATTAAATGGAGCATAGGGTGCCTCAAGTGTGAGACAGGCCCGCCTACACCAGGCCTCCTGCAGGGGTGAAATCCAGCAGGTTCTGACAGGTTCTGGAGAATCGGTAGCGGACATTTTGAGTAGTTCGGAGAATCGGCAAATACCACCTCTGGCTGGCCCCAGAGTGGGGTGGGAATGGAGATTTTGCAATATCCTTCCCCCAGGAGTGGGGAGGGAATGGGGATTTTGCAATATCCTTCCCCCAGGAGTGGGGAGGGAATGGAGATTTTGCAGTATCCTTCCCCTGCCATGCCCACCAAGGCACGCCCATCAAGCCACACCACACCCACCAAGCCACGCCCACAGAACCGGTAATAAAAAAAATTGGATTTCACCACTACTCCTGAGATCTCACCATCCCCAAGATCTCCTGTGCTCCACTTTCTGACCTCAGGATCCCCACAGACCTTGGGCCTGCTTCCCCCCACAGGTCCTTGCAGGCCTTGGGCCTCCTCCCCATCACCCTATCATCCTTTTGAAGATCTCTGGAGGTCCAGTTTTCATGTTGCAAAAAGAGGGCAGGCCCTGCTGTCCCTGAGCATTCTTGGGCCATATCACAGATGCAGCCACCATTTTAGCATGGCCACAAGGAATTGTGATTACTTGGAAAATGGAGTGTACGTCCGGGTTTGTGCCACATGGCCCACCCAAATTGATCCATTCTTCTTCCCTAAAGTGACCAGATTTTTTTTTTAAGCGGGACGGGGGGCGGGCCCGCCTCGGCGCCATTTGAATTTTGCCCTCTGCGCATGTGCAGAACGCTGCGCATGCGCAGAGGGCAAAAGTCAAGAGCTGAGTACGGGGCACGGGGCGGGGCACGCAGGACGGAGTGCCGGGTTGCAGGCCGGCAGCGGTGGAGGGTCGCTTGAACTCGCTTCCCACCGCGGACCGCGTTCACGCGCGGCGGCGGCAGCAAGCCGGGAGCGCTCGCCTGGAATTGGAATCAGCGAGCAGCTGGGCATCGGGGCTCTTCCCCCGCCTTCTCCATCCTCCAGGGTCGCCACTGCGGGGGTTCCGTCTCTCCGGTGGTGCCTGCGTTGGAAGGGAAGGGGGGGAAAGAAAGGCAGCCTGCGGGGCTTGGCACGGCTGGGAGTTGCGAGGCGGCGTAGCAACCGGGCTGTTCCTCCGGTTGTGCTAAAGTGCTCGAGTTTTTTCTCTCTCACACACACATGCACAACCTTCCAACGACCGGGAAGTCGTGCTGGGAGATCCAGTCCGACCCGGTCGTTGGAAGGTTGTGCATGTGTGTGTGAGAGAGAAAAAACTCGAGCACTTTAGCACACCCGGAGGAACAGCCCGGTTGCTACGCCGCCTCGCAACTCCCAGCCGTGCCAAGCCCCGCAGGCTGCCTTTCTTTCCCCCCCCTTCCCTTCCAACGCAGGCACCACCGGAGAGACGGAACCCCCGCAGTGGCGACCCTGGAGGATGGAGAAGGCGGGGGAAGAGCCCCGATGCCCGGCTGCTCGCTGACTCCAATTCTGGGCGAGCGCTCCCGGCTTGCTGCTGTCGCCGCCGCCGCTCACCCTTCAACAGCCAATCAGCGTGGGGCACCGACAGCAGCGACGTCATCTCTCCGTGCCCGCCTTGCAGAGAGAAAGGCATGGGTGGGTGTTTTAAGGTGACCAGATGTCCCGACATTGTTTTAAAAAATCGGGACTTTTTAAGAGGGCGGGCGGGACGCGGGACAAATGATTAAAAAGCGGGTCTGTCCCGCCAAAATCGGGACGTCTGGTCACCTTATTCTTCCCTAATACAGTTGCTGCAAAAAGCTCCAAAGTGATTTATTATGCTTCCCTGTGTCAGGGTTCCAAGTAACACACCCAACGGCTCGACTCATCTCCGCTGTGGCAGCCCTGAAGGTGGAGAGGGAAAATGGCTCCAGGGCTGACACCCTAACCCAAACTCTGGAACTGCAGAGATCTTAGGAGGAGGTGTGGGGCATAGTGAGATGAAAAGCAGGCCAAAGATCTGTGGGGACCTGGCTGGGGGGGAATGAGGGAGAGATAGGCACAGGTGTGCTGCAGCACCCCTATGGTTAGTTATAAAGGGGAAAGACTGTAGGGATGCTGCAGCAGCCATAACTTGGGGACTGGGTTGTAAGTAGTTTTTGGACGGTCCACCATAAGTTTGAACAGTGACTAAGCCACCAGTTGTAAGCTGAGGACTACCTGTAGTAAGTGTAGTATACCTCTACACTCTCTCCTATACATTAACACTTTACCTTTTTGTCCGCACTTCTGATCCATTCACCCCATAGCTCAATCACAGTGACCCAATGAGGAGGCAAAGGAGAGCCATCAGACTTATGCTAGTATGAAGTCATGAGTCTTAACAGAGACAGATAATGCAATTTCCACGCCTGCAAATGTGTTTTCTTGCAATCAGTTGTGTTTGTTTGATTAATCTGATTTATTATATAAAATAAAACCTAGAAGGGTCAATTCTGCCTATTATCTTGTTTTGCCTGGTAATCTTACAGTGTCTGCTACTCAATCACCTGCCCAGAGGCTGCTAACTATTGATGGGAAGTTTGCTCTATTGCTTCTTACAATGTTTGATCTTTAAAGTTGATGTAGACTGGACAGCTCTTCAAATAGGAGAGTAAGGCAACATGCCGCTTTTGAGCATCATATGCCTATTTTCTTTGTGCTCCTCAGTTCCCCGTGAATTGTGCCACCAAATATTGTGGTTTTCTGCTGTTTTGAGACAGGGAAACCTGAGAAACAAAACAAAATCTCCATTCCACCCATATGTGTGATGCAGCTCTGTCTACATCAGTGGTTCTCAACCTGTGGGTCTCAACCCCTTTGGGGGTCGAACAACCCTTTCACAGGGGTCGCCTAAGACCATCGGAAAACACATATTTCCAATGGTCTTAGGAACCGAGACACCGCTCCTCTATCCGTCTCCAGGCTGGTCCACCCACATGCAAATAGACACTGCAAAAAAAAATATCTGTACCATGGAAACTTCTGAGCATGCGCAGAAGCCGAATTTCCGGCACTGTGCATGCATTGCCATCTTGTTTTCAGCTTTTTTTTTTTCAATTTTTTTAAAAAAAATTCGGCATTGTGCATGCATCGCCATCTTGTTTTCAGCTTTTTATTTTTATTTTTTGCAAAAAAAATTAAAAAATTCAGCACTGTGCATGCTTGCGTGCGCAAAGTGCACGTGCGCCCACGAGGCACGGCCATGCAGCACAGGAGGAAGTGAACCAGCAGCGAGGTAAGTTAGAACCCACCCCTGAGTTTTCTAATAATTTTGTTATTTTAAGGTTGCGGGTCACCACAATATGAGGAACTGTATTAAAGGGTCGCGGCATTAGGAAGGTTGAGAACCACTGGTCTACATCATTAGCACCCTTGCTACAGTCTTCAGTTTGACAGAAACATAGACTGGAAGACACGCACATGAACATGCTGTCATAACAATGATGTGACCATTCTAGATTTGGACTGAGGTGTAAGTCAACTACAGACAACAGTGGCACCTTCAGTGTATTGGCCCCTGCTTTCTCGCTATTGACTGCTATTGTGTTTGCCTCCTCTCCAGATTGACAGTATGCAAGGTCTGCTGCTTTGCCCAAATGTGCTCATCTGCGTTGGCCAAGAACCCTTCAAGCCAATCCTAATGCAAAACCCCAAGAAGCACTCTTCAGAGAAATTACCTGGTCTAGCTTCCCACTCCAACAGTAACACCTTAGGCAAAAAGAATGAAAGTAAGAACAAATGACTGATGACTGCATTTTGGGCTGGTGCTCTTCATTTCTAGATTTGGGGGAGTGGAAAGGAATGAAGCCTTCTTGAAAGTATCAGTTGTCTAATCGGATGAACAGGGGAAAATGACCTTCTAGATTAGAGCAAGAGTTCCTGCTCTCCTGCAATCTAACTTCAGCCTTCTAATTTTTCCCCTTTCTTTCTGCTTAATTAATTCAGCTGTTTGAATCAAAAGCTGTTAGCCCTCCATCCATTAAAACCAGCATTGGTTTTTTTTAAAAGACCATAATAACACTAGTAATAGGCATTCATAATGTTTACTGTGAACAGTATAATTTTCTGAGTTTGGGGCAAGAGAAGACAACAACAGTAGAAAGTACCAATAAAATTGCTTTAGACGAAGTCAAACTCGCGGCCCGCGGGCCAGATGAGTAATGCGCTAGCTGTACCCACCCCCAGTTTAGTGAAGGGGGGAAAAGTCACGATAAGTCTCGTGACGACAACGAGACGTCGCAAGTTTGACACCCATACTTTAGACAATAATCTGCTCATCTGGTCACCTGCAATCCAAACACAAGTGATGATGGGGCCAGGCATGAGTAGTTCCCTGGTTTTAGCGTCTCCCTAGTAATAATAACTCCATTTTATGAATTAGAGTACTGGTATTTTAAAAAGCTTTGGGTGATTTGAATAGGGCTTAGCACACTTCATTTGCAACTGCCTATTTTGGGAAGAGGGGGGGGATGGATGCATCCTGCAATCAATGTTCCCTGTAATAGCAGAAAACGGTGCGCGGCGTTCTCTTTTCATCTGTGTGGCCGCGCAGGCGCGCAGCCTCTCCCATTAGAAAATGCCGGGCGGAAGTTAGAAACTTCCGCGTGGCGTTCTCTTACAGGGAACAGTGCCTGCAATCTATTTTCCTTTCCCCTTGGCACAACTTGAAGCCTTGACAGCCATTACCAGAAAAAAGACAAGGGGTAGTCTTCAGTCCCCTTGAAAATAGATTTGTGATAGATTTGCTTACAAGTGTGGAGATTTTGAAAGCTGAACCAGATTCTTTATGTGATTTAAGCAACTGCTACTATTTATTATTATCAGTTCAAGATATTAGATATGCATTTTTCCTCATTTTTGTTCTTTCTTTCCTCATTATCTCTCCCCCCCCCCCCACTGCTGCAAACCGCAGTGAATTTTGGACTGAAAGCCAAAAAAAGTGTAATTCACCCAAGATCGTCTTTGAGCAATCAGTCCATGAGGCTTTCGCTATCATCTGAAAAATCTTACATGAATGGCCCAGCAACATCACCAGAAAATGGAATCTCCTCTTCAAACAATTGTCTTAAAGGAGCAGGTTTGGCCCCTTCCTTAGTCAATGATGATATAGAAAAGAAAGTGTATATGAATAAAGATGGCAGCCTATCCGTTGAAATGAAAGTCTGCTTTCATCTGCTCTCTGATGAGACTCTTCAATGGTCCACACAAATCAAGAAGTCCAGCTTGATGAATCAGACACTCTGTGAAGAATCAGATGTCATGGAAGATAATCAAAGTGAGCCAAGGGAGAAAATTAACCAAGAGACTAGTTTTGAAATGGAAGACTCGTTGTATCCTTGTGATGCTGACTCTTACATTTCAAATCTTGATGAATCTGAAAATGAGGTGACTTATTGCCATTGTTGCAGTAAGTCACACAGCAACTATGATATTTGGAAGAACCCCATGCATGCTTCTCAAAAAGAAGAGCCAGGAGTAACAAACACTTGGTACACACACTCTTCTTGCTCAAGCACTTCATCACACCAGAGAATTGTCCATAAAAAGAAAGCCTCCATTGAGAGTATCCATACTTCATCCAATGAAAGAAAACATTCTGAACACATCATACAAGAGACTTCAGATTTCTCAGAGACTCTAGGGAATAAAAGGGAGAACGATAGAATTAAACATTGCTGCTGTCAAGATAACTATATGCAAACAAGCAAAAGCCAAAAAAAGCTATCAGAGAAAATGGATGATGTAGCTAGCTTGGCCAGTTCAGAAAATGAACATGGTTCCATAGTGAGGAAAGAAAGAGATGAAAGTAGAAGAAGTAGAGCTAGGAGTAACAAATCAAAATGTCAATATTCTATAGAAAGCCAGATAAATGTGTTAGAGGAAACAAGTAGCGTGATAAGGACAATTTCATCCTGTAGCATTAAGGAAAGAGAAGAAGTTATTGGCTGTTCTTCTTCTCCAAATAGTGCTTGTAGCAAATCCAGTAAATGTAGTACATTCGGAACAAAAGACAAGGTAGAAAAGGTTTCAGATAATGATCACATACCATCATATAATAAAATATCATTTTCAAGTGATGATTGCCCCCCTAAAATTGCCGCACATGTAGAGGTTGAAAAGGAAGATGAGGATAATGAAATAAATTCAGTTTCAGAAAAGATGGTGTCCAATAGTCTTATCAATGATGAAGTCAATAGATGTAGCAAAAGGTCCAAGACCAGAGTCTTCCAGTCCAAAGTTTGTAATGAAGAAGATAGAAGTGATAGCAGTGAAATGGATATCCATAATGCTGCTTTATCTGCCTCCAGAATCTTCAATAGAAGCAAGTGCAACCAGTATGACTCAAAAGGAGACTCCAAAGTATCTGGTGGGTCAAGTAGAGGATCCACTATCAAAGGAAAGAAAACCAAAGTACCTTTACATGTAGAGGATGGAAGATCAAGCAGCGGGACAACGTATTCTTCAGAAAACTCAAATGAAGTAGGGAAAAGAGACAAAGGGGGTCAATTATCTCATAATTCTTCTCATTCAAATGTGTCATCTTTAAGCGAAGCAGCTGCCAACAGTGAGGAAAATTCCAGCAGGACATCTAAATGCTATAGTAAGTCCTCCAGAAGTAGCCATAAAAGAACCCAGAGAGAAGATACTGAGGTATCATCCTCTATTTCCAATGTTTTAGAATCTGATGGGAAAAATGGGGCCGATGCTGCCAAAAATAGTACTCAGGAAAACATTTCCAGTCAAGGAAGTAGCTCAGAATCGATGTGCTCCAAATGTGGCCACATAACAGAAACCAGAAACAATTATCTTCAGTGTGCTAGTTCAAACAACTTGTTACATTCTGATGCTAAGAGCACTTGTTCGAAAATGCAAGCCTCGGAGAATAATGATGCCAGCTCGCAATCAAGCACAGCACAATCTTCCAAACCAAGACAAAAAAAGAGAAGCAATGCTAGCCTGAAATATTGTAGCCAGGTTTCAGAAAAAGCATCTACAACCCAGTTCAATTTCCACTCCCCTGTCCCCCCCAGTGGGAGACCCAGCAGCAAGAACAGCCGGTCTCTGCTGATGAACATCAACAGTGCCCCTGCGAGCAATGAATTGGAGCCAACTGCAGATGAACTGCAAAAAGAAATGGCTGGTTCACAGTTGCCTGAAATGGACACAGCAAATGAGGCAGAGGAAAAGGAAGGCTCTGGGCATGAGAAAAAGCAAATAGAGGAAGAGACAGTGGTCCAAACAGAAGCTGCTTCAGAAACCTGTGACCAAATCATCCCATCTTCACTTCCCAATGCCTCTCCAGAAGAAGTTGTGCATGAGTGGCTGAGAAAGATTCCTTCAGAATCTCTGCTGATGAAATGTGAGATGGAGAAAGATGAGGAGACAATTGAATTACATGCTGGAATCCCCAACTGTTCAAACAACCGGGATTCATTGGAAAAGGAATGTAGTGAGAAGGAAGATGCAGAAGATTGCGAACACCTAGCAGAAAAGGACTGTCCCCAGGACGAGAAGGCTTCTGAAATTATATCAGAAGAAGCTGAAACTAACCAAGGAGAGTGCCAGTATCCTGACATCCCCAGCCAAAACAACCACAAAAAAGACTTGCCCAACACCATTCAAATCTCTGTGCAGATTATGAAAGCGCTGCTGACTTCCAAACACGAAACAAAATTGGAACGTTCATATAGTTTGCCCGAAGTGTCTCCTACATTAGGAAAAAACCTCAGCAACTCAGCCAATATTTTGATACAATGCCTTGCTACCCTACAGCTTCTTGATGAAGAATTGGATCCATCCAATAAACAGAATAAATGCCTGAATGGGTTCAGATACAAAGAACTCTTAAACATTTTCCAGGCAGTGTGGTTTGGAAACATACTTGAAAACGGGGACACAAATTTAGGGCTGCAAGGAAAAGGCCAGATAAAAACATCCTCAAGTTTCAAGAACCCTAATTCAAAAGATGGCGACTTTACAACAATGACCTCTTCGGGGATTGATATAAGTAGTGGTGATGGAGGTTCAGGAGAAGAAAGTGGCGTTGGTGCCCATGATTGTGCCTTGTTAAAAGAGAAAAGAGATAAAGCCAAATTCCCTGAAGAAGGAAAGCCAGAGCGGGAAGATGGTAATGAGGAAGAGCCAGAGGAACGTTCTCAGCCACTTTGTTCAAAACTGGAAGCAGAACTTGCTGGAGTTCAGGAGGTAATAGAAGCAAAGGAAGACCAGGATCATGAGAACAGTATTGAACTGGACAAAAATAGTACACATGATGATCAAAATGTGGATGATGCAGAGAATGACTATAATGAAGATAATATCCTGATGGAGGCTCATACAGATATCATGGCCAAAGAAGTAGAAGACAATCCCAGTGAAGAGGCAGGCAACAATGAGACAGGACCTGACTCAAGTGTAACTGAGGCTATTGATAAGAAAGAGGCCAAGATCAATTCAAAAAACCAGTCTGTGACTAAAGATGATACAGAATCTAGTAACATATCTCATCAAAGCACAGTGAAAGTTTCTCCAATGATCCAACAAAGATCCGGCAGCCAGGACCCAGTTTGGGTGCTAAAACTTCTGAAGAAGATCGAGAAGGAATTCATGACACATTATGTCAGTGCCATGAATGAGTTCAAAGTGAAATGGAACCTGACAAACAGTGAAGAGCTGGATTTGATGATTGCAGAACTGAAAGAAGAAGTGAGCAGAAGGATAGAAAAGAGTGTGGAGGAAGAACTAAATAAAATCAAAAGCAGAACAGGCAAGAAGATTCCAAAACCTCCAGAAAATGAATTAAGGCAAGAATCTACTCCAGAACTAGAAAACCGGAGGCGCCGTTTGACAAGTATGTTATCACACAATAATATCAATTCAAATAAGCAACTGGAGTCAGGGGACATTGACAATGATGACTTCTTTTATAATACAATTCAAGAAGATGAAACATATGATCAGCTAAAAGATGAAGAGTATTGCCCCTGCGATGTGTGTATGAGGAAACAAATGGTGGTCAAGACTGCACAACATACAACTGAAGTGATGGCTAAGGCTCCAAACCCAGTTTTGAAGGCTTTTGATCTACAAGAAATCCTGAGGATGAAGAACACCAGTGTTGCTCATAGGAAGACAGAATATGATATTAGTGAAGCAGAGCAGGAAGATGAAGCCCAACAAGAAGCAAAGAAAACTGTGGAAAGTGATGGGGAGGAGGAAGCAAAATGTGAGGAGGAGCAGGAGGAGGGGCAGGAGGACCAGGAGGAGGAGCAGGAAGAGGGGCAGGAAGAACAGGAAGAGGAGAAGGAGGAGGGGCAGGAAGAGGGGCAGGAAGAACAGGAAGAGGAGAAGGAGGAGGGGCAGGAAGTGGACCAGGAGGACCAGGAGGGAGAGCATGAAGAGAAGCAGGAGGAGGGGCAGGAACAGGAGGAAGAACAGGAAGAGGGGCAGGAGGAGGAGGAGCAAGAGGAGCAGGAAGAGGAGGAGGAGGGGCAGGAGGCGCATGAGAAGGAGGAACAGGAGCAGGAGGGGCAGGAGGAGGAGGAGGAGCAGGAAGAGGAGAAGGAGGAGCAGGAGGAGGAGAAGGAAAAGGGACAGGAGGAGCAGGAGCAGGAAGAAGAAGAGGAAGAGGAGCAGGAAGAGGGACAGGAAGAACAGGAGCAGGAACAGGAAGAAGGGCATCAGGAGGAGCAGGAAGAGGAAGAGGAGCAGGAGCAGGAAGAGGGACAGGAAGAACAGGAGCAGGAGCAGGAAGAGGGGCAGGAGGAGGAACAGGAAGAAGGGCATCAGGAGGAGCAGGAAGAGGAAGAGGAGCAGGAGCAGGAAGAGGGACAGGAAGAACAGGAGCAGGAGCAGGAAGAGGGACAGGAGGAGGAGCAGGAAGAGGAGCAGCAGGAGCAGGCAGAGGAACAGGAGCAGGAGGAACAGCCGGAGGTGGACCAGCAGGAGTCTGTGAAAGGAGAAGGGGAAGAGAACGAAGAGGAGGAAAAACCCAACATAGAAGATGAAGAAAAGGAAGGGGAGTCTATGAAAGAAGATGAAAAAGAGGAAGCAGCAAAACAAGAAGATGAAGAAAAAAGGGAGACGGAATATGTGAAAGAAAAAGAAGAGGGGGAGGAAGAGAAAGAAACAAAAGAGGATATAATGTTAGATGGACCTAAGGAAGGAAAAGAGGATGAAGAACAGGAGAAGGACGTGAAAGTAGAACAAGATGGAGAACAGGGAGAAAAGGAAGTAATATATGAAGAAAATAATCAGGAAATGGAAGCCAAAAGTGAAGGAGACAAAGAATTGAATGATGAAGAGGAGATGGATGGAGAACAAAAAGAAACCCCAAAAGATGATCAAGAAGCTGAAGATGAACCTAATGTGACAGATAATAGTGCAGTAGAAATGGATGAAAAAGAAAGCCAAGGAGATGAACCTGCAGAAAATGTTGGTGAATCTCAGGCTATTATTGAGGAAGAGATTCCTGATAGTAGTGAACAGAAATCTGAGAACAATGCCAGTTTGGAGGCAAAAAGTGAGGCATGTTCAGAAACAGCAGAAGTTGAAGAAGAGGATGAAAACAAGGAGGGTAATGAAGCTGGAGAGAATGAAGCAGAAGGAGAAGATAGCAATGAATCTGTACAGAACCCAGAAGATGACAGAGGAACAGAAGAGAATGGGACCACTGAAGCCCCAGAGAAAGGATCTGAGGGAATTTTTTCACAGCAGTCTCAGGAAGGATCTGAATATAGAAGTGATGAAGATGAGTCTAAGAAAAAGGAGAATATTAGCAATGAGGATGGTGATTGTGGAAGTGAAGGGGAATCTAAATTGGTTATAGAGAGTAAGCCTGCAAAGATGTATCCTAACAGTGATGAAGAAGAGGAAGAAGACCAATCATCTCAGGCAAGCTTTGTGATGGGAGAAGATCCCCCAAATGAAGACAATGAAAATAGTCATCGAGTCTCTAAAAAGAAGAAGCAGAACTCAAACGTTATTGATCAAGATGATCTGGACTTTTAAAATGAATTGACTTGAGCATCTTTGACATCTTTGGATTTTTTCTCAACTATTAAATGAGACTTTAAGGGAAAACATCACCTGGTATATTCCAGTATGACTTCTGCATAAAACAAAATGTTTTCCTTCTCATATGTTTGAGGCCTGTAGAATAGAGATTTCTTATAGCAAAATCTTTGTGTTATATATATATCACTGCTATTTTTTTGAGCAAACTTTCAAACTTCTAGTCATGGGCATGATAACAAACAGTGCAGGTTGTCTCTTAAGTCTATTCCCTGAAATCTAATGCCTTCTAATTCATATTTCAAGATTAATATCAATGTACAATGGATGACATATCCCAAGTTATTATTTAAATATTAAAAGAAGAGATAACAGAACAGAGGAAATATAACCCCCCATAATCCCTTGTAATTAGACTTTCTATCTAGGGGTAATGGGAGCTATAATAGAAAGTGCCATTTTTTTTCCTAATAAGTATAGATATACTGTATTTTCCCTTAATTTACCAATACGTATCTGTTGGGTATGCTGAATGGTAAATGACATTCATAAACCTAAATTTAATTAATCTGAAGTAAATGATCAGGTGGGAGATGATGAAAAAGATCTCTCCTGAAATCCTAATTCCACTGTTAATCAAAATTGATGGTGCTAATTGAGGTGGACAGATACTTCAGTTTGATAACTGGTTGCCAGCCTTATAAAATCTGAAGGTAACAGCAGCCATCTGTGAAAAGTAAGGTTAACTAAGACTACAATTCTAAACACTCTTTAGGGAGCAATCTTGTTAGGTTCAATAGGATTGATGAGTCTTCTGAATAACAGTGCTCAGTATTATATTATCAATGTGGTAGCTTTCTTCACAATTACCTTTTTAAATAAAAATGCAAAGACAAAGCTTTTTTGAGGTTTTTTTGGGGGGTGGTGGTGGTTAAATAATGTGATTCATAGAGATGTTTTGGTAAGATTCTTGACAATCCAGTTTATGAAATCTTTTGAGAAAAATGAATTCTCCAGTGGCAGAAATGGTGAGGGACCTGGGATAATGCCCTGCAAGGAAAGAAAGAAAAAGTTGATTATGCTTAGCTCAAGTGAGAAAGAGGAAATCTGATAACAATAAATGAAAGAGAGCTGGACTTGGTGATTTCATGTGTGGTCTACTCGTTACCAAAGGGTTAAATCTATGAAACTCCAATCATGTAAGATTCTGCATGTAAAAAAGTAAATAACTTTACTGCTAATGGTATGTTAATCAATTCCTGTCTAGATATCTACTGTACCTTAGATAGGAAAGAAATGGAACAATCTGAGTGATTGACAGTAAAGGGGTCTTCTGGAATTTAGGTTGGTTCACAGATGATTCACAAGTCTCCTATTTCTCCTTCCAACCCTTCTTCTATATCCCTGTTAATAGGATTGTTTCTGAACACAGATGTAAATCTTTTTCTGAAAGAACATTAAGTCTGTATTCAAAATAAGTTTGAATAAGAGTCTTGCAGGGAGCACAGAACAAAGGAAGAGAGAAAAGGAAGGTACCCAACAGGATTAATACAGGTAGGCCTCAACTTGCAACAGTTCATTTAGTGACCACTCAGTTGCAACAGCACTGAAAAGAGTGTCTTATGACCGTTTTTCACACTTACAACCGTTGCAGTATCCCCATGGTCATGCAATCAAAATTCAGACACTTGGCAACTGACTCATATTTATGACCGTTGCAGTGTCCTAGAGTCGTGAAATCCCTTTTTGCAACCTTCTGACATGCAAAGTAAATGGGGAAGCTACATTCACTTTACAACCGTGTTACTAACTTAACACCTGCAGTGATTCACTTAACAACTGTGGCAAGAAAAGTCGTAAAATGGTGCAAAACTCACTTCACAAAGGTCTCACTTAGCAACAGAAATTTTGGGCTCGATTGTGGTCCCAAGTTGAGGACTACCTGTATTGAGTTTAAATCTCAGTTCAAGCTGCGAGGGCATGTGTCAGGGTTCCAACTAGCATCCAAAATTAAATCAGAGTCCGAGTCAAAGTATTCCTCAAAATCCCAATTTATTATTAGAGCCATGTTGGCACATCTGGGTGAAACCCGAGTCTGAAGTCCTCTGGGTTTCACCACCCAGTTGAAAGTTCAAGTCCTTGCCCCCACACCCACAAATCCATCACGTTGTCCAATCTTCATTTGCCATGCTGGCAGAGTCCACCCATCTCCTTCCGTGCAGGTGCAGATGTGCAGAGACAAAGGATATTCTAGAAAGAATTTGTTATGGCTACATACTAACAACCTCATAAAATCCCCCCCCTCCCATTTCCCCACAGTAGAAAATGCATAGTAGAATAGTATAAAGTGTGGCAGGCCAAAGATCCCAGGCTTCGGTCTGACAGCATGTTAGTGCTGGCAGAGATGACAGAGTCCTGTAGGTCTGATGTCATAACTAGCAATACCTGAAGTAGCCTAACTAGGCCACAGGGGTGTTAAACTGGTGACCCACGGGCCGGATGTGTCATGTGCAGGCCATGCCCACCCCGCTTTATGAATGGGAAATACATCGTGAAACGTCACATGACGGCAACATGACGTGGCGAGTTTGACACCCGTGGACTAGGGAGAACAATGTGTACAACAATAGGCTTCCTTAATCATGCTACTGTAATTGTGCCTATCATATAACAAGAATTAACAGTATATCATCCTGGGCATAGAGTGGACATGGAATGGACAAGGTAGACACAACTAACTGTAAAGATGCTCACTTTGGCAGCACATATACTAACATTGGAACTAATTGTAATACATCACATAAAGAGCTTTGGAATTGCAGGTGCATGATACCTGTCCAGAAAATGTCGCTCAGTCAGGTGGACAGAATAATGTTCTTGTGTGAAACCACAGAGAAATAAAAATAATAAAAATGACAAAAAAGGTAGCCATGCAAAATCCTACATTGGCAGAAACAGTGGAAAAGCTGCAATGAACCAGGTAGTGACAGAAATAGCAAACCCAGCCCCCTTTCCCAGTTTCAATTCACCTGTGCAGCACAACTAACCTCCAATGAAACATAGGATTAACACTCTTTCAAAAGAGAGCTAAACCCACACTTATAATGAGGTTGCATAAGACCTGAACAAAATGGAAAGTACTTATCAGGCATTATGCCAACAGATGCCTCTGCTGGAATTTGGTATCTCCTCTGTCCCAATCCAAAATGGATAGAACATGTCAAGTCCCTTACAGCTGGCAAACCGAGAAAGCAAGAACCACGTGGATTTCAGGAAGGCAATTTTAATGGCTATTGGGTTAAAACATAATCTTGAAAACTGCAAGATTAAATTCCTAGGTGGACTCACAGTAAGTCAATTAAGGGGAACTGCTTTGAAGTGATTTCTTCTCATGGTCTGCTTGCCTAGGTTGTATTACCTTTCCTCACATAAACTGAATTCTTCCCCCCTCAACTTCCCACAGTGTCCCACCAGTTCCTTCTTCTGAGCAAATGATTGGTGAAATCTGCCAGATCATATCCATCACAGGAACTGTGTCACAGGAGTAAGGATGATTTTAAGTGCCTCAGTTTTGTGGTGGGGATTAAGCTGAAAGCATGAAACATGGCAGAATAAAACATGAATATTCATATTGTACTTAGGGCATGGGCGGGTTGCTTATTTACCGATACTGGTGCGCTGCGCGTGCATTTCCACGTTTCGTGCGCGCATGCGCACTACGCACGCATGCCCTCTCACACAATTTCAGCGAGAGATTTTGCTTCCGCGCATAGGCAGAAGCAAAAAAGCCGAAAAATTCTTTTAAAAAGATGGCGACGCGCGCTCACTGTTCGGTGAAGACAGTACTGGAGCAGTCACGCGCAAATTGCGTAATCGGCGGGTCCCTACCGGAGCTGGGCACTGGACCGCACCAGTAGGAACCCACCCCTGACTTAGGGGAAAGTGAGGAAGATCCCTAAATCACCTCAGAAACCTCATACTCCACATGTCACTCAAACTCGTTTTCACCAAACTGAATGAGAATGTGGGGGGGGAGGGGAGGGGGAGGGGGGAGGATTGCAGGAGAATTTCTCTGCTCAGCACTGGAATCACAGGATTCTTTTCTTCATATCCACTGCTTTCTTCCACAAAAGGATTTGACTCATGATGGGATGTGTATGTAACTTTAACATCAGCGCCAGCCTCAATGGGAAACAAAGTCCTGAATGAAACCAGTTCCCAGAATGGGTTGAGAGGAGGCCGCAGAAAGATAGTAGGAGCGTAAGGTGGTGGTGGGGAAGGGCCCAACAATTATAATCTGAGACTGTGCTAATTGACTCCCAAGAGCACAGTATTGATTGTAAGGGCCATACTGAATTGGAAGTTTATGTCTTTGGAATAATACTTAATTCTCACTAGGCAGAAAAAATACCGTCCAGGCAAAAAAAGATAGCAAGGAAAACATGGTCTTCTTATGCAGAAATTCTAATGCTGCATTTATACAAGATAACCAGATGTATGACTTGCACTGGGTTGGTTAGAAGACAGCCACCAATGACCTCTCTGGGTGCACCAGGCCATTGTAAAGATGGAAGGAACAAAATTCAGTGACCTGTAATTCTTATCACTACATAGCAGAGAGAGAAGGGACAATAACTTATGTGAGAAGGTAGAACTGAAAAAATAACCCAAACAGGATTTTTAATGGGGGAGGAGGATATCTACTAAGGCAGGGTTCTCCAACCTTGGCCACTTTAAGACTTGTGGACTTCAACTCCCAGAATTCCTCAGCCAGCTTAAACTCAAGCTTAAAATTGATGAAGAACCAAGTTAAGATAAATTATGGTGCTGAAACAGAATCAGAGGCTTAGCTCAGGCTGGTTACGACATAAGTATTATTTTGAATTTTAGTTATTCATTAAACAGATATGTTACTCAGCATTTTCTCATTCAGTGTTGCCCCACAGCAACATTCTGTATGGGACTTGTGTAGAGAGAGAGAGAGATACAGAGATTGGCTCAGTCAACCAATGATAGCCTCTTTAGAAGCTAGTGGCCTAGAATCTGGTCTTCTCAATCCTAGTCCACCTGTTAGTCACCACACTATATTGGTTCTCCTATTTCATTTCCTGTGTTACCTCATCTCTACTCTGGATATTTTCAAGCCTTTATTTGTCTCTCACTCATTTGTCTCTTACAGTACAGTTGCTGGATAAAATAGTTGGGGCTACTTGGCATGAAATTCCATGAAAAGATAACACGGGCTTTCAGAAAACAGAAATAGCACTTAGCACTTAGACTTATATACCGCTTCATAGTGCTTTACAGCCCTCTCTAAGCAGTTTACAGAGTTCAGCATATTGCCCCCAACAATCTGGGTCCTCATTTTACCGACCTCAGAAGGATGGAAGGCTGAGTCAACCTTGAGCCTGGTGAGATCTGAATAGCTGAACTGCAGCTAGCAGTCAGCTGAAGTAGCCTGCAGTGCTTCAATCTAACCACTGCGCCACCTCGGCTCACAATGTTGAAATGTTGAGCTGTATGATTTGAATCCTCAAACCAAACTATGAACAGGGGCAGGAGGGGATTGGAGAGCAGACATCAACTATAATGGGAAGACTTCACTTTGATATATGGCACCAGAGCTGTTATTAATGGTGTTTGAAGGCTTACCTTTAAAAATTTAGAGTGGAGTATTTATTATGTCACTGCTCTGGATCTATGATCTATAGATGAGTTAAGAATATTCGCCCAGAATTTCTGCATCAGATGAGGGTTACAGCTAGATCTTGAGCCTTTAATTAACTCTTTAATCCATATTTGCATGTGCATTTACTCACAAAGTCTTTTGCTGGTTTCCTATAAGTCCTTTCAAACCAATGGATTCAGGATTGTAACTGTATTACCAGCTTTATCCAAAATGCATGGAAATGTAGCTCTAATAAAAAGATAAGAGTGTTTTAAAAGCTGTATTAGATTGGTGTAACTTTCGGGTTTCCCCAGGAATTTATCTTAGACCCCAAAGAACTTGACAGACTGGTCTGATGGCTAGAAGAAACAAGAATCAGATACAGTATAAGCAGCCTCCACCTCAGCCCCATGCCTGGCTAAAGAAATTATTACTTTACCTGATGTAGTGTAAGACAGAGAATTCAATTCCATAAAGCTAATTTCTCCAATCTAGCATTTTCCAGATATATTCAGACAGCAATTAACAATGTTGTTAAGTTGTTAGTTGTCTATAACGTGTTCCATTTCAAAGAAACTATAGGAAAGCAAGTTTGAGACCACAGCATGGTATGGGGGCAGGAATAGGGAAGGTCTAGCTCAGGGGTGTCAAACTCACATCATCACAGCAGCGTCACATGACGTAGCAGGACTTTTTTCCTCCTTCGCTAAACCGGGCGTGGGCGTGGCCAGCATGTGATGCATCCGGACTGCAGGCTAGGAGTTTGTCAGCCCTGGTCTAGCTTTTCCATTCCCTGATCTTAATTCAAAGTACAGCCTTTGTGTTTTCTATTTCCATAAGAAAAATACCCTCTGTGCATCTGGGAGGTTATTCTCATTCGGACTACAGAGTTGCTGGATGCTGGCAGTCTGGGGGAGTGATGTTTACATAATAAGATACACGAGGGGAGGGGAAAAACATGAATTTTGGCAATTATCCTTATGGAACCTCTGTGCCCAAAGGTAGTGTATCTCTGTGTACCAAGAGAACTAAGGAGAAATTTCCTAATAGTGAGAGCAATCAAGCAATGGAACAACTTGCCTTCAGAAGTTGTGGGTGCTTCATCACTGAAGGCTTTCAAAAAGAGACTAGACAATCATTTATCTGAAATGGTATATAGTGTTTCCTGCTTGCGCAGGGGGTTGGACTAGACCTCCAAGGTTTGTTCATTTGTTTGTTTGTTTGTTTATTCATTCATTCAATTTCTATGCCACCCAACTCCCTAGGGACTCTTCCAACTCTATTATTCTATGTTCTATGTATACCAAAGGGAAACCTCAGAAGGCAAGATGAACTACAGGTCAACCTACTCTGAGGCTGTCCATACTGAGGACCTCTAGTTCTCTTGGGTTTCAGATATGAGTATTTCCATTCCTAGCAGGAGAGGCAAAGCAAACATGGCATCTGCTAAGCTACAGGTTCGCTCTCAGGTAAAAATCTTCTCTGTGAATTTCCTAAAGCCATTTGATTAGCTGATTCAGGAGGGAGAATGCTGGACAAGATGGACTTCTGGCTAATTCAGAAGGGCTATTTTTGTCTTTGGAAGCTATCTTCCTTAATGCTCATTAATCATTGCTCACCTGATTCTGCAGCCTCAGTGATGTCTCTAGGAGCTTATATGCAATATGCTGCATCTCAGTGAAGACTCTTCCTGGTCAATATCCCAAATCAACAACTCCTCAGTCTCATTTTTCATTCCCCTCAGCTTCAGAATCGACTTGGGATGATATAATGTTCTCCATAACCTGACGGTCCAGAGAGACTGCAGGTTCACTCAATACCGAGCCATTGTGACAAGCCTTGGACCCTCTTCGGGGCTTGATGGATCATTTCCTCAGCTCGATTTCATACATCTTCAGGCTTCCAAAGAAGGCCTGACAAACCTAATTGGTGTCGTTTCACACAGAACTCTGTGGCAAATGCTGACAAAACAGTTTGTCCAAAGGAGCATGGCTGAACTGGCCATAATGTATATACAGAAGGGGGGGGGGGAATCCTGATTTGGAATCAAGTGCTCAAGGGTCATAAAATATCATAAAATCACATGCCTGAAAGAGAGATCAAAGGACATTTAGCCCATTCTCTACTAAGAAAGGTTAGAAGCTGCTCAAGCCTCTGCTTTAAAACTTCTAACCAAAGCAAGATTTTTAGGGGGGGGGGGAAATATTATTCACAGAGGATTTTTTAAAATATATTTTTGTAATACGGGCCTCCCGCTTAATTTTGGAAATGGTGCAATCTTTGTGGCTTTGAACAACATGTGGGAAAAAAATAAGAGCAGATGGCCTGTAATAGACCGGCTGGTAAATTCTTGAAATGCGTTCTGAAATGTTTTGTGCTGGGGGGGTAGTTTTGCATATTCACATCCCATCCTTTGATTTCCTTACACAGCCTTTCTGCTGTGATTGTTTAGCAGAGAGGGCTGATGTTATAAAGTGAAAAAGAACCACCCCACCAGTGGTGGGTTCCTACCAGTGCGGTCCACTCTACAGCACCGGTAGTGGCCCGCTGGTGACGTCACAGTACCGGTGCGGTTGGTTGCCGGTGCCTGGTCGCCACCATTAAAAAAAATTTTTTTTTTAATTTTCTTCTGCGCATGCCCAGAAGCCGAGCTTTCAGCACTGCGCATGCGCTGCCTTCTTACCCCACAGTGAGTCCAAGCAGGGGAGGATGGCTGAGGGAGCGCGTGAGACGCTGAAAGAACGGGCGGCAGGAGCTATCTCCATTCCCCTCCCTTCAGCAGTCCGAGAAGCCACGAACGCGCGGTGATGATCCTAGGCATTTTTGTACGTTTGAGGCTTCTCAAGCTGCTGAGGGGAGGGGGAATGGGCAGCAGGACCTATCTCAGTTCCCCTCCCTTCAGTAGTCCGAGAAGCCACGCCCACTCGGTCACATGGCTGGCAAGCCACACCCACAAAATAAGCCACACCCACAGAGTGGTAGTAAAAAAATTAGGAACCCGCCCCTGCACCCCACCTACACATAAACACTGACTTCAAGAACTTCTGAAGCTTTGGAAAAATATTTGGGCAGGGGAGGAAAAAAACCTAAGGTGAAACAGAAAAATCAAACAGCCCAATGAAGACTGAGCATATCAAATGATGATTGAGTACTTGGGAAAAACCAGAAAAATTGAGACAGTGAGTCATGGCATTTTTTAGAGGCAGCCTTGGGTGACTAACTGAAACAGTAAATGGAAATACTTGGCATTGCCACATGTTGCCAAGTCCATTTGTTAGAGTGCATTTGATGACTGATGAATGAATGAAATTAAGACATTTGGGCATGAATAAACCATTAAAATAATAATCTGAGATTTGATTTGAGCTTGGCTAAATATGGCTTTCAAAATATAGTGTTGCAATTTGACGTGTAAATGCTTGAGATGAAATTTGACATCATAAAGTGAGGCTGCACAATTCCTTCTCTTTCATTTAGAGGGTATGGCCAGTAAGTTAAAGCAGTGTTTCCCAACCTTGGCAACTTGAAGATGTCTGGACTTCAACTCCCAGAATTCCCCAGCCAGCGAATGCTGGCTGGGGAATTCTGGGAGTTGAAGTCCAGACATCTTCAAGTTGCCAAGGTTGGGAAACACTGAGTTAAAGAACTAAGTTACTCATTATGGAGAATAAGATTTATTAGACACCATAGTGCTTCCAGGGAGCAGTCTGGTTTTACTTCACTTAAAATTGAATTATTTGTTGTTCTTGTGGTCCAAGGGATTTTCAACAAATTTCTCCAGGATCACAATTCAAAGGCATTCATTTTATTTCATTCAATCTTTTGGATTTCAAGCTTTCATAATCACATGCTACAAATAGGAAAACCATGGTCTCAACAGTATTGTCAGCAATTCAATGTTTTGTCTAAAACTGTCAATGCAGTTATCCCAAACCACAGAAATATATTTATTTCATGACTACAGCCTCCATCCTTGAATATTTTTGAGTCTAGGGAGATAAGATATGTTACTAACGTACTTACTTCTCCCCTATTTGCACTGGGTTGTTGATATAATCTTAGTTTTTTAAAATATATATTCAGCAACAGAGTAACAGAAGAACAGCTACTTAAAACTAAAAACTAAAACTTAAAAACTAAACTAAACTAAAACTAAAAACTTAAACTTAAAACTAGAAGAAATAAAACTTTACTGGAAGCCCAAATAACGGAACAAAAATATTTTAGACACATAAAGAAAAGGCAAGAGTCTTTGGAAAAGACCTGATGCTTGGAAGAATTGAAGAATCAAATCAAATCAAATCAAAAAAGAGGGCAACAACTGACAAGTGCCTAGAAAACTATCGCTGATTGCACAAGAATTATTTTAAGGGAATTTTAACAAGCAGTTCCTGGCAGACAATCTTGGTAAAATTATGTCTGTTAAAACACGAGGCAGAAGCAGCTAAATGAGATAAATTATATGTCAATTGTAGGTCAAATATTATTTTTTTATTTTGATTGATTACAGATACTCCTTCATTTCTAGCCACAATGGAATCCAAAATTTCCTTTGCGAAGAAAGGCAGTTAAGTGAGTTTTGCCCCATTTTATAACCTTTTCTTGCCACAGATGTTAATCCCTGCAGTTATTAAGTTAGCAACACGGTTGTTAAATGAATCTGATTTCCCCATTGACTTTGCTTGTCAGAAGGTCACAAAAGATGATCATAAGACACCCTCAGGACACTGCAACTGCCATAAATATATGCCAATTGCAAAGTGCCCATATTTTGATCACATGACCATAGGGATAAGGGCAGTGGTGGGTTGCTACCGGTTCTCATTGGTTCAGCGAACCGGTAGCAGCGGCGGCGGGAGGCTCCGCCCACCCACCCGGACATCATAAAAAACACTCTGCGCATGCCCACCCGCTCCTGTTCCCGAACCGGTAGCAAGGGTAAGTGGAACCTACTACTGGATAAGGGTAAAAATCGGTCATAGGTTTTTTCACTGTTGTAATTTCAAACTGTCACTAAATGAATGGTTGTAAGTCAAGGTTTATCTGTAAGTGTCATCAAGCTGGGGTCACCTGATAGCAATCAAATGGATAGATTTTCTTTATGATGATCTTTCCATAACCTGATCCTTCCAACAGTATGCCCATCACCACTATACCTGAATCCCTGCACCTTGTTTCTGGTCATCCTATTCCCTTTTCTTCCACCTTTCCCATCACTAGACCTTTCTCCAGAGAGTTAGATCTTTGTATAATGTGTCCAAGGTAAGATACAATTCTTTATTTCACATCAATAATACCTGGCTGATATCACCAATCACTGTTACCCATTAAATCCTATCCATTATTGATTGTAACTGTATGTTAACTATCTCTTCTTTCAAATATTGTCTGCAACCCATCAGATCATATCAGGATGTTAACCATTAGATTCCATAAGATATTCCTACAAGGCAATCTACTAGTGGTGTCAAGAATTAACTGTTTTAAGTTATCTACTGCCAGACATGCTACTGCATGTGAGTTAACGTTTGTCAGAGTACCGCATTTTTCGGAGTATAAGACGAACCTTTTTCCTCCCTAAAAGAGGCTGAAAATTTGGGTGTGTCTTATACTCCAAATGTAGCTTTTTCGAAGCATTTTTTCCAGCCCTAACGAGGTGCTAACGATCTTCCCGGCTTCCTACTCTATCTGAAGAAGTTTTTTTCCAGCCCTAAGTCTTTGCAGGCTTGTTTTCATTCCTACTCCCTCTGAAAAAGGTTTTTTCAGCCCTAACGAGGTGCTAAAGATCTTACCGGCTTACAGCATTTTTTTATTCCTACTCCCTCGAAGTAGTTGTTCCTGCCCTAAGTCTTTGCAGGCTTGTTTTCATTCCTACTCCTTTCGAAGAATATTTTTTCAGCCCTAACCAGGGGATAAAATAATGTGCTGAAGCTGAACAAACTAAGGACGCTAGCCAGATGAATATCTGGTAGGTAGATTTTTCCCCCTATTTTCCTCCCCCAAAACTAAGGTGCGTCTTATACTCCAAAAAATACAGTAGTTACCCCTCATTTAACATTACCTGTTCTTGTTTATCAAACATTTACAAGAATATGTTTAGAATATAATTTTAAGAACAATCTTTTGGAACAAGTTTATATATGCATTTTTTATATCTTACCTTGCAGAGTTTGGAAGGCCACATAAACATTGTAGGTGGGGGTGGGCAGATGGGGCATGTCCCAAGAGCTTCCAGAGTCTAATTGTTACTACTTTTTCCTTTGCTGTATTGTTTGTGTTATCAGCAATTCACATGCACCGCACCACTATACAGGAAAATATTTCAGCACCTGGCATTCAGCTGGTATCCTGTCTGAAAGGCTTGAATTGAACAATTCCGCCGACACCTACCATACACTCCTGAGGAGGAAACCTCAAGAAAATGTACAATTGATGGAAGATACACCATCCACGCATTGAAATAACAAAAATCAGGTTAACACTGAGGTCCTAGCATTCCCTGGAGGGAAAGAGCCACAGCATAGTGACAGGCAAGTAACTCCGCCTCCAGAAGATTTCAGGCTCAGTCCCTGATCTCCTTAATCAAAAGAGATTCTGGTGGTGCAGCTAGGAAACAGTTTTGTGGGTATTCAAAATTTTATTTTGAATATAGCAGCAGGTGGTAAATGATAAAGATGTAGGGTTTACAAAAATGAGCATCTTCCTACACATCAAGAGAGGGAAGTGGTCCTTCGACCAAAATTTTTCCCTGGAATGACCAGATGAATTCTCTGCCCAGCTTTGCCCCAATAGGCCTACATTTGATATAGCATCTGAAAGTGGCACTGACGTATCTAATGTATGTGCATAGGCAATACATCCAGTTCAAATCCCTGCATTATCAATGTTCGTAATCCAAAGACTTCACTTTGCATAGGCAACTAAATGCATGAAGAAGTCTCTTTCTGGACATCACACAAAATGTAATATAAGATGTAAGACAGCGGTGGGTTGCTCGCGGTCCAGCCTGGTTCTAAGAACCAGTAGTGCTGGCGGTGGGAGGCTCTGCCCACCCGCCCGGGACACTTCTGCGCATGTGCAGAAGCTTCTATGGATCCGCGCGCACGTGCGCGAACCAGTGGTAAAGGGTTTTAGAACCCACTACTGATGTAAGAGATAGTTTGGCATAGTAGTTAAGGCCCCAGGCCAGAAACCAGGAACTATGAGTTCTATTTCTGCCTTAGGTATGAAAGCCAGCTTGAGCCAGTCACTTTGGAGGAGGAAGGAGTTTTAGGTATGTTCAGCATCTTGAATTATTTATAAAGATAAAAAGGCGGGAAAATAAATACATAAATTATGGGACATGGGAGGCTGAAGTTCCTGCATGTAGGGTTGATGGTATGATGTTACTTCTCCTTCTACGCATTTTGTATAGAACTTGAAGGTACTTCTTGGAACAACCTTTATCGTTATTATTCTGAAAATAAGTTTAGAATAGACAATGTTCAGAATGGAAGAGTGCAATGCATAAGAAAAGTTAGACTCCACACTTTGTTACAGTTCTCTCTGAGAAAAAATTTCCTGTTTCCCTCCTATTTCATTTTGGTCTGCACGTAATGCCCTTCACACAAAAAGAGTGCTCCATGTAGAAGTCTAGCATAACATACTTGGTTTTTTTAATGTTGAAGTAACTTTGTGAGATCTCTACTTAAAATCTTTAACCAATACACCCCATTCCATCCAACAGTCCCTGGACACTCTGGTCTCCTTAGGATGAACAGAGATAGATACAGTATTCAGAAAATCCTAAGTAGGAGATCATAAATGTTGGAAAAGAATTTATCTGGCCAAAGTACACAAATTTTTGTCTGTCTGTCTGCCTCCCTCCCTGCCCCTACACCTATCTATCATCTAACTATTATCTGTCTATCTTTTTCTGAAGACAAGTTGTATATTGGCTTCATTGCAACCTTGCTGATATGTTGCCCTTCCATTATGTCCTTTCTCAATTGAAATTGAAATTGAAAAGAATTTCAGTTCACGCGGCCTCCTGAGCTCCGTTTTCACTGGCAGAGGGTTGCCGGAGGCCTCCCCAACCGAAGATGGAGATTGGGGGAGCCCGTTTTCACTGGCAGAGGCACTGCGGGCCGGTCCTTTGCTGTTTCCAGGGTCAGATCTAAGCACCCCGTGTGCCAGATCCGGCCCGCAGGCCTTGAATTTGACACCCCTGCTCTAGAATATGAGGAGGCAGAATGAAAGATTCTTGTTCACCATCCTTCATCAGTCCACCAGAAATTTTACTGTGCCAAGAAACAGGCTGGCAGGCAATGCCACTGTTGTAACAGGGAAGCCCTTAATAATAATAATAATAATAATAATAATAATAATAATAATAATAATAATAATAATAATAATAATGATGATGATGATGATGATGATGATGATGATGATGATGATGATGATGATGATGATGATGATGTTCGTCCATCGTATTCGAAGAGGACCTTGACATCTATCAATTGGGGGGGATGTCAAGACTTGTGCATGAATTGGATTAAAGTGAGTAAATGATGATGATGATGATGATGATGATGATGATGATGATGACGATGACAACAACAACAACAACAACAACAACAACAACAACAACAGAGTTGGAAGGGACCTTGGAGGTCTTCTAGTCCAACCCCCTGCTTAGGCAGGAAACCCTACACCCCTTCAGACAAATGGTTATCCAACACCCTCTTAAAAACTTCCAGTGTTGGAGCATTCACAACTTCTGGAGGCAAGCTGTTCCACTGATTAATTGTTCTGACTGTCAGGAAATTTCTCCTTAGTTCTATTCTGTGCACCCTGCCTGCTCAACAGCATAGAGGATGCATTCTGGACCAACACAAGCATCTTTTAAAATGTTGCAAAGGCAGCTTAGTCAAGGTGGCCAGACAAAAGTGTGAGTCACTATGACCAGACCGGAGATGACCAGGAATGGGTACAGTTGAGGCACCAGCTGTGCAAATATACTCCATCAACTTGGCACAAGCTGGCTTCCTGTTTCAAAAGTGGCACCTGGAATCCAGAGCCATTTCATATGTCCAGGATCCACATGTAGGCCAGGGATGACTCTTTCCTTGTACAAGTAGCTATCAACTAATTACTCAATTAACCCAGGATCAAGTGCTAGTTTAATACCCTCTAATTGCAGTTCCCAAGAAAGTAACTCATTGCAGCAAATCTGGCACGTCAGTATGTGGTTCTTATGCTGCAAGTGATCTATGGAACTGCATTTGGATTAACCGAACTGGAAGAGGCCGTACTGTATATATTTACATGGCACAGAATCATTCTTCTTTAGTAATGTAATAATGTAGTTCATTTTTGAATAGATCAAATCAAAACTTTTCTAACCACTTTTCTATTTCCTTTTATCTTTTTCCTGGGCAAGTGATGTACTTAAAGAAAAACTTAAACTGGGACAGCATGCTAAGTTTAGATTGTAAGAATGAAGATGGCACTGGGTGGATGCTTTGCTTTTCAGTATCCCAGCCGTATATGTATATGTGTATGCGTATGCATTTGCGTATGCATATGCATATGCATATGCATATGCATATGCATATTCATATGCATATGTGTATATATACAGTATATACGCACACATATACATACAAACATATTTAAAATGGTAATAGAATAGAATAGAATAGAATAGAATAGAATAGAATAGAATAGAATAGAATAGAATAGAATAGAATAGAATTCTTTATTGGCCAAGTGTGATTGGACACACAAGGAATTTGTGTTTGGTGCAAATCCAAAGAATGCAGAGACAAATGGGCCCAGGAATTTGACAGGCACCCAAAAAGGTATCCAGAAGTATCTTGGTGTCCAGAAGCACTGAGTTGACTGCCCTTGAGTTATCCTATTATGATTCTAACAAATAGGCCCAGAAAAGTGGGCATTGTGAAGCATGTGTGATGGGCACTGGGTTGGAGAAAGTTGTTCTGGAGAGTAAACAGACCTGCCTTGCTTTTTATTTTGGTTTACAAGGAATATTCAGAAACTTGGCAACAAGGTTGCAGCTAATAGATTTCCGATTTCTGGTACAGATTCTCTCACATACAATGGAGTTCCTTTATACTGCAAGAGGGAGCAGGCCGCTTCCTGTTATGAAAACACAGCCAAAAGCCTGACATTCAGAAGGTCTATATGAGCATTGGCTCAAACAACAATACTGATTAAGATCTGCAGAGGAAAAAATGAAGTTAGTATCACTGCCCCCCAACAACAACGAGAAGGAGCAGCACTTAGAGTGACCCCAAGTCCATGGACAGTCCACAAACATCGTTTACAGTAACGGACAATAATTATACCTCTTCAACACCTCTTTGGGGAACTAGGAAACCATTTCTCCTAAAAATAAAAACCTGGGACCATACCTGTTACTGTAAAATACAATGACCAGCAAGGTATATGGGATGTATATGTTTATATTATATTTATATGTTATTATGAAAGCAGACCAGCACTCTGGGGTCATGACTGGCAGGGAAGCTGCTGCTGAATTGGGATTCCATCAACAACCTGTGCACAATATTTGCTGTCATAAGATCAACAAGAGTAAACTAAAAATAAATTAAAATATGTGTTGGATAAAATGCTGTGCCATGTTCATAGATGGCACTGGCACACTCAAGCAAAACAGAAATAAAATTGCTTTGCATGAAAATGCCATACCCACATTTCATAAAGCAAGTTCAGTTCCATGTGCCATACACAAAAAAAGTAGAAATTGAGATGGGTCAAATGGAAGAAGGAAGTTCTTTCTAAAGTTGATTGGAGCGCCTATCACACTTGGATTCCCATAGCTAAGAATCAGAGCTTTGGAAAGTACCTTAGTTCAGGATATATCACAGTATCTTTGAAGATAACCATCCAGCCTCAGGATGGAAGAATAGAATTGTCAGGATCTCTGGTGATTTACCATTAATTCACTATTACATGATTCACCTTGTACCTGCTTACAGGCAAAGACTTAAAACCACAAAACCAACAATTAAATCAGTGAAGACTTGGACTGAAGAGGCAAAGTTAAAGCTACAGGCTTGCTTTGACTGCATTGATTGGAATATTTTTGAAGATACCTCTGCAGATCTGGATGAACTCACAGATACTGTAACATCATATGTCAGCTTCTGTGAAGACCTATGTGTACTGACCAGGAACTTGCAAATATACAGTAACAACAAACCTTGGTTCACAGCTAAACATAAGCAGCTACGTCGTTCCAAAGAGAAAGCCTACAGAAAAGGTGATAAAATGCTGTACAATCAGGCCAGAAATGTATTAACAAGGGAGATCAGAGCAGCAAAAAAAAGCTACTCTGAAAAGCTAAAGAATCAGTTCTCAACAAATGAACCAGCAAACATGTGGAAAACTCTTAAAAATATCACTGGTTAAGGCAAACCTCCTTCCCAGGCTGAAGGAAATCAACAACTGACAGATGACCTGAACGTGTTTTACTGCAGGTTTGAAAGGAAACTACAGCCACCTATCTCCACAACACCCATTTCAGACACACCAACAACAGCCAAGCCTCCTACAACTGACCCCATGCCATTGGGTTCACAACCCCTAGTGATCACAGAAAAGGAAGTGCAAGACGTATTTCACAGACATAAGCCAGGAAAAGCTCCAGGCCCAGACAAGATAACTCCTTCTTGCTTAAAAGTCTGTGCTGACCAATTGGACCCCATCTTCACCCAAATCTTCAATAAATCACTAGAGATGTGCTATGTTCCTTCTTGCTTCAAACGGCTCTACTATCATCCCAGTGCCGAAGAAGCCCACCATCAAGGAACTGAACGATTACAGCAGAGGTGGGTTCCTCCCGGTTTAGACCGGTTCACCCGAATCGGCAGCAAACTGCTGGTGACATCATGATGATGTCACGGAACCGGTTCAGTCGGTTCCGGTCTGTGGCCGCCGCCATCTTTTTTTTTAAATTTTTTCGATTTTTTATTCTTTTTTAAATTTCTGAATTTTTCCCAGGTTTTTTACTTCTACGCATGCGCAGAAGCCGAGTTTCCGGCACTGTGCATGCGTCACCATCTTGTTTTCGGCTTTTTGTTTTGGATTTTTTTTGGAATTTTTTGCACTGTGCATGCACGCACGTGCGACCACGAGGTGCGGCCAGGAGGAAGCGAACCAGCAGCGAGGTAAGTTAGAACCCACCCCTGGACTACAGGCCAGTTGCTCTAACATCTGTAGTTATGAAAACCTTTGAAAGGCTAGTGCTGTCCCACTTGAAAACCATCACGGATCTGCGGTTAGACCTCCTGCAATTTGCATACCGAGCATGCTCTCTCCACTTCTCTTCCCTCTATATACCAATGACTGCATCTCTAACGATCCATCTGTTAAACTACTGAAGTTTGCAGATGACACAACAGTGATCGGTCTCATTCGAGACAACGATGAATCCGCATACAGTCGGGAGGTTGAACAACTAGCCTCGTGGTGCGACCGGAACAATCTGGAACTGAAAACCATAGTTCAAAGGCCTCAATTCTTTGGCACTCAGCCTTTCTTATGGTCCAACTTTCACAGCCATACATTGCAACTGGGAAAAACATAGCCTTGACTATACGCATTCTAGCCAGCTAAGCCAACGTATTTGTACTTTAACTTAACAAGCTTGTACTGTACATTCCTCCACATATAAACTGAGAAAAAGTCACTCAGCAAACTAAGGATTGTGTCATTATACTGTAAATCACACTCACCCACAAGCCTTCTGCCTGTATTCTTACTTATAACTATTGAATTAAAGAGAACAATATAAGTTCCCTACTCTAATACCTTTTAAGGGGAGAAAGAGCCATGGCTATACACTAGAAATATTTTTCATTAAAAAAAAATCTTAGCAAAAGGTCACTCATGTGGGTTCACAAGTTATTGACCAGATATGACCTCCAGGTGTTGTCTATTAGGAATGATGCTTCATCTTTGTCATAGAATCAATTGGGTTTCCCAGGTACTGTCTGTTAGACTCTAACAGTTAGAGAGCCTGCCTTACTTGAAAATATATCAGCTGACTGAAGTCATGAACAAGTCACTGATAAGATGTGCTATCAAGCCATCTTCAGGTATTATCATAGAAAATGTTTCTTTAAAAAAGTATTACAAAATGGCACAGTCCCAAGATATTTGAAACCTGAGAAGAGACCCAAAGGCCTGGGAAAAAGTGGTGTTGCCTAAGAATTGCCCAGCTCTGGTAGTATAATCTGCTGCTATTTCTCAGGTTTCCTGACAAGCTGCAAAGATTAAAATAGGTATATCTTTCTCTGTAATTCTCTTGAAATCTTTTTTGACATTTCATCTTGCTCTGATGAAAGCTTTAAAATCCCAAAGAACCTGCTGTCTCCTGATTGGTCACCAGGTGGCAGCACAAAATGGTTGCGATCTTACTCTATTGCTCAGTTGCCTTCGGATGCTTGCCTGTGCAGTAACATAGGCATATTCACTGGAGTTAGTTCTTTTGAAATGTTAATAAAGTGAGCAGCAGAAAAAGCTACTCCTGACTCTAGGGGCATCTACTGGTATTTCTACTATCAGGAAAAACATTGATTGGCTGATTGATTGATTATGTGTCGTCATTGTTTTCGTTGACTCTTAACAACCATGTAGATTTCCCCCCCATAATGATTGTCTTATTGGGGGGGTGGGGCAGCATATAAATTTAATAAATAAAAGTAAATAAAATACATCTGTCCTTAACCTGGACTTTCAGGTTAGTGAACCCATCCCCACTATAAATGGATGGATCTATCTATCTATCTATCTATCTATCTATCTATCTATCTATCTATCTATCTATCTATCTATCTATCTATCTATCTATCTATCATCTATCTTACAAATGAATATAGTCACCCAATTCACACACAATGATGCCTTGCTGCTGGTCCTCCTCTTCTCTTTCCTTCCTCTTCTTTTCTTTCTTTCCACCTCTCCCAACATTGCAGCCTTTTCCCAGACAGGAAAAGCTGCGTCTTTGCATAACGCATCCAAAGTAGGGTAATCTGAGTCTAGTCGTGGTGGCGCAGTGGTTAGAACGCAGTACTGCAGGCTACTTCTGCTGACTGCCAGCTGCCTGGCAGTTAGAACCTCACCAGGCTCGAGGTTGACTCAGCCTTCCATCCTTCTGAGGTGGGTAAAATGAAGACCCAAATTGTTAGGGGCAATATGCTGACCGCTTAGAGAGGGCTGTAAAGCGGTATATATGTCTACAGTAAGTGCTATTGCTAGTCATTTGTGCCTCATCAGTAGAAAGTCACATCACATAAATTAGATTGCAATCTTAATTCTACAGGGCACAATTTAACACATTATGGCCCTCTCACCATTGGAAAAACCAGACTATTTGAAGAGCACACTGTTCTAAGAACTTACCAACCACAGTTTAGCCTGAGATGATCTGCAACCCCAGTCCATGTGTTTATGGCATATTGTGTTAATCCAATAAATTGAGCTGACCAGGGAAACAAGTATTACGTTAACTAAAGTAACCATGGTATACCATAGTATGGCCAATATATAGTATAATGGTTAAAATGTTGGACTGGGACTGGGTTAGATTTTATCATAGTAGCAATAGCACTTAGACTTATATACTGCTTCACAGTGCTTTACAGCCCTCTCTAAGCAGTTTACAGAGCCAGCATATTTCCCCCAACAATCTTGGTCCCCATTTTACCGACCTAGGAAGAATGGAAGGTTGAGTCAACCTTGAGCCGGTGAGACTCGAACTGCTGAACTGCTGGCAGCCGGCAGTCAGCAGAAGTAGCCTGCAGTACTGCATTCTAACCACTGCACCACCGTGGCTCTTGGGATGACTTGGGCCATTCTCTCACAGCCTAACAAATCTCTATCAGAGTTTGCTGCAGAAAAATCAATTTCCAGAAGCACACACAGATGACTGATTCAGCTGGATTCATAAACTTCTTTATAAACATAGTAATATATATATACAATACCACAAGTAGATTATTTCTTCAAGTAAACACAAGCAGGACAGTTAGTTTCATTTCAGCAGAGCAGACAAGCACAGAGTGGACAGAAAGTACAGAGTGGACTGAGCCACGCCCAGCCTTAAGCTTAAGTTTTCAGTTTCAATTCTCTGCACAGATTCAGATGTGTTTAGTATTCATTGGCTGACTTAGTTGCTATGCCTATTCATTGGCTGACCTTGTTAATATGGCTCTCCCAGTTCATGAATATCTTAACAATCTCATTGCCTGGTATTTTGAGGATAAAGTGTGCCATTTTAAATTCTCAAAGGGAAGATAAGATAGTAATCTAATCAATACAACTAGATCATTTTTTCTGCCTTCCTACTCCAGCCATTTTTAAAGGCATCTGTTCCCACTAAAATCAGTTCAAGCAATACTGGTCAATCAGTTTGACGCAATGCTTAAGAAGGACCTATTCTAAAGCAAGATTTGCGTTGTTGGATTCCATGGCCAAATATGGGCTCTTCCATCACCTGCCACATCATGAGGACATGACCCAGCCATTGAAGATATTGCTCATGTTTTGTTCAACTGTCAATTCTATGCCCCTTATAGGCCTAGATATTTAACATCCCTATTTGAAAGAACAGCCCGTGGGGACCTGAATCTCACACTGTAAGCAGGCTCTGTAAGCAGAACTCCTAAGTTTATATAGTCAAGGCAGTTTAACTAAGAACCCATTATATTTAATACATTGGGGCATCATGTAAGGATGGTGTACTCCAGTGGAGGGTTCCTACCGGTGCTGTGCGGAATGCCGCACCGGTAGGAGCCCGGCGATGATGTCATTTTTAGGCGCTTTTTTCCAGCTTCTCCGCGTCCTGAGCTGTTGGAAAAAAGCCCTCCCATCCACCATTGTTTCAATACCGACCTTTATTCTTCCTCGGAAGCACAGCTGAGAAGCTCCTCAGCTGTGTTTCGGCTTGTAATGTCGTCCTAAGCATGCGCGGAAGTGAAATCGCCCGATGGAACGCGAGTTCACTTCTGCGCATGCTCGCGATGCACACTGGTAGCAAAAATAACCGGAACCCTCCGCTGATGTACTCATACGAAGGCTGATTATTTGTGTTTCTCATCTATGTATTTTATTACTGTATTTTCTTTCATCTATTTTGTCTTGAGATTACATCCTGAATTTTACTTTGCTTTTCTTTGATATGGTGATAGGGCTAATCAATTAACTACTCTCCTACTACAGGTAGTCCTGGACTTACGATTATAATTGAGCCCAAAACTTCTGTTCTTAAGTGAGACATTTATTAAGTGAGTTTTGCCCCATTTTACCACCTTTCTTGCGACAGTTGTTAAGTGAGTCATAGTAGTTGATAAGTTGGTAACATAGTTGTTAAGTGAATCTAACTTCCCCGTTGATTTTGCTTGTCAAAAGGTTGCAAAAGGTGATCACATGACCTTGGGACACAGCAATGGTCATAAGTATGAACCAGTTATTAATCATCTGAATTCTGATCACATGATCATGGGGAATGCTACAAAGCTTTACGTGTGAAAAATAGGTCATAAGTCACTTTTTTCAATACCATTGTAACTTTCAACGGTCATTAAATGAACTGTTGTAAGTCAAGGACTACCTGTACTGTTATTTTCACACCGTGACACTCTTTTATCATTCCCTTCTGGGTTGTATAGCATTTTTGTACTGTTTGCTATTTTTGTTTTATTTGGCTTGTATGATTTGAATCCACTTATTTATTTATTTATTTATTTATTATTTATTTATTTGTCAAACATGTATAGGATAGTAGTATTGCTGAGGAGAGACGGCGAGCTCGGTCAGCCTGCCCAGTCATCGGCAGCGGAGAGCTTTCGCCGTTTAGTATTCCTCTGGGAGAGACCAGCTGGGAGGTAGATTTAAACCTTCGCTCGCTAACCGCTAATTTACCAACTGCCACCAAGAAGATCGTGGGTGAAGCGGCGTGGAGTCCCTCTCTGGAGTGGACAGATCAGGACTGTTTGGGGTGCGCTTTGTGGTCATCTGGCGGCTTAGAAACTTTGAACCCTGAGACTCCCGCCGCCATTACGAGGAGAGGGAGGACACGCTTCCAGGCACCAGTGCCATTCGGAGAAGCCCGAAGAAACAGAAAAGATCAGGAGTGGCCCTTTATTACCATCTGTTTGGTGAGCCTGTGAAAGAACTCTGGAACTGGTACCCATTGAGGACAACCAGCGCCAAAACTGCCCCTGAGGGCTTCAACCCTCTCCCCCCCCCCTTGTTGCTCCTAGCTTATATCCAGAGACTTTTTTTACATCTATGGAGTTTTTTCTTTCCTGGACGCTGTGCTTAATTTTACCCCTATTCCCACGGATGTCCCTGCTTATTTTAAAGATCATTGCATGCAGGGAGAAGATGCTGAATCCCCCCTCGGATAGAAATCGATCACATACCGAGGGGGGTAGGACTATATACTCCCAATGTCATCAGAGTAAGGGAGGCTCTCCGTCATCCTGGGACTATAGATCAATAGGGAGGCTAAGCAGAACCAGGGAACCTGCCTCCCCAGCACACCCTTACCTGGACGAACTTGCCTTCATTTTAAAATCTTTTAACTTATCCTCCCCTTCTGAGACGTGGTATGGGTGTGATTGATTATGGGGATGAGTGAGTTGAGTGTCTGATTGTTAATGAATGTATGTACGAAAAAGAAATGGAAAAGCCGGGGGCTGCGATCCTGACCCCCCTCGCTGAGTGTGGAAACAGAAGCGGGGGGGCGGGGGCGCAGTGACCCCAGCCTGTGAGAATGGTATGTATGACCTGCAGGAAATGAGGAGGACCAGCGGGGAGGGGGAGGGGATCTCTGGTGGGGATGAGAGCCGGACCATCTCGGTCATAATGGGAAGAGGCAGATATGGCGGGAGCAGAGGGGAGGGCCGCTCTCGGGGAATAAGACCTCGCTGTTTACAAGCGATCCCTTGTTCCGGCCCCTCTGATCTGGTTCCATCTTGCTCAACCCGGATACCTGGCAACCAGGGTTTTCAGGGCCCTGGGCTCAGGATGCTGCTGCTTAACGCCAGGTCAATTATCAACAAAGCCCCCCTGATACGTGATTTAATCACAGAGGAGGGGGCAGACCTGGTATGTGTTACCGAGACCTGGCTAGGGCAGGAGGGGGGAGTAGCCCTCTCCGAGATATGCCCAGCCGGTTTCTCGGTGCAGCACCATTCTCGACCCCAGGGAAGGGGGGGAGGAGTGGCAATTATAACGCGTGGAAATCTGCATCCTCGTAGGATCCCTGCCCCGGAGATTGTTGGGTGTGAGACGCTCCTTCTGAAGTTGGACTTAGGGGTTCAGGTGGGCCTTTTCTTAACGTACCTGCCTCCCAGCTGCGTAAGTAAGGCCCTGCCTGAGTTGCTCGAGGCAGTAGCCGACTTGGCGGTTGAGTTCCCTAGGCTTATAGTACTGGGGGACTTCAACTTGCCATCTGCTGGCGAAACCTCTGGGGTAGCTCAGGAGTTCATGGATTCCATGACAACCATGGACCTGACCCAAGTAATTCAGGGTCCGACTCATGAGGGTGGTCACACGCTTGACCTAGTGTTCCTTTCGGGGCAGTGGAGAGATGATCTGAAGATAAGGGATATAGTCATCACCCCACTGTCATGGTCAGATCATTTCCTACTGAGGCTGGATTTCACAACCCCCCTCCTCCCCCGCAGGGAGGCGGGACCGACTAGGTGGTTCCGCCCCAGGCACCTAATGGAGCCGGAAGGATTCCAGAGGGAACTTGGGGAGATACCTGAAACCCTGGTACACAATTCGGCTGACTCCCTGGTGGCTGCTTGGAACACCGCAGCATCAGGGGCTCTAGACCGAATTGCGCCTAAGCGACCTCTCCGTGGCAGTGGATCCCGGAAAGCTCCCTGGTTTACCGAGGAGCTCCGGGAGATGAAACGCCAAAAGAGACGTCTGGAGCACCGCTGGAGGACCAAGAGGGCCGAATCTGACCGAACACTATTAAGAATTTACATCAGATCTTATTTAGTGGCGATAAGGGCGGCAAGACGATCCTATCTTTCCGCTCTCATTGCGTCCGCAGATTCTCGTCCAGCCGCCTTGTTTAGGGTGACTCGCTCCCTCCTTGGAAAAGGGGGGAGCGAGGAACACTTACAAGGCAAAGCTGAGGAATTTGCTGAGTTTCTGTCGGATAAAGTCGCTCAGATTCGGTCAAACTTGGACTCTGGCAGGGCAGAGTCCATAGAGGTGACAGGGGCAAGTCCTAGTCCATCATTGTGGGAGGAGTTTGGGCCTGTTTCTCCCGATGATGTGGACAGGGCTATGGGAGCGATGGGTACCTCCACCTGTTTATTGGACCCATGCCCCTCCTGGCTGGTCTCGGCCAGCAGGTCGGTGACACGCGGCTGGATCCAGGCGGTGATCACCGCTTCTTTGAGGGAGGGATCCGTACCGCAGTCGTTAAAAGCTGCGGTGGTGCGACCCCTCCTGAAGAAGCCTTCCCTGGATCCAGCTGATTTGAAGAACTATCGTCCAGTCTCCAACTTACCTTTCTTAGGGAAAGTTGTGGAGAAGGTGGTGGTGACTCAGCTTCTGCAGCTCCTGGATGAAACAGACCATCTAGATCCTTACCAGTCGGGCTTCAGGCGCGGCTACAGTACAGAAACTGCCTTGGTCGCCCTGATGGATGATCTCTGGCGGGCCCGGGATGGAGGAAACTCCTCCATCCTGGTGCTACTTGACCTCTCAGCGGCTTTCGATACCATCGACCATGGTATCCTTCTGCATCGGCTCGGCGAGTTGGGAGTGGGAGGCACCGTTTTACGGTGGTTCTCCTCTTATCTTGCCGATCGGATGCAGTCGGTGTTGGCAGGAGGGCAGAGATCGTCCCCTAGGCCCCTATCATGTGGGGTGCCTCAGGGGTCGGTTCTCTCGCCCATCCTGTTTAATATCTACATGAAACCGTTGGGTGAGATCATTCGCAGACATGGGGTGTGTTTCCATCAGTACGCTGATGACACCCAGCTGTACATCACCACCCCGTCTGACTTCAGGCAGGCAGTTGATGTAATGTGCCGTTGCCTGGATGACGTTAAGATCTGGATGGGGAGGAACAGACTCAGACTCAATCCCGACAAGACTGAGTGGCTGTGGATATTGCCTCCAAGGATCATGACAACTACCCCTCCTTGGTCTTTGAGGGTGCGAAACTGACTCCCTCAGACCTGGTCCGCAACTTGGGGGTCCTCCTAGATCCACAGCTAAAATTGGACCACCATCTTTCTGCTGTGGCTAGGGGGGCCTTTGCACAGGTCCGCCTGGTGCACCAGTTGCGGCCATATTTGGAGAAGGAGGCTCTACTCACGGTCACTCATGCCCTTGTCACCTCGCGCTTGGACTACTGCAATGCGCTCTACATGGGGCTACCCTTGAAGAGTATCCGGAGACTTCAGCTGGTGCAAAATGCGGCTGCGCGTGCTGTGGTGGGTGTGCCAAGGTACACCCACGTGACACCAATACTCCGCCAGCTGCATTGGTTGCCCATCGGTCTCCGGGTCCAATTCAAGGTGTTGATCACCATCTTTAAAGCCCTTCATGGCTTAGGACCAGGATATCTTCGGGACCGCATTCTGCCTCATACTTCCCTCCGACCGGTTAGGGCCCACAGAGTTGGCCTCCTCCAGGTCCCGTCGGCCAAGCAATGCCGGCTGGCGGGCCCTAGGGGGAGAGCCTTCTCTGTGGCCGGCCCCGTGCTCTGGAACCAACTTCCCCCAGAGACCCGAACCATCCCCACTCTGCTGGCCTTCCGAAAAGCCGTTAAAACATGGCTTTTCCTGCAGGTAGGGGGGATAGCTTAATCCACCTGAGATCACCCCCCAAGTATGTATGATATCGAATGAATGTTGTTGTTTTAATATTGTTTTTAATAATTTGTATTTGTTTTTTAATCACTTGCATTTTGATTATTCTTGTATTTTTTTTCCTGTTGTACACCGCCCTGAGTCCTTCGGGAGTTGGGCGGCATATAAGAATAACAAAATAAATAAATAAAATAAATAAATAATTTGTATAAACATAAGTAAAAAGTAACGATAAAAGAGGACAATAGGACAGTAGGACAGGGACGGTAGGCACAGTGGTGAGCTTATGCACGCCCCTTACAGACATCTTAGAAACGAGGAGAGGTCGACTGTAGACAGTCTAAGGTTAAAGTTTTTGGGGTTTGGGGAAGAAACCACAGAGTCAGGTAGTGCATTCCAGGCATTGATCACTCTGTTGCTGAAGTCGTATTTTCTGCAGTCGAGTTTGGAGCGCTTTACATTTAGTTTGAATCTATTACGTGCTCGTGTATTGTTGCGGTTGAAGCTGAAGTAGTCATTAACAGGAAGGACATTTTGGTATATGATTTTATGAACTACATTTAGATCAGATCGGAGGCGACGTAGTTGTAAATTGTCTAATCCCAGTATTTCAAGTCTGGTGGAATAAGGTATTTTGTTGTGAGTGGAGGAGTGAAGGACTCTTCTTGTGAAATATTTCTGGACTCTCTCGATTGTATTTATGTCTGATATGCAGTGCGGGTTCCAGACAGGTGAGCTGTATTCCAGAATTGGTCTAACAAATGTTTTGTATGCTCTGGTTAGTAATGTAATATTGCCAGAGAAGAAGCTACACAAGATTAGATTAACAACTCTTAGTGCCTTTTTGGCAATGTTGTTACAGTGGGCTCTAGCACTTAGGTCGTTGGATATGAATACTCCAAGGTCTTTGACAGAGTGAGGGTCATCTACAAGTTCGTTTCCTCCAAGTTTGTATTTTGTATTCTGATTTTTTTTGCCAATGTGTAAGACAGAGCATTTGTTGGTTGAGATTTGAAGATTTGGTTGAGATTTGTTGGTTGAGATTTGATGAGACTTGTTTCTCATCCCGCTAATTATGCTGATTAAGCAACTTTTTAAAAAAAGAAAGAAAGCAAACAACCAATCATCCATAGGAAACACCGGTGAATCTCAGTTGTCACGTAACGCGTGAAAAAGGATCTGCATAATCTACTGAAATGGCATTTGTGTTTTCAGAAGGGAAGCAGAAAGCTCTGAGAAAAAGAACCCAAAACAAACAAGCTAAAAATTATAGTAGGCGCACACAATTGCAACATCTTTTATATGCGAAACATAACTGTGATAATGAGTCACCGGGGAATCTAGGTTTTTTTTCATAATAGCCCTTCGGTTGGGAATATGGAGTCTTGGCTGTTCTCTATTGGCATCGGGCTGGACTGGACGCAGTCTTCTTCTCTCTTTTTTTGCCACAAATGAATGCAGAAGCTACCCACAAGGGGAAAAGGAAACCCCTAATGGAGTTCTGAATAGACCTGTGAAAAGGGATAATAAAAGTTGTCCTGGATTTCCTCTCCCAGCAGGTGCTTCCTTTGGCCCTTCTGTTCATTCATAAGATAGGTAGCCACAGGCTGCCAAGATTGTTCTTTCAGCCAAATCCTAGTGCTCTGGCCAAACGGTGAGAGAAAAAGTCCTTTGTTCAGTGGGTCAGTGACAGCCTCCCCACCAACATTAATAGAGAACCTGTTAAAGTGTGAGTGTTAATAACCTGAACAGAACTGAGCCCAATTGGAGTGTTTTCTCCCTTCCTTCAAATATACTGGTATGCCTCTTAATGTTGGAGTGCATGTAGAGTAGATGGTAAACTGCAGTGTATTATGTACTTTGTAGTCTTAAACACCTAGAGAGGCCTCCAAACATATAATTTCCTCAACAGTGTTTGAAAGCACAAGTGTGTGAAGATTCAACTCCTCACTTTATAGACCAGAGGTCTCCAACCTTGGCAACTTTATGAGGTGTGGACTTCAACTCCCAGAATTCCTTTCATGGCTGGCTGAGGAATTCTGGGAGTTGAAGTCCACACCTCATAAAGTTGCCAAGGTTGGAGACCTCTGTATAGACTATGCTTCTAACTGGCCTAGAAACGTGTAGAACTGACAACTCTAGGAGGCTTCCCTGTGGAGACAACCACCAGTTTTGATGGACTGCCAGCTCTGGACTGGCTCCATCCATCTGGGCAGTTCACTGGTTCTTCATTTGTGCCCTTCACAGACAGCTTCCAACAAGCAGAGTCAATGGAAAAGCTAGCAGTAAAACCACAAGTTGTGGTTATTGGATGTCTCACTGAATGACCACATCTCTTAACAGCAGAGTTGTGAGTTCCAATTGTGGTTGTTAAGCAAGGACTACCTGTGCAGATCATCCAACAAGATGACAAGATGTCTACATGCCAAATTCAGAACTATATCTGGACAGGAAAGGCTGAAGATAATCACTTTCCTGGAGATACAATGCTACTATATGCTTCATAAATTTAACTAAACATGGGATATTGGCTACTGGCTTAGACATTGAAATCAGCTGTCAACCCTGAAGCTAACCTGACTGAAGCCACTTTGAGGCTTCAGGGCTGCCACAACTGGAGCTAAGGGATAGGGAGTGGGGAATAGAGATAGCTGGGGTTTGTAGCCAAAACAAAATACTTTCTCTTGGGAACCAAGGACATTTCAGCAGGTGCTTGGAAGGAGGGGACTGAGGTCACCTAGCAACTGGACTGCATCCTGATTGGACCATGTGACTGATTGTTTTGAGAAAGTGAAAAACTGCTACTTTTAATTAGGTGAAAACCGCGGGAACGTTTAGAATTGGTTTTCACCAGCCTGTGCCAATAGCATATCCAATAAAGCTATTCTTTGAGGAATCTACTTGCATTTTGTTTGCTTTGGGTATGCTACTTGGAACCCTGACATTAGCACCGCCAGTGAAGGTTGCTTAACCAGGGGTCTTTTCACTGTTTCCTTTAAAGTACTGGGAAACTCTACTGATAAATAATGATCATTGACAAGATACAGTAGCAACTCTTAAAAGCCAGGATGGGGAACCATATACCAATCAAGCAGTGGTAGTAACAGAATCAAGTCAAGCAGAGATGGGTTTTTAGGGCTCACTATTTCTACATTGTCAAACCATGTTTACTGAACCACAATTTATTAAATAAATCACATTGAGGTGGATTCTCACAACACCCTGAATCATAAACCATGGTTTATAAACTGCACTAGGTTGATTCAGTCATTATGTTAAACAAAGCCAAACACTCTTTTCATAATTTTACACATTTATTCTAATTTATTCTGCATAGTAGAATGATTTATTATACATGCTGATATTAAGTATGGAAGCCACTGGATGAATATGGTATGTTGGCTTAAAGAAATGCTAAACACATTTCCAGTTCTCATTTATCTTGGCAATGAAGAAGACTAGAGCTTCTGTCCATGTCAGAAGTGGAGCACTGTAAGCAAAACACCTGGTCTCTGCCCTACTCTTGCCATCCTCTTCTCCTATTACTGAACCAGGGGTTGATTACTGGAGATCCAAAACATGCAACAAGGACTTCAGCATCTCATGACCCACTGACTGGGGGGGGGGGAAGTATGGTGTAGTTAACTACTTTGTGCTCCTTCTATGTATCAATCTGCCAGATGTTTGTCTAAAATATTGTTAATCTTAGGTTCTCCTGCCTTTGTTCCCGGGCACACATGCATGGACCATATGTCCTTCTCCTGGAAGGGTGTAGCTAGCTAGATGCTTGGCAGTGCCTGTTCCTCTGATATATTTCCTATAAATAATCTCCTTGCCGTTGTAGTTATAACATCTGATTCACCACAAACCTTGTTCAGGTTCTGCTTTCAGAAACTTTCACAAACACATATGGCATTCTTCCACTTTCGGACTGGCTAAGTCAAACCTGTGCGTTAATGACTTCAAGACACTTTCAAAAGTATGGACTTCAGCTTTAATCATGCTACAGATAAGAACTCAGACCATGCCGAACCAATTCAGGTCAAAGTCAGCTCTGAGATATCTTCCTCTCAGTGCTATTTATGCAAATCCTCACCATTCCCTCCCCCCAAACCACCATCCGGTGCTGTGAAGCCCTCCCCTCTCAGCTGGTCATTAGCTGCTCATGGCTTAGATCAGTGTTTCTCAACCTTGGCAGTTTGAAGATGTGTGGACTTCAACTCCCAGAATTCCCCAGCCAGCGTTGCTGGCTGTGGAATTCTGGGAGTTGGAGTCCACACATCTTCAAACTGCCAAGGTTGAGAAACACTGGCTTAGATTGTCTCTTTCCGTTGGTAGCTTCCCTTTGCTCGGGTTTATCTGCGTCTCATGTAACATGACGTTAATCACCGGCGTCAGACTTTTAACTGCTGAGAACAGTTCGTTGTGTTGGCAACCATTGTACCCCGGTCTCAGTGTCTCTCCCTCCCACCAAGGTGCATATGTCGATCCTTGGCACGACATCCACCTCCAACAGAGAGAAGAAGGGAAAGCAAGGACTGCTGAATTCCCACATTGAAGCTGCACTGAGCTGATCTGGCTGCCCTTTACTGAAATGGCATATGGTTCATCTTCACTGTGGACTTTGTAGTTCTGACGTTATATAATACAGCAATAGCAATAACACTTAGACTTATATACCACTTCACAGTGCTTTCCAGCCCTCTCTAAGCAGTTTACAGAGTCAGCAAATTACCCCCAACAGTTTTGGGTCCTCATTTTACCCATCTTGGAAGGATGGAAGACTGAGTCAATCTTGAGCCTGGTGAGATTCAAACTGCAGGCAGCCAGCAGTCAGCAGAAGTAGCCTGTAGTACTGTATTCTAACCACTGCGCCACCGAGGCTCTATATAATAACCAACTGGGATGCACATCATTTCAAAGCTGCCAATAGAAGCTGCAGCCAGAAGCTCCACAGTGAAGCTCTATGTAACCTAACTGTGGAGCCCTTCCATTGACAACCCTAAATATTAACATTAAATATTAAATTATTATAAATATTAAATTAACAACTAAATATGAGCCAGAAGTGTGCAGCAGCAGCCAAAAAGGCCAACACAGTCCTGAGCTGCATGAATAGAGGAATACAATCAAGAACCAGAGAGGTACTCGTACCACTCTATAAAGCCTTGGTCAGACCACACCTAGAGTACTGCATCCAGTTTTGTTCACCACGCTACAAAAAAGACATTGAAACTCTAGAGAAAGTGCAGAAGAGAGCAACCAGGATGATAAAGGGTCTGGAAAATAAAACATACAAAGAGCGGTTGCAGGAACTGAGCTTGGCCAGTCTGGCGAAGAGAAGGACCAGGGGTGACATGATAGCAGTGTTCCAATACTTGAGGGGATGCCACAGAGAGGAGGGGGTCAGGCTGTTCTCTATGGCACCAGAAAGCCAAACAAGGAATAATGGATGGAAGCTGACCAAGGAGAGATTCAACCTGGAAGTGAGGAGAAACTTTCTGACAGTGAGAGCGATCAACCAGTAGAACAGCTTGCCAGCGGAGGTTGTGAGAGCCCCAACACTTGCGACCTTCAAGGGGAGACTGGACTGCCATCTGTCTCAAATAGTGTAGGAACTCCTGCTTGAGCAGGGGGTTGGACTAGATGACCTACAAGGTCCCTTCCAACTCTAATAATAAATCTAAATCTAAACCCTGTAGAGGAGCAGTAAAATGATAACATGGTAAAGTCGTGTAGTGCTTCACTGCAAGGCTGCCTATAGAGTCTGAGCAAGCAACTTCATTGCAAAAATGCATGTAAAAATATGGCTTTGATGCACCTGCACTGAATATAGAAAGGCCATTCATGGCTTAGATCAATGATCTACTGGTAACCACTGAAATGAGTCATAATAGCAAATTCCAAAAATAGTGGGGGAGAAACAGGGGAGAGTGGTTCCTTTGTTGCTGATTTTCTCATCCCATGGAGATTGGAGAACTGGCAATAGAAGTTCTGCATCCTCTTTTCCTCTTCCAGGTGTCCTTTGCTTCTAAAGACACCTTGGTCTGATTGATCAGCATGGCTTGTATAAACAAGCATGGAGAAACACCAGTTTTGCAGCAATGCAAGAAACAACAGATAGAGGTAGGGGCAACTGCAAGGGTGTCAAAAATGCCAAGAGGGAAGCTATTAGGAGATTGCACAGTTCTGGCCTTCTTCTTGAGAATATGCTGTATTTTTTACCATAACCACCATCCACAATGGAAGCTATTTTCCAGGCCTGAGGTATGTTGAGGACAATGTTGTACATTTATGTCTTCAAGAGTTAGTGGGTGTCTTGATGCTGGGGCAAGCAGAGCAGGGAGATGAATCCTCAGGTATCCTCTCCTGCTTAATCCACAGCCAAATAAAAGGACGAGCCAGCTACCACCTTAGACTACCTACCATCGACCTCACCCCATTCCTAAGAGGTTGGTAAGGGGCGTGCATAAGCGCACAATCATGCCTACCGTTCCTGTCCTAATGTACCCATATATTCATACCTCTTTTACTTCTTATTCATGCTTGTACTATTACATATATATTCAATCATGTTTTACTGTTTATACTTTGCTTATAATCATATATGCTTGACAAATAAACAAATACAATACAATACAATACCACCGTCCCTGAGGCCTTCCGATCTCTCCTGAAATGCGTTCACTTCTCATTTCTCAATGAAGCACAGGAGATGCCAAAACAGCCACTACCTCTGTTGGCTTGGTTACTAGCTGGCTACAACTAACCTCTTAGCATGATAAGGCAACCTTGAAGTTAAAATAATTACAGGCAGACCTGTTATTTTATTTTGTGTTGAGGGTGGTTTCCATCAACCCCATGGACTAGAGCGGAGGTCCCCAACATTTTGGGCACCAGGGACTGGTTCTGCGGTGACAGGTTTTTCTGTGGACCAAAGGGGGCATGGTTTCGCATGCTGCCTGCATCCCAGGGATGGGGCTTCACTAGTTTGCAGGACCTGGTTTTTAGCATGCCATGGCCCAGTGCCTGTCAACAGACTGGGGGTTGGGGGGCCCTGGACTAGAGTGTTAAATGCTATAGCCTAACACACTTGGAGGGTGCATCAGCTAAGCCAATATCTATTGGTTTAATAATTACTGGTATGTTTGTTTGTTTTTTTCTGTTTTGCAACAGAGAAAGGACTAACGGACAAACACAAGAAAGGATGGGGAGGGGTGTATCCATGCAGATGTTACTCTGGAAGGTGAGATTCCCACACTGGGTAGGAAATGCTGCTTCTTTTGTGGAACCCTGAACTCTGTTTGAGGAAGTTGCAGCAAGTCAGCTTCTCAGAGGCAGAGATGAAGGTAGAAGGGAGTTAGGGAGGCCCAGCTATTCTTAGAGACAAGAGGAGGGAGGGGCAGAGCAGGGTGAACGGAAAGGGGGAAATTTATTATTGTGAGACTTTGTTTACTTCATGAACTGAATGAATGAAATGACCTTGTTTATTGTCCAAAGCATGAATGGAGAGCAAGGTGTGAGATGGGGGGGAGCAATCCTTTAGGATTGTTAATTCATAATTTCTTCTTTCCTCTGGTTCATATTATTGCCAAAGTGAGAAATAGATCCCTTCCTCCGTCTATCTCAAAGCAGGAAGTTCTTAAGAGACACTTTCTACGATATTCACAGGGAATGTTGCTATCGTCCTGGAAACTCTGGGTTCAAAGCTCAGCTCATTCTGAATCCAGCCAAATGTCTCTGTGTGGACCAGGGGCGGGTTGCTCACTTGCCTCACTGCCGGAGCCATGCGTGCGCATCTCCACGCTTCGGGGGGTGCACACTTGCTACATGCGCATGCTCCCTCACGTGATTTTGCTTCTGCGCATGCGCGGAAGCAAAATCTCACCAAAATCTTGCGCGCATGCGCGTCCCCTCGCAAGATTTCAGCGCGATTTTGCTGAGTGGAGGAGCTAGATAGGAGAGCAGGCGGCATTCTGGTAAACCAGGGCTTTGTAAGTGGTTATGTTGCCCTAGTAAGATCTTCTAAGCAGCCATTTTGCAATAGTATTCCCCCTCCCCCTCCAGTGAGGTTGGCTCCAATTCTTCGGACCTTCTGCAAGAGCTTAAAGAACTGATAGATTAAAAACAGACTATGAACAGATTCCCCCTCTCCTCCTCGGCCTCAGCTCAACTTATTCCCTCCTTTCCCATCTTTTAGTTAGGGTTGTGTATTTATCTTTTTTATTATTTAGTTCCTATTGTGTATAGGTTTTGTAAAATTTTATCTCTTTAATATTGTAAACCAGGGGTGTCAAACTCAAGGCCTGTGGGCCGGATCCGGCCCACAATGTGGTCAGATCCAGCCCGCGTGGCTGTGCTGGTCTACCCAATGTGAAGAGGAAAGATTGGGCCAGCGTGGCTTCGGCCTGGTCTACCCAATGCAAAGAGGAAACATGCCAGCAATTTGGGGAGTGGTGTCAAGCTGGCCACACCCACCCAGTTGGCCACACCTACCCAGTCAGCCACACCCACCCGGCCCGCTGAGGTCAACCACAGTCCTGATGTGGCCCTCGATGAAATTGAGTTTGACACCCCTGTTGTAAACAATAAATAAATAGATAGATAGATAGATAGATAGATAGATAGATAGATAGATAGATAGATAGATAGATAGATAGATAGATAGATAGATAGATAAATAAAGAAATAAATAACTCAAAACAAGTTCTCAAAATTCCAAATGTGCCCACCTACTCAGGAAATCAAGGATTAAGCCAATTGCGCATTGTATATGCACAATATGGTTGCCAGTTGCTTAGGTAATATTGGTATCTTTTTTACTGAAGAAATTTTACTTCTTATTGGAAGTTGTCTCTAGTTAATGCCATCATGCTCAAGATTCTTAAGTGAAGGCTTAAGAAAAACAGAGTGAGATGACTCAGTGTGGCATATCATTGTTTTACAGTGCTCAGGAGATTAATATACTTTATGTCAATATTGCAAAGAGGTAGGTTATCTTTGGCTAGAGGTGTTTGCAGTGGTGATCACTGGCCTCAAAATGGCAGGCCTAACTTGCTAATCAAAGTTCCTTTCCTTTTTCATATGTGTTGCATGCATTGCACACATAAAAGGGAGATGAAATCTTAATTACCTGGTTGTGCGTCCAATTTTGAAGCTGGTGGCCAGCACTGTGGGTGCCTCTGTCTCTGGTTAATGTCTTTTATGAGTCAGAGAGTGTGGTCTTCTAGTAGCATGCCAGGAAATGACTGCTCTCCAAAAATTTGGTGGACCTTGAGCTGCAACAAAATTTGATTTCAATAAGGCATGAACCTGAGATTAAAATCAAATCAATATATAGGGAATATAATGCCATAGAAAGTAGAAACAGTGGCTGTTCTCAAAAAATCTGCTTAATACAGAGCACCAGAAAAACCAAGGAGTGTACCTTGAATTGGAAAGTTGAAACAATTTCTTCTTTCTGGAATGCTAAAATGGTAAATTTGGCTACAATTACTGGAAGGGCTCTCAAGGTGCAGCAAAACAAGTCCATTGAGGGCTCAGATCTAACATATTGTATTGCTGTGGTCTACAAGCCACAATCTTTGCTAAAATGCCACTGAGATAGACATTAGCTTAGCCAAGTCCCAGGACACTCTAAACGATAAAATGTTAACCTGGATTGTGATGTCTACCGAACTCGACGTTTTTAAAGAAAAAGCATAGGTTTTGAAGGAATTACAGCATTCCTAGAGAATTTGATTCAGGGACTCATCCAACTCTTTTGGTTTTCAATTTTGTACACAATTGAAATAGTTGTCTTCATCCCGTAGCTGGAATCAAAGACGGCTGAATGACATTTGAGGAGCTCAGAAAAGGTAGCCCATATGTGAGGCAATGCAGGAAGCACAAGAAAAGAAAGCAATGCTGCCACTCAGAGGCCTTGCCAAGGAACTGCTGCCTGACCTGTTAAGGACAGTGAAATCTGCAGCCAAAGCCTTGGATAGAGAATAAACCAATCCTTCCAACTTAACTCATCCCTCCCAAAGCTTTTGAATTTCTAGCCATTCTGGGTTTTTTTGGGGGGGGGTCTATGTTTCTTTACCCGTAAGAATTCTGTATATCGTCCAGTTATATAATGCTAGCCCCCGCCCAAACCAATATCCATTTAAAAGAGCTAGAAAATTTAGTAAATTAAGGAGCTGCTAAGCAAAAAAAAATTCCCTTCCTCCAGAGCAGGATTAATTCCAAAGTACTAGTTCCAAACTCTTGCACAAGTTGAACAAGGGTGACCTCTCTCTCTCTCTCTCTCTCTCTCTCTCTCTCTCTCTCTCTCTCTCTCTCTCTCTCTCTCTCTCTCTCTCTCTCTCTCTCTCTCTCTCTCTCTCCCTCTCCCTCTCCCTCCCCCTCCCCTCCCCCTCCCTCTCTCTCCCTCCCCCTCCCCCTCTCCCTCCCTCAGTCCTGGGAAACAGGCAATGGCAAACCACTTTTGAAATCTTGCCAAGAAAACTGCAGGGGTTTCTTCAGGCAGTTGCCAGGAGTCAACACTGACTCAAAGGCGCACGAGCACACACAAGCACACACACACACACACACAGTGTAAATTTATTTCATGATGAAAACAAGAATAGAATAGAATAGAATAGAATAGAATAGAATAGAATAGAATAGAATAGCTTTATTGTCACTTTGAATGTACACTAATCGGCATACATTAAAATGAAATTGCGTTAAATACAGCTCTCAAAGGGTCTCCACCTCTAATATAAATAGAAACATGACAAAATAAATAAATAAATAAATAAATAAATAAATAAATAAATAAATAAATAAATAAATAAATAAATAAATAAATATGCATGTAGCCACATATATTATATGATACGGACAAACATCAAGGCTCAGTTTTTTACCATATTTTGGTAGAACAAAAAATGATTGCTTGTAGCTTCAGGCAACCCTAGAAACCTAGCTGCATTTGATGGATCAGCCTGGTCCATTGTCCTGGGGTGCCTCCGGAAGTCCTCAAGCAAAATAAGGTAGCCTATTAACACTTCCACCCAAAAACAACAACAACAACAGAAGAGGACATAGATTTATATATTCAAATGCAACTTTAGAAGGGCTGGCTTCTAAACCTTGTTCCAGAGCATTACATTTAAGGATTCAGACAAATCCTTCAATGATTTCTGCTCTAAATTATTCAGGAAGCTGCTTATAATTAGCTTTGAGAAGATAATAGAGAAATGTGATGATATTCATGCAACACAGTTATTCGTGTTTATTTTAACTTTTGTTTGCTGAGCTAATCCACCTTTTAGGCTCACATGTCATACCAAACTATCCTCACAGCTTCGACTTATTAAAGCATCTGCATATCCTTTTATCTTACATATGTTGGAAACTCTCTGTGGGTTTCTTCAGATTTCCAGCTAGTCCAGGCATCGGTTGCCGATGGACAGTTTCAGCTGCCTTCCTGCCTCATGGGTCTTTATCTTTCAGCTAGCCTTGACCTGGATAGACACCTGCTTCAGGCAGCCCTTTAGACAACTGAGGTTGTGATCTAACTCATCAGAAGGATAACATGGTGGGGAAAGATGAGATGGAGGATGCCCTCAAATGCAGGGCTTTCCTTTGTCAAGGAAGACACATGGGCCTCTGAAGCAGGATGTCAAAGCAACCAGCCCAGCAACTGGTATTCAGGGATATTTGTGTCTCTTAACACTAAGGCTACAATTAGTCATTGTGACACATGGCTACTGAAAAACTGAAATGAATTCAATAGACCTGACCTCCCCTGGTTGGGGCGATAAGATCCAAACATGAGATCCTGGAAGCTCCAGAGGATGGGTCCCTGAGGTCTGGCCTTCAGAAACAGAAGAGATAAAATTCAGCTGATGTATATTTCAGGGTTGGAGAAGGCCACAAAATGTGCAAAGCAACGGTGTCTTCTTTTGCTATTGTGTTCCTTCAGGAACATCATTGCTATTGTTCAGGATATTTAATACAATCAATACAATACAATGAAAGGTGCTGCTAAAAAAATTGTGTGGAAAAGGAAAAGGAAACGGAACCCTCAGCTTCATAATCTAAAAACATACCTTTCCAAAGAAGTCATTGTCCAAAGGAGAAAAATATTGCTTAAAACGGTGTAACACAGAAGTTGCGGTAAACTTAAGGAAATTAATAACGGTGCAAATTCATCTGGAGGGGATGTCATGATAAGCAAGGAAATATGTTAGATAAGAGCCGAGGTGGCGCAGCAGTTAGAGTGCAGTACTGCAGGCCACTTTAGCTGACTGTGATCCGCAGGTCAGCGGTTCAAATCTCACTGGCTCAGGGTTGACTCAGCCTTCCATCCTTCCGAGGTAGGTAAAATGAGGACCCAGATTGTTGAGGGCAATATAAATATACATTGCTTAATGGTGTAAACCGCTTAGAGAGTGCTTGCACTTTGAAGCGGTATAATAAGTCTCACTAATAAATAAACAAATAAATGTTAGATGATTAAAGATGTTAGAAATCTGGGTGTCTAAGCAGAGGTAGACAGATATGTCAATAAAGAATGGGCAATAAGTAAGCTGATCATAGGCTAAAATACAAAGACTCTCGCCAGATAGTGGGAACCTCACAAATAAACCTGAACTGGGACCTTCTACTGGGAGCAGGATGTCACCCATAGAGTAAACAGAAATAAATGAAATTTTGAGTGAAGGAAATATATACAATGTTGGATTCAGAGGAACATATCTAGGGACTTTGACCGAAACAAGCTTTGACCCAGAAAGATGAAGTCTGAAAGAAGTAACTACAAAAAAAAGGAAATGAAGTAGTTAGCTTAGGAAAACATGCTGAGGAAATAAACAGGAATCAGACATTTAAAGTGAAAGGTTAGCTGAGAGTAAAGGAAAAAGGAGGCAAGTGAGAGGGAGATTTCTCATGAATCACTCATAAAACAAAACGAGAGAAGGAAAGGATAATGCTGTCAACTTTGGTGAGTCAAGGAAGGAAATGCAGACACAAAAGGGATTTAAGGGAGCTGGATAAGTGGGCAAGTTTCCACTGGGAGGAGAATCAATTCAATGTGCAGGACTTGAGACATCAGCAAGATTGTATATGTCAAGATGGTAGCCACAATGGAAGCCCTGCCCCCTTTAACGTGCACCACTAGGCATGCCAGGGACAGGGTGAGTCCAAGAGACCAAGGGCTAGCTTGATGTATGATTGCTGGATCATGATTGGAAGAAGCAATGATCTGACAATCCAGATTTGGATCAGGGTCAGGAGGGAGGGAGGGGAGAAACAAGAGGAATTAACTAGAGCCAAAAGGAAGGTAGAGGAAACAAGATGTCTGCAAGTCAACTAAAATGGACTTTTTGACATTTTAAAGCTAATGGGTTTTGAAAAGCACCCTCCCTGGTTGTTGGGTGACAAAGAATGAGAGAGACAGAAGGACTACATTTTCTTACCATGCATCTCAGGACTGATTTTTTTTCCATAGCTTCTGCTCTGTAAGATAATTCTCATATTTATATAAATCATGTAGGTCTGTGAGACTGTACGAGTTCTGTTTCAGTACTTGCCTGAAGCAGCCATCTTTCATTCTGAAAGCAAGAAATTAAAGCGTGTTATTTATTCATACTCAGAGTGTCTTGAATCTTATTGGATCTGGGCAGGTGCCCTTTACTTCCGCTCCTGTTGGGGATAGGAAGGAGTAGGGACCCTCAGCTGTAGGACTTTCTTCTGGGGTACAGTTTCTCAAACTCAGGATTAGCCTCAGTAGATACAGCGGGCCTCTCTAAAATGCTGATATAAAGGGCATGGAAGAAGACACACAGAGAAGCAATTCTTCGCTCAGTTAAAACCTATTCTTTTTGTACAATTGTTTTAAATCACCAATAAATAGGAAAGTATCACTCAATAGAAGATTAATAATTGCATTATCAGTTAGCGAGTCAGGTAAAGAGCCTATGGAGAAAAACCTGACAGACAGGAAATCAAGGCACTCTTACAGCTGAGATGACAAGCTGTCACATATAAAAACTACCAGACACACAAAATAATGTTCAGAGAACAAGCTCTTTGGACCACTTTTCCCAATCCTGTGTCCTCCAGCTATGTGGGAATATGTCTTCTATTTTCTCCAGACTTTTAAATAAACCACTGTCACTGAACTGATGGGAGTGTTGTCTTTATCCCCTAAAGCATCGTTTCTTAACCATGGCATGGTACTTTCTCCACTCCTTTTCAATGTCTATATGAAACCTCTGGGCGAGATCATCCATCACCATAGGTTGAAGTATGCACAGTATGCTGATGACACCCAACTCTATATTTTCCATTCTTGGTGGTGACCCAAGTGATGCTGTGGCTGCCTTCTCATGGTGCCTGGAGATGTGGGGGCCTGGATGGGGGACAGCAGCCTTGAACTGAACCCTGGAAAGACCGAATGGCTTTGGGTACATGGAGTTTCAGGATCTGGGACTTTGTCATCTTTGACTCTGGATGAGATGACACTGCCCCAGAAAGAGCCAGTTCACAACTTAGGGGTTCTCCTGGACTCGCAACTCCTGTTTGAGGAGCAGGTGGCAGTCGTGGCTAGGAAAGCCTTTGCACAATTTCATGTTGTGCACCAGTTGCGGCCATTCCTGGATCAGGATTCCCTGCATTTGGTCACTCAGTCCCTAGTCGTCTCACAGTTGGACTATTATAACGTGGCCTACATGGGACTACCCTAGAAGAGCATTCAGAAGCTACCGCTGGTGGAGTGCGGCAGTGCGGCCAGTTTTGGGGGGCCCAACAATGGCCCCTGTAATACCACTGCTCCGTGAGTGGCATTGGTTGCTGGTCTTCTTCCAGGTGCAATTCAAGGTGTTGGTGATCACCTTTACAGCCCTTTATAGCACGGGTCCAGGTTACTTGAGGGACAGTCTCACCCCACTGGAATTGGCCTTGCTCATTTGTGCCAACCCTCCTATTCTTAAGGACCTAAAGACATGACTCTGCCTGTTGGCTTGGGGCCCCAATGGGAGAACAGCAGACTGGAGGTGGTTGATCGAGTAACAACAGATCCCACCTCCCCCCCACTCCACCCTGCCCTCCCCACCTGTGATTAGATTTTAATGTTTAGCTTTAATTTCTGTTATGATTTATATGATTATATTAGAATTTTATGACTGTGAACCATCCAGAGTTACCCTATGGTGAGATGGGCGACCAATACATTTTATAAATAAATAAAACTGGCTACAGAATTATGGGAGTTGAGGTCTACACACATCTTCAAGCAGCCAAGATTGGGGGTGGTCCTAAGCTAAAAACCAACATTCCTATAGTTTGTAACAGGGCTGCAAATCTCTCTTCCATACAAATCCAATCAGCAACAAACACAGCAGCGGGAGGGAGTCTCATTTGAAAGTGTTTTCCAGAGGCCTAACAACTACCTGCAGGCAGTCCCTGGAATAACAGGCTTCTGCGTAAGCCTGGGTGTTGGTTTTACCTGCAGAGAGTCATTTAAGGAAACTGGCTTTCCCTTTGATTTAAGGCAGATTTTAATGGAGACTGCAATATTTTGGGATTAGGAATCCAAATCACCTTCACCCTCCTCTGAAATCGACAGCTTTTTTTTGTTGCAGGACAGCTTTTTCAGCCCAGAACTCTTCCCAAAGTACAATTTCATACAATGATCAACATTTATAATAGCCAAATATCTTGGGGCCATATCTATGATGCTACAATACCAACAGATCAAGATTGATTCTGGTCTAAGTTAGCAATCATGATAGTGCTATTATGAAAGAAGACCAAGCATAATAAATTCTGGAAGGCTTCCCAGAAGGAAAAGCAGATGTAGGGTCACCCTAAATTGTCACCTCAAACGTTTTTTATACACATACCGGTAAATATTCCTTGAGATCTTTAGTGTCTTGCAATACCCAATGTGGCCACAGGATGTCTCCCTATCTTGCACAAAATATACACACTGGTCCCTTTTAATAGCTAATAAAGATAGTGCTCAGAATTGTGCAGGAAGTGTTCTTACTTCAGTACAAAAAGCTTTAATTCTTTTTTTAAAACCTATTTATTATACATATACAATAGGAGGCTCTGCTGAGAGTTATAGCTGCTTCCAGCAACCTTTTCCAATATTTGCTTTCCAAAAATATCAGATAAACGGGCTCCAATCATCCTTCTGGCAGAACAGGAGTCTTTGTCCAACGTGTTAGGATGGTGCTGGATTGGGGGCAGATCAATACACAATATCAGAATTTTTCAATAAAAAGGAGTTCAGTTCAGTAAACTGGATCAATCAGTAGCAAAACTGGAGCAATTGTGCAGGTCATTGAAAGGAGGGGAGAACCAGAAACAGAATCTGGGATAAAGACTTGAGTGTAAGGTCCAATGTCATCCGCTCCTTCAGGAATAAAGGGCTTTCCTTCTTGTGCGGTGGCCTTTTGAATCCAGTCAAGGTAGCTGAAGACTGCAGTGTAGACCGTGGGGCTTGCTTCTGGGTCACAGTTACCCCCCCAGCTTGCTATGCCAACCACAAACCATTTCATGTTGCTTCCAGAATCACAGAACAGGGGACTCCCACTCTCCACCTGGTGAAATAAAAGTATAGCTGAAATAGCCCAAATTCCTATGCAAAAGGCTTTGAAGGGTTCAAAACAATATGTTAATTGTGGACAATCAAATGTGCCTTTGTCATATTGATTTTTGCCCCAACAGGCAAAGATCAGCTTTCCCCTCCTTTTTTATACTAATCAGTCAAAATTGTAATAAAACGTTACCCAAATGAAACATACATTCTCTCCCTACGTATTCTAGCCTCCATTTTAATTTCCATGTCTTATTTCTCCTGGCTTGGATTTTGGATTGTAAACACCAAAAGGGATAGTCTTGCATAATAAAAATGATTTAAAACATAGTTTAATCCTCCAACCAATGCCCTCCCCTTGCCTTCAAAATTTTCTTTAAGGCAGTTTCTGTCAACTGCCTAGTTCCATTTAATAACAATCTAATAATAATAATAATCTTCTGAAACTTCTGGATTCTTTCACTCCCACACACAAAATACACAAAATCTATCTGTTGTAGCAAAACCCTTGCTCCCGTTTTTGTTACTTAAAGGGCTAACAAACAAATCAAAGGATCACAAAGATATCAAAGAAGAAAGAGAAAAGAAGGGATGGGAAAAGCAGAAGAAACACAAGCAAAGAAAATAATGACGTGTCTTTTCTCCTTTTCTGAATATCTGGTCTCCAATATTGTGGGCTTGAATTTAATATATCCCTATGCACTAAGGAACAGTTTTAGCTTGATACTTTCCTAAAATATCTTCCCTGGGTGTTTGAAAGTTGAATAACAAAAAATGGGCACGAGTTTAATGTGCAAAAGATATTGGGGTCTTCTAGTAGCTCAAGATGAGATTAAGTGTACCTCACAGTTCTCCTCCATGTTTTCCTTAGAAACAGCACAGAAGACATTCCCGATTAACCCTTGGATTTCTTTGGAACATACGTCTCTGTCAATTAGAGTTACTTCTACCTTCATTAATATGTGGGTTAATTTCTCAACATTATCTGCAGGCAAAAGGAAAGGGTGAAGGCCAAGTAACAGTTTAGAATCAACCAATAATAGATAGAAATCAGCCGGTTTCACAGGACAGAATACATTAAGAAACATAGCTGTCCTGTCACCATAAACAAAGAGCAGCCCTGCCAATTTCATGGAATTATGTCAGAGATGCCAGCTTTGCTCTCATGTGATAGAAAGGGATCCTGGTCTCATATATTATGAAGGAAGGGGAGGAAGAATTAGGAATGGATGCACAGCTTGAAGTGGGTGAGCAGCATGCTGTTGCGCTCATCCCCTTTTTTATGGTCCTTGCAGATCCACAAGACTGTGCTGCTGAGATCAGCCAATCAGAGAGACTTTCTAACATTTTCTAGGGCAGGGTTTCTCAACCTTAAGATACAAAATTCCCCAGCCAGCTTGCTAGTTGCTAGCTGGGGAATTCTGGGAGTTGAGTCCACACATCAAAGTTGCCAAGGTTGACGAATACTGTTCTAGAAAAAAATACATAATGAGTTAGATTAGATTAACTCATCTGTAGAAATCCTTGAAAACTCCTTAAAATTAAGCTCACTCTTGGGCCAGTTGAAAGTGTAAGTATATATACATGTATATAACTGTATCTTATAACAGGTAAAGGTGTTCCCCTCACACATATGTGCTAGTCGTCCCCGACTCTAGGGGGCGGTGCTCATCTCCGTTTCAAAGCCGAAGAGCCAGCACTGTCCGAAGACATCTCCGTGGTCATGTGGCCAGCATGACTAAATGCCGAAGGCACACGGAACACCAAAGGTGCCCGGAACGCTGTTACCTTCCCACTGAAGGTGGTCCCTATTTTTCTACTTGCATTTTTACATGCTTTCGAACTGCTAGGTTGGCAGAAGCTGGGACAAGTAACGGGAGCTCACTCCGTTATGTGGCGCTAGGGATTCAAACCGCCGAACTGCCAACCTTTCTGATCAACAAGCTCAGCGTCTTAGCCACTGAGCCACCGCGTCCCAGTATAACTGTATCTTATACTGTTCAACTGTATCTTATACTTATACTGTTGTTGTTATACTGTCCCAGTATAACTGTATCTTATACCAGTTTTCAAAGTAGAGTTAAGGCATAGATTTTTCTTTCATCTTCAAACTGATGTCCCACAGTCAGTGAAGAACCCAAACTGAAAAATGAACAGCTTTCAGTAAGATAACAATCCAGAACACACCTCCAAATTAATTATGAAATACTTACGATAAAGGTTATGCTTAAGATTATGAAAACCTTAAGATAAAGGTTTTGAAAAGGCCTCCACAACCCCCAGATTAGAGATTTTATAAAAATTCCCTTACAATATTTCTAAAATGAAAGAGTTTGGTGCAGAAGAATGGGAAACGTTCCAAAACTAAGCAAGGAAGATTCTTAGCTGGCTCCAGGAAAACCTATTTTTTGCCAAAGGAAGGGTCCACGCTGCACTTGCCACATACACAGTTTTCTTATTCTGAATCCGTAAACAACTGCCAATAAATGATATGTATGCATCCAAATTGATAGCAAAGCATCATTACTTTGTATGACATAGAGATTATATTAGCTTCTATTCACTTAGAGATTCATAGAAACAACAATAGCAACCTAAGTTGGGAAAGAGAAGTTGGCTGCTACTTTACTCCTTTCCCTGGAACCAGAGATCCCACCAATGTTAATTGTTAACCCTCACAGTAGCAATAGCAATAACCAATGTTTAAAAGCATAGGGGGGAGGGGGGCAGAGATTTTCAAGATTCCATTCTAGATTGAATTCATGCAGGGAAGGGCCACTGTCCATGAAAACATTCCATTTCCGCTCTTGGACTGTATTTTTTTTAAGACTCTTTTTACCTCTCTTCATCTCTATATAACAAGTGTTTGCTTTTTTTATCCCTTGTTTTGAAAGGGGGTGGGAAATGGCCATCAAGAAGGAATTCAGTAACCTTTATGTAGATAACCACCTTAGCCTGGATGGGGGAAGAAAGTGGGGAAGATAGGTTGGTGGGTGAGGAAAGCAACTCAGAATTTGCCCATTTCAATTCTCTTTAGTGTAAGAGGGATAATTTGTACCCAGCTTTCAAGAGTCTGTCACTCCACCCGATAATAATAGAGTGCCAGTAGTTGATGCGAGTTTCCTAACCTGGTCTACTCCAAAAGGCTGACTCAAAGCTAACTAACTTGTTTCCAAGCCAAATCAGAGTAAGAAGTAGGATGCCATTCTTTGATTTGGTTTCAAATTTCATGGCTTTGGCCATGAAAAAATGGAAAGCAGAGTTAGAAAGCTTTTCTTATTGGAAAGGACAAAAAAGGGAAAGGAAAACTTTTTCCCCCCCAAAGCACAGTGCAGTGGGAGAAGTGAAGCCATCGGGTAGCAAAAGTTTAAAAATATCACCCATCTCCATTTTTGCGTTTCTAAAATTCCTCCCTAAATTGAGATTGTAGACAAAGTGACAAATTTAGGGGAAGGCCATTTGGCTCAGTCTTGGATTAGAAAATGCAGTACCATCCATTACAGTCTTCCATGTGGCAACCCAGCAGTCTTGCCATATGCTGAGGTCCTGCAACAAGGGCAAGCAAATTGGTGTAGTTTTTTCACTGAAGTTGATGGGAGAATCCAGTAAAAGCAAAGCAACGTTGTTTCTCAAACTGGTACTGTTGAAGTCTTCATGGATGATCACCACATCCAACTTCTTTTTCTCTGAAGGCTTCCCATGCAAGATGACCACTATGGGGAGATCTAAAGAACTTGGGAACAAAGATGGAGGCAATACATTATTGAAATGTATTCAGACCCTAAGAGCTGGCCTGATGAATCAAAAAATAAGACATACTGTTCAGTTGGACCAATGGTATATTTAGTGCAAAATATTATAAAGGATGAGTATATCTGTTGTTTTGAACCTATACATCGGTTATAAGTTCCCAACCCTTTTTCAAAATCCCTTGAATTCCCACCTTGGAATGGCCTATGGATTGGTGTACCTGGGACCTTGAACAGAGAAAAAGAGGTCAACCTAAATTGCTTCAAGCAACAAAGTAGAGTAGGCAGGATAATTTGAATTAGCCTGCTGTAGAGGACTGGTGGTGAGAATATGAATAAGCATTTTTTAAAATTATTATTTACCATGTGGATGTTCCTGTTCAAAACTCTATTCCTATCTAATTCATTTTGCTAGTTCTCCTCTGCAGTCAGTTGGCATCCACATCTATTTAGCCTGCTTCATTTCTCACTCAAATGTTGAGTCTGTGTGACCACTCCTTATTTTCCTGAATATGTTTGCACTTCCCTCAAATGTGTTGACATCTTTCTTACATCTCCTCTGCAATACTCACAGGTCTTCCATGAAGCACTGAGCTGCAGACAGGATCCACCAGCTGCTCAGAATTGCTCCTCTGCAGATAACCTTGTCTTTGGTTCGAATGCTGACCTGCCAGGGTAGGGTTTCAGACGTCCTTGCTGGGGTTCCTTTTTTGATTCTTGGTAGTGTCCAGGAAGTGGCTCTGAATTTGGAACTCAGGCCACATGAAGAAATCGGAACAGTGGGCAATATTCTTAATTCTGTTTTAAAAAAGTGGAATTCATTCCTCTAAATTTGTGCCCATTTTCCAAGTGTGAGAAAGTTAAGTGTAAGCTCATTGGAACTGTATGTCTTAGCCAGTCCTCTGTGATAATACAGTATGACGTGGACAGCTTCAAAATTATGTTTTTTTCTTCTGGGATATATGGAATAAACACATTAAAAAAGGATTCCACCTACTTGTATAAGAGACAGTCATTGAGGAGACCAGAAACAGAAGTACAAGCAGCTGCATCTTGCCCTCTTTTTAAAGGGGTCCTCCACGTTTAAATTGAATGCTGAACAAAGAACTTCCTACAGATATCACCGTGTAGCTCAGAAGAAATGTATTTGCCTAGAAGTGGCATGACCCACACTTCCTCTGCCCCATGTGACCTCATGCACTACCTAAATCACCTGTGATGATATCATAATGGAATCCTGGGGTTTGCCTGGTATTTGCAAGTCCAGCAACAGGGGAGTGAATGTGTGTCCAAGTTTCTGGTTCTCAAATTTCAAAGGAACCCGGGGTTTTGTTTGTTTTTTGAATGGTGAAAGGATCAAATGTGGCAGCTACCCAAGAAAAGACTGATGCGAGTTTGAGACTGAGGGGTATATTTGATTTTAACATGAGTTCTATGGGTTACATTCCAAAAAGTAGAGGCTCAAGGACAGGGGTGTCAAACTCGTGTCGTCACGTGACGTATCACGACTTTCCCCCCTTCTCTAAACCGGGTGTGGGTGTGGCCAGCGGGTGACACATCCAGCCCATGGCCTGCGAGTTTGACAGCCCTACTCTAGGAGAAACAAGTGGGCAAAATCAAGAAAAAAATTAATTTTGATTTCACTTAAATTAGGTCATATGATTATAATTTGACAGCAATGTTTGGAGGGTTTCTATATAAAACTTTTCAAAAAATAAAATAATAATTGAATTCAGGATTAATAGAAGCCTTTGATTTAGTTAAAAAGATAATGAGTTCAAATTATATCAAATGAGTCAAAAATGTTTTAAATTACATTACGGAAACATTATTAAAATAATAAATACTTGGTTAGTCCATGTAATTAGCTAAACAGCAGGGATAATTGACTGTCCCCAACCTGGATTGGAGAAACTGGGTAGGAAAACAGGGAAACTAATTACTGTACATCATGCTATTTACCAAAGAAGTGACATTCACAGATTATACATATCCAGAAATAGTGCTAGTAAAATATGACTCTGGTTGAAATCTGGAATATATTAAAAAAGAAACTGCAGGAACAATCATAGCAGTTCAAGAACAAATTCTGCAAAGAAATGCCAACAAAGCCAAAAAGGCCAGTGATATAAAATAAACTAGGAGATAATTGTCACGTAATGAATATTGCCAGTTGTAGGTCTATGCAGGGTGATGCACCCCTATCCTAATATTATGGTACATTCCAATACAAGCAGGACACGTGATGTGATCTTCTGCGCATGTGTGCATTCCTGATTCTCCATTATTATTATTCTGCCTTTGACTCTGACCGGAACGGTCATGATTTATTAGCAAGATGTAACTATTCATGATTTATTGTTTTTGTACCAAAATAAATATTTTCTATTAGATTTTTAATCTCTGCTTTATTTCTAAATGTCTGAATTTCAAGAAAAGATCCACCTCGCCTCTATGAGATTTATTCTCACCTTATTCTCATTAGTGGCTGTAATAAAACAATTGAACAGAGTTAACATACTATAGTTCCATGATACACATTAAAATTATCCCCTGGGATTCATGTAGGAAATTTGGCTTTACTGTTTGTAAGAATCACTGGGAACTTGTGCCTAAAAAAGTTTTGCAAAATGAAAACATAAAAATGTGAGATTTCAAAACTGATTCAAAAAAATTGATAGGAACTCAAAACATAATATACTATACATTTCTGTCATAGAAAAGCATGCTAAAAGTTAAAGAGACCCATTTTAAATCATTCCTGACATTTAAATTTACATACTGGGCATTTGTAATTCCTGCTCTAATCTTAAATTTCTGAACACTATAGTCTGTTTACCAACAGATTATCACATACTGATCTTTATCCACATAATACTTTGCACACAAGTCATGGGGAACTTTGAGATATCTTGTTTGAGAGGCAATTTATCCTCCTTTCACTCAAAAGCATAGCTCTCTCAATGATATTGCAGAGAAGCAACAGTGGCATATAATTAAGATTATTTTTGTTGCCATCATCACCCCCAAATATGATATCTCATTTGTCCTCAATGAAATTCAAGCTTTTTCCACTGTTGCTCTAGTTGTATTTTTACTTGCTTCACTACTCCCAGCTCCCTAATTAATTGGGGTGTGTGCATGCTTATGAGCTCTGCAATGAAGAATAAATGCTGAAGAGTATTATGTAAAAATTGTTTGGCTCATTTCCAGGTTCCATTAATTAAGCAAGTGTTGGCAGAATTGACAGCCATCTATCCACACCAATCTCCAAGGGCAAACTAAATTCCTGAAGGATAAAGCTATCAATGGCTACTAGATCACAGGGATATTTTTCTCAGTACTCTAAAACTGCTCTCATATCCTGCTGGCAGTCTTCCCAATGATATCTGGTTGGCCAATATGGGAAGAAGAATTTTGGATTAAAGAGGCCTTTGATTTAATCCCACATGCTGTTTATGTTCTTATTAACCTGCTCTACTGAACCTTAGATATGGTGATACAGTTCTAGAGGATAGGGTTACTTCGCATATACTGTATCAGAGAGAGGGGGGGAGAGGGGAGGAGAGGGGGGAGGGGGAGGGAGAGAGAGAGAGAGAGAGAGAGAGAGAGAGAGAGAGAGAGAGAGAGAGAGAGAGAGAGAGAGAGAGAGGGAGGGAGGGAGGGAGGGAGGGAGGGAGAGAGGAGAGAGATATTTGGTTATGCCTAATTATCTCAAGAAAAAGTATTTCTATAGTATTTCCTTTTTTTCTTGTTTTTTTTTATCTATAGTATTTCCTTGAAAGCAATTGAAGGAAAGGAAAAATCTGAGTGAGAAAGACTTGAGTCTATAACTCTTGTTGAAAGCAGATAGGTATACACAGATATATTGTGGTTTATATATTACAGCCAGGTATATTTTGGCTACAAATCGTATTCATAAATGCCAATAATAAGGAAGAAAGGCTCACAATAGGGAAAAAAATCCTGGGTTTGTATGTTTTTAAAAAAGAAAATAGCAATTATAGGGGATAATATAGATTGGAAGCTCTTGATATGAAGGAAAAGGTTTGACCTTCTCTCCACAAGCTGTTTTCTGAATGAACCCTTTTCTGTAAACTGTAAATTATTGCTATTTGCCAAAGTTGAGCTAACAAGCAAGCCACCCATCTCTTTGACATACATGAAGCAAAATGGCAAGAAATGGATACTGACATTTTGCCATTCTCTTGTATCTCTTCCTTGATTATTTAGACACTAATGAAATTGTACGCAAACACACACACATGAAATTTTTGCCAGTATGTTACTCCTTCAAAGAGAGGGTCTTTAAACCTAGGCCAAAATATACTTACAGTTGCTCTTCATTTAGAGGAAGAATGCCAACTTTATTGCCTACTAGCAATAAAAAGTGAATAGGCTCCATTTTTCCACAAGGAAAAACGGTCTAATTATTAAAGATGGAATATCTACAAAATAATCTCACCTCAGGACTCAGTGACTTTATCTTGCTAGCTCAGTGAACTGATTAAAGTAACAGGTTGATCACAATGTGTTTGGTTAAGTTTTTTAAATGCCTATTTTGTGAAAATGTCCTCCATGCCCACCAAGCCATTTTGCGGGGTGATGGCCCATATTCTTGAAAAGTGTATAAATCATGCATTCATTGGTATAAGTCAAAGTTACCACCAGAAAAATAAATGAAAAATTGAATTGTAAGTCCAGTCTGGATATGGCATAAGTTCTATGAGTGGAATAAGCAATTATCACTAAAATATAAGAAACACAAAATAGCTTATTTCACAGAAAGTGCTCTGAGTTACCCTAATATCACTATTTGCCTGTTCCACATAATTAGTTAAACTGATAAAGTAGTTAAACTGATCGGGAAACTATTATTGATAATTTGTTTCCTGTTACAATTCAAGTAGACTTCCTGGATTGCCATGAACAAGAAGCCAAGAATAAAACTTGGTTCAAAATTCCATCTTATTAAGAAAATACTCTATTAGTGGTGAGAATGGTACCGAGAAGCTATAGGCTATGTGCTAGTCGAAGGATGCCCATTTCTTCACTGATAAGGAAACAATCCTTGACACACTGATGTCATTTTTTTTCCTTCTTTGATAAACGAAAATCAGGAAAACAAATCATAGGCAGACATATTCCTGGGGATCTGAAATAGCTACGACAATTACAATCACCTCTATAAACATTCTAGGAGCTGAGCACAAGGTGGATGGCTTTCAATTGCTAACAAATACTCTGGCATTCAAACCTCAGGAACTATCAGTGGGATGAGTAAATATAAATGTGTAGGCAGGCGTCCTGTAAATCCAGGGAGACATGAGTATCACTTTTATGAAGGCATTCTATAATGGATCTCAGTCTCCCTTCAGAAGTGGCAATGTTTTGTGTCACAGTTCACTTGCTCCAGTCAGGATAAATGTACCATCTCTTGTTTTTCTTGGTACAATGAAAAATATAGAATATGAATAAAAGAATCTCTTGGCCAGAAGTACGTACTCAATGATTTGTTTAGATAAGGTAATTGATGGCTTTCAGGATAATGTGATTAATTTTTGTTACCTTGTGAGTCCAAAGGAATGATGAAATCTTTGATGTGACCATGTGATAGCATCTTAAAGACCTATGAATCTGGTGTTGTATAAGTCGGCAAAGATCAAACTTGCCCATCCAGCAGCAGAGACTGTCGTTATTTGTATTACTTCTTTGTTAGTAAGGGAACATGCTTCCTCTAGATCAGGGGTGTCAAACTCAAGGCCCATGGGGTGCTTAGATCTGGCCCAGGGGACACCCTGGAAACAGCGAAGGACCAGCCCGTGGTGCCTCTGCCAGCGAAAACGGAGCTTGGGAGTCAATTTTCGCAGGCAGAGCGCTCAGGCCACCACAGGCGCCCCCCGACACGAGTAACGTCGAGCTGGCCACGCCCAGCCTGGCCACATCCACCTTGGCCCCCTGAGATCAAACACAACCCTGATGCAGCCCTCAATGAAATTGAGTTTGACACCCCTGCTCTAAATTCAGGTTGAGGATGGAGTGCCCCACAGCTTGAAGATGATCCGTGTCTCTTTTAGAATCAACTTTTGGTGCAAGGCTTTCATTTTGTCCTTCATTCCACTTAAGATCTCACCTAGAGACCCCTACAAGCAGCTTGGTCCCTTTGAAGGTGTCTGATACTGGCAGCCATCATATGACACCTTTGCCTGAGAATTAGGCATTATCCAGACTTGCATCCACCATGAAGGTAGCAGACAGCATGGATTGGGCATCGCTGGCTTTGAACCCCATTGCCCCCCAGATTGTGGCAAGCAAAAGTTGTTTTTTCTGTCATAGTGCAATTATTATGGAACAAGCTCTTATTGGAATTAAGGCAGGCACTTACCTTTTCACTATCTGGGAGGTGAGGTCTGCAATTATTACACTTCTCTACAAGTATGTATATATAGAAGGAGGACAGAGAGTGCCACTCAGATTCCTTTTGGGAGTGGGAGGAAGGCAGGGAGACAAGTATCTGTTTGTAAGTTTGCACGTGGCTGATTATGGAGTTGAAATGCCAGATACTCTGCCTGAAGGGCACAAGATAAGGGCATGGATTGGTTAGATCACATTAACATATAATGACTAAGAAGGCAAATTATTCATTACCTCTATACAAAGGGCACAAGGATCAAGAAGCCAAAAGCAATTAATAGATCAGTAGCATTTCTAGGCAGTACACAAATAAATACAATCTTAAGGCAGGCTGGGCAGGACCTGTTTGAAATGATCCGACAGCATTACATTAAGCAGCCACTATGAGAAATAAGTTTCCTGGTAGGAGAAAACCTCTCTTGATGCTTTGCTAAACCCAAAATCAAATGGTATCAAGATGTGCTAATGAATACAAACTCCAACAGCACTCTTCATCTTAAACAATGATGATTCTAAAGCTGTAATTTGTGATTGCTCCTTGGCAATGAACACTGTTTTGCCAAAGAGATCCCACTCAGTAGAATACCCCCACCCACACCAACCAATATTAGCCAGAAGCAAAGATAGCAGGAGTAAGGTACCAACATCATCATTATACCCGTTCTCCTTTTCATTTCCTTTTCACCAAGTGGCTGGGAAATTATAGATAGTGCTGGTTTCCTTGACAGTGAACAATAGAACAATTCAGAGGTATAGTGCTCAACACAATACATTCTGTTACTATAGGAACCAGGCATTTCAAGTGGTGGGGGGGATCCAAGAGGGAAGGCAGAGTTACACACTAAGACCTTGCCAATGGCCGACGCTGAAATGCACCATGCGTTTTGCTGATTTCCATCACTGACCAACAGGATGAAAAGCAAATAGCTGGAAGTGATTGTGTGAGTGTGGCTTAAAGGATGTGACCAGTTCACAATTTCACCATTTTTCTTTGCTCCAAGAGAGCATTTGGAAGAGAGATGCACCACAAAGATTGAGGCTACATATTTATGGCTATGTGGAGACCTCCAGGAAGGAGTGTCTGATCTATAGTTACCAAGCTGTGAGCCAAAAGTCAAGTCCCAGACCTGGATTTCATATACTTAAGATAACAGCACCAAGAACTATTTGTCAGGTTACAAAACGAAAAGAAAAGAGAAAGAAACACAAACACACACAAACCTGGTTTGCTAATGGCTGCTTTACTTCTTTCCTGGCACTCACTGACAATCTCAAAGAGAAACTCTTGTTAGGGCTGATCACCCGTGCTCCCCATCACCTTATATTCATTAATCACTACCCACCAACTCAGGCACGCAAGTCCCTCCCCTGTGGTCCGGAAATGAGCTGTGCTACTCCATAAGCCAGTCTCCTTCAGCTTGCAGTTCTTAAAGGAGAATCGCATCTTGCTTTAGTGTCCAAGCTGCTCAAAGACCAGTGCAGCCTCTCCCCACCAAATGGCAGCTCCCAGACGGCCGGTATGCAGGAGCTGACACTATTATCTATATTTGCAGCCCTTTTATTGTTATATATTTGATACAGTTTCCCTACTAATTCAGACCAATTCTCAGGTCAACAGAATCTACTTTGCTTCTTCTGCATGTGATCCATTCCCACTATTGAGAAACTCACTCTCTCTGTATGTGTGTTGGTGTAAGAGATTGCGACTGGTGAAAGAATTAGGGAACACCTTCTTAAACATGTTTGTATGAAACAAATATTTGGGGCATGAAAGAAATCTGTGAGTGGAAAACCTCATAAAACGTCAAGCTTTCTTTTTACATTTCAGAATCAAGCTGAGAAATCAATTAAGAAACTTACTCAATATCAATGTTCTCACATTCCTCGCTTACTTTCAGCAAATACCCAATTTCTTGCACAATGTAATACTTTTTAAGGGTAGTTATAGCTACATAATGTTCCCACTTGAAATTTATTTAGCAGTTGACTTCAAAAAGCTGGTTGTTAATATTATATCTCTGGTGCTAATTTATAAAGTGAATTGCAAGATTGGATATTTTGAGTAAAGAAATGGGAGGTTTGGAGATGCTAACCCTGCCCTTGCCTCCTGTTTCTCAAATTCAATTCATTCCCAGGAAACATTCCCAATAATTTTGCTAATATCCTTTCTTGTTACTTAAACTTGACATGCATACATTTGCCTTAACTCTTCAGCTTATAGTATTAATGTAAAAAGTTATGTTAGTTTATATAATACAAAATCCCACCAAATCTTACCCACATGGCACTAATGGGATTCTGATGCATACATATTCAGCAAGATTATAAGTGTGCAAAATTGCAGCCTATATGTCATATACAATCTACCATGACCACTTTTGCAAATCTGGCCAATGAACAGAGCCAAAAAATTAAAACTGTTCCCTCTCATTTTAGGGGTTGGGAGAGTGCCTAAGGAGTGAGATTTCCTGAACCTTAATCTTAACCCTTGCAATAATTTGTGCATTCATTTGTTTTAAAAAAAAACATAAATCTTTTAAACACTGCACCAATGGATATTGCAAAACTGGAGTTTAGCTCTCAAAATGCCATAGAAAGACCATTATGGCCTTCATGGCTTCAGAAATTGCATGTCTCTGATATACACCATCATGGACTGTGCCACTTCAGATGTTCCTATATTTTTAAGAGTGATCCTTCACAATTTTAGGAGGTTATTCATCTTCTGAAAAGGCAGACAGTACTATGCTTAAGCAGAAAATCGTCCTCCGCTATGCAGATTTTCTAAGTGTAATGAATTTATTTCTATTTAAAAATGTGTTTTTTCCCTATCTAAACTCAAAAGGATATAGTCCAAGGAAGATTGCACAATTATTTGTGCATTACTTGATACTATGCCTTTCCTTGAGAATAAATGCCACTGATTTCATATTTGTGAAAGCTACACTGAAATCTGCTGTAAAAATCCAAAACACATTTCTTTAAGTTTGACATGTGGTTTAGGGAATGATTGCCTTGTGAGTAAGGATCATCCTTTAATACCAATAGGACAGGAAACCCCTGTGCCTCCAAGCCCACAGTAACCATTAGGGTGCTTGCTTAGGTACTGCTGATGATATTCTTCAGCATAATAGAACTCAGGAGCCTCGCGGATTTCAGTTGTAATGACCCCAAAACTATTCTCTGTCAATGCCTGCCAAAGACAAAAGAAAGAAAGAGAAGGAAAGAATCTTATTAGGAATTGTTTACAGGAAGTCATATGAATAACAGAACTTTGAACTCGATAAGAAAGAGAAAATATTTCTCTATTTTGGATTAAAGAGGCCTTTGATTTAATCCCACATGCTGTTTATGTTCTTATTAACCTGCTCTACTGAACCTTAGATATGGTGATACAGTTCTAGAGGATAGGGTTACTTCGCATATACTGTATCAGAGAGAGGGGGGAGAGGGGGAGAGAGGAGGAAGGGAGGGAGGGAGGGAGGGAGGGAGGGAGGGAGGGGGAGAGAGAGAGAGAGAGAGAGAGAGAGAGAGAGAGAGAGAGAGAGAGAGAGAGAGAGAGAGAGAGAGAGAGAGAGAGAGAGAGATTTGGTTATGCCTAATTATCTCAAGAAAAAGTATTTCTATTTAAGAGCCGAGATGGTGCAGTGGTTAAATGCAGCACTGCAGGCTACTGCTAGTTCAGCAGTTCAGCAGTTCAAATCTCACCGGCTCAAGGTTGACTCAGCCTTCCATCCTTCTGAGATTGGTAAAATGAGGACCCAGATTGTTGGGGGCAATATGCTGAACTCTGTAAACCGCTTAGAGAGGGCTGTAAAGCACTATGAAGCGGTATATAAGTTTAAGTGCTATTGCTATTTAACAGTTTAACGGAGAACATGCTTGGCTCTAAATCTAGGGTTAATGTGAACTTGAGCAAGTATAGCATGATGGGTAGAGAATTAATTTAGGAGTGGGCAACCCAAATTCAAATGCATAGTTGTTAGAAGCTCCCTGGATGACATTGGTCTACTCACTGTAGAAGGGGAGACATGCTGCTTTATAGTAGTAAAAAATCAGGGATTAGTTAATTTGAATAGATTCCTTCAGATTATAAATGTAATCAATATTCCTGAGCCCCAATTTTTGCAGGTGACTAGATACAATTGTAGAAATATGAGTATTGTATATCTATAATTCTTTGGACAAACGATTTAAAGACAACAGGGAAAAATGATTCTGTGATAGTTTTAGTTTGCAAATAGATTTAAGATAAAATGTGGAGAGTATTAGTATTAGTACTTTCCTATTACTAATAAAATATTTTCCCATATTTCGGTTGAATGAAAACTAAACCATTCATCTCCATAACTTTAGTTTAAATGGAGATATTTTAATAAATGAAATGGGAAAATAATCCTTGGAATGAGCTCTCTTATTACCAGTATTTACTTTTCTACATAATTGCTACCATTTACTACATACTTTTTACAACGGACAATTAAAGCAATCTGAAAGAATTCAACATTTTGTTTCTTCAGTCAGATCCTGACAGTCATTTCCACCTTTTCATTTACAAGAAAACAGATACCATGGATGTATTCCTTCATTTTGGGTAAGGTGACCAGACGTCCCGATTTTGGCGGGACAGACCCGCTTTTTAAGGGTTTGTCCCGCGTCCCGCCCGCCCTCTTAAAAAGTCCCGATTTTTTGAAAGGGGCGAGGGAGGGCTGGGGGGCGGGCTCTCCCCTGCAGGGATGGCCGGCCGCGGCTCATGGGGGGCGAAAGACAAATACAATTTTCGGCGGGCACGGCTTTGCAAGGGCTCTTCACAAGTTTGGCAAGTTTCACAAGAGCCTCTCTAAATAGCGGCCTCTCCACCGTGTCCTTCACCGCCCTCCAGTGCATGCCCGGCGCCTGATGCAGCCCCGCCCTCTCGAAAAGGCCGGCGTCGCGGTGGGCGGGGCGGCCCGAGCGAAGGAGTCACATCCATGGCCCTCGGCTCGGGCCGGCGCTGGCTCAGCAGGCTGGGGCCGCCGCCGCAGCCTTCCCGCCGCCGGGACTGGGGGCCCAGCCGCAGCAGCAGCAGCAGGCCTCTCAGCTCGGGCCGGCGGCGGGCGGGCGTCCTGCGTTGACACCTCCGGCGCTGGCCGGGATGGCCGCCGCGGGCGAGGAGGAGCTCTTCTCCATCAGGTCGGCGGGCATCGTGGCCGCGGGAGAGCCGGTGCGACTCGGGATCCGGTGCAGCGTCCCCTGCAGCGAAGCGGGCGGGCGGGGGGGGTGGCCCCCTCAGGCGGCGGCGACTGCTGGCCTTTCCCAGTACGGCACCCCCCCCCCCGCTCTTTCCTGCAGCCGGAGCTGCCGGGCTAGCGAGCCTCCCCCAGCCCTGTGCAACCCCGGCTGGCTCCCTACCTGGCGGTCGCTATTTATAAACTGCCCTGCACGCGAACGGCTCTTGTGAAACGACATTAGCGGTCTTTTGCCCTCTGCGCATGCGCAGCGTTCTGCGCATGCGCAGAGGGCAAAACCCGGCGTCCAGGCGGCCCCGCCCCCCGTCGGTGTCCCGCTTAAAAGAAAAAAATCTGGTCACTTTAATTTTGGGGAAAATATAGAAGTTTCTCACAGCAAGTCCCCTTGAACTGAAGTGAGAGAGCATGCACTAAAGAAAATGTCAGAGCATTAATACATTAGTACTTGTCACGATGTATATTTTGATTGTCAGTTGTACTCATATGTCAAACTTTATGACCCAGAGATTCATAGCAAAGCAAAGCAGTCACGTGAAGAGTGAACTGCGCATATGCACATTCCATTCTATCCTCCATTCATTCTTCTGCTGCTAGCTCTCTCAGAGAGAGGGCATATGTTTTAGATTGTAAAAATGTAGTTCTTAGGTTTTTATATTCTTTTGTACTAAAATAAATATTTTGTTATTTTTAGACTTTATACTCGAGTATCTTTTGTTAGGGGTTAGCTCCAAAGAGAAAAGATTCATCACCTCTAAAGCTTATTTCCTATTCTCGTCAGTACTGTTGTCAATATGCAACATTAAAGGGATTACTTTTCATTCAACCCATTATGCCACTTTACAAAAACCAGAGATGGGGTGATAGGCACCCAAAGTTTTGAGATAATTAGAAAATTGGATGAATTCTGGATATGTACAGTATATTTGCTTCCTCTAGAACAGGGGTGTCAAACTCACGTCGTCACAGCAGTGTCACGTGACGTATCGGGACTTTTCCCTCCTTCGCTAAAATGGGTGTGGGTGTGGCCAGCGTGTGACACATCCGGCCCGCGGGCTGGGAGTTTGACAGCCCTGCTCTTAAAGGAATAGAAAGAGATTTTGCTTGATCACGGGGTTGGACTAGAAGACCTCCAAAGTTCCTTCCAACCCTGTTATTCTGTAAATTCTGTAATAATCTGATAACGGCTTTTACCATGCACAAATATTAGGAAAACTTTTTCCAGATGGACATCCTTGAGATATATAAACTTCAACTTTCAGATTCTCAGAACTGCCTACATTGGCAGCCTAGCTTTAATTTTGATACCAATTAAATGAGTTTGTGCTTTTGATGCCAGATTTCAGTGGACTGGGGAAGTAAGAAGTAGAATTTGCTTGAAGCTGGGTTGCACTCAAGCATTTGAATAATATCTAGAATAATATGATATGGTTTTGGAAAGTTCAAAGTCTCTTCTCCTAGGGACCCATCATTTAAGATTGGAGATGCAATTTGGTCCATTGTCCAAATCCAGCTGGCAGAAAAGATTCTGTCAGCTTATAATTTTCCTAACAGATAAAAGTCCACAAGTCCCCATGCTGCAGGATCAACTTTCAATCTTAGTTTGCAAATATGTTCTTGGCATCGAATAAAATTGGGAATTTTATTCGATGCCAAGAACATATCAGAGCTAGCTGATTTCCATGCTCTTCCTCACAGGGATCTGCTAGCAAAACAATTAGTAAAATATCTGCATTGGATTATGGTTTCCATGAGACATTGAGAACTTCAAACAATTCTTTTATGTACAAAATTAAAGTTCACATTATGCAACTTTTTTCAGCTATCAAAAATTAAGAAGAATCTATAGCACTTGAAGCAGAAATAGTGCCTTTAAACATCTAGGGCTCTTATTAAACATGATGACAGAATTTATTTTAAAAATAATTTAAAAGAAAAATAGCATGTTGGAAATTTTGTTCATGGGTAAGGTATATGGTTCTTAAATTAATTTAGCTATAAGGTAGCCATGGAGTGTCTAATTCTCCTACAGTCTGTACGCCCTCCCAACCTGTCCAAGAATTAAGTTTCTGTTCTCCAAAGCTCAACCAGGTGGACCTGTTCTGCTGTGGCTTCTCCAGGTAGGGATGGGAGTGCCTAGGTCTGTCTGAGGAGCATCACTGAGCTACTTGGGTGATTGGCCTTACTATCATGAAGCAGCTTTCTGTGTTCTTCACTGAAATATGGGTTTGTGTGTGTATACATATAAAAGTGCTGGATATACAATGATTTTTTTGAATTTGTGCAGAAAGAATGTTCTTCAGCGACTGTTTAAGGGCCGTGTTCCCAGAATTCTGCTATCTTACAATTTTAAGCCCTTCATCGGAACCTAATTTATCCTTCAATGCTTACAGATACTGCCTCTTTGGCAGAAATTTTTTTTTTCTTTGTAGCATGATCTCCTCATGAGGGCTGTTAGATCACCTCTTGGGCTCTTGTTTTCCTCACTAAATAGGGCCAGCCCTTTGAGAAGTTCTTTGCACTTTTTCAAGCATCTTCATATCCACCTTAGATGCACTTCTTAGTATACTGGAGGAAAGGAACAAAACCAGTGGAAGAGGGAGAGACAGGGAGAGAGAGAGAGAGAGACGTGAAGAATGCTCTGTGCCTTTCCAAGAGAACTTGGCATCAGCAGCCTCTCTCATCCATGCTAGCTATGGAACAGCAATGACTTGGCAAGAGTTGAAGAAGCAGATGTCAGCCTCATCTGGTTGCCTCAACTCCAGTTGTTTGTTTAAAATGAACAGCAAAACCAAGCTAACATGGGAGAAAGGAAATGTACCAACCCCTTCTGGTCAGTTCTTTTTCCTTTGGCTTGAATGAATGTGATGTAGCCATGGAGAAATCCCCCCCCCCGGAAAAATCTAAGCTTAAAGAAAGAAGATTAAGGTACACTTCAATGCAAGCTTCTCCGAAGGTATCGGCACTTAGCCAACTTGTGATGGTATGTGGGAGACCTTGGTATGACCTTGGGAGACACACACACACACACACACACACACACACACACACACACACACACACACACACACACACACGCACGACCTACAGCCAGGATGACAAAGGGAACAAAGTCCACAGATGAGGGAAAAGCATGGGAAACATTTCAAAAGGGATCCCGCCTAGTTTCCTGGAAGCTAAAAAGAGAGGATGGGAGAAATATTTTCCGTCTGGCAAGATTCTGTTTAATGGTTCCTTATAATAAAGTTAGTGCTGATGTTCCTGGTTGTGCTCCTTGTCTGGATGACCACAATTTAACTGACCTCAAAAAAGGTAAGCAGAGTTAAATCTGGTTAATAGTTGAATTGAGGGTCACTCCAGAAAATCTCAATGATACAAAGTGGAGGACTGGAAAAAAAAATCCCTCCCAAAGGCGAAAGAAGCAACTTTTCTAATGTTGACAAGAAACTGCATGGGAATGCCAAAGGAATGGAGTTCAGCTTGAGAATCATTATGATTATCTGATGGTATGAAGCAGATATGGTCTTTTTGTATATTCCAGAACTGAGGTATTCACTCTCTGGAGGTGCTTATTGAAGCCTTTTAACATAAACTGGAGCCATTAGTTTAGATACCAGTGACTTCAGAGCAACAGGGTCGTGAAAGAAAACCTGCTGTGAGGTATGAAATTGATAAAAGGGAAACAAGGAGTTCAAGTTTCACATGTACTACAAAGCAAGAGAGGAATTCCATTTTTAGATAGCCCTGTGTATAACTGCTTCAGTTGACAGACATACAATGAACACTTCCCTTCCCTATGTATCCCATGTTATAACTGCTTTAATTTAAGCAAAGGAATAAAAGCTATTGTTATTCTCTCCATTTCCACACTTCACAGAGCATGCACCTATCAACCTATAACCTAGAAGAGCCGAGGTGGCACAGTGGTTAAATGCAGCTACTGCAGGCTACTTCAGCTGACTGCTAGTTCAGCAGTTCAGCTGTTCAAATCTCACCAGGCTCAAGGTTGACTCAGCCTTCCATCCTTTACCGAGGTCGGTAAAATGAGGACCCAGATTGTTGGGGGCAATATGCTGAACTCTGTAAACTGCTTAGAGAGGGCTGTAAAGCACTATGAAGCGGTATATAAGTCTAAGTGCTATTGCTATTGCTAAGACCAGATGAAAAATAATTTTCATCAATCCAATGGCCAGTTTCCCTTGGTGGACTGCAAAACAATTAAAAAGATTAAAAATACCAATACTAAAACTGTAAAAAGAAGCACAATGCATTTATAAATAATGCAAAACAAAAGATGCAAATAAAAATTTACACAAACCATTATTCCAGGTTAAATTAGGGACTAAAAATCAAAAATAGTTAGTTGGGAATAAATACCATTTAACTGCAGAAAAAGATAAAGTACTTTTACAGGCAGGATTGTAGAATGATGGAAACATTTGTAGAGAGAGGACATATTCAGAATTGACTACTAAAAAGTGTGGTATGAAAAGCAATAGACCAGCTGTCAAGCAGAAAGCACTACCAAATTGTTTGAAGCTGTATGAGAAGAGGTAGCTAAAGTATTAACAGTTCTGTGCCAAGAGGTAGCTATGGAACAAAACAGTGTGGCCTAGATATTAGGGGGGAAATGGTCTATATATTTGTGCGGAAGAAAAAAGGTACACGAGAACAGATAAATTATTAACAATTTCTAAATCATTATATAAACAACTTATTGAAGATCTTACAAAGAACAATGGAGAGAAAAATACTAAATGAATACATAGGTTTCAAAAAAGGGGCATGAGATCAGATGGCCGCCATAAGATAGAGGTTTATCCATGCTTCATTGACTTTAGCAATGCCTTTGAATGTTTAGATCACGCTACAGTGAATACTTTAAAGCTAATGGTTATGCTAAAACACTTGAAAATGCTGAATGCTCCCTTGAGATGATGATGAGCAGGCAAAAATTCACACACTTTTTGTGGTTGATGCCTCTATATGGTACTACTAAATCTGAACTGTATCCTGAATGTGTTACAAAGGGACTGCAGTTGTGTCACAAAGGGTGGCATTTCAGCCTGTTTCTTTAAACTTAATTTTTACATCTCCTTTTTCACCTACCCAGCATCATCTTATAATACATTCATCCAAATATTGCTCCTATACATATATCATATATATATATATATATATATATATATATATATATATATATATATATATATATATATATATATATATATATATATATTCATTTATCATATTTATCATTTATCATATATAAATTTTCATTTATCAGCAAAAAATCCTATATATATATATATATATATATATATATATATATATATATATATATATATATATATATGTGTGTGTGTGTGTGTGTGTGTGTGTGTGTGTGTGTGTGTGTGTGTGTGTGTATGTATATATGTATGTATATGTATGTGTATATATATATATATATATATATATATATATATATATATATATATATATATATATATATATATATATATATATATATATATATATCCCATATATATATATATATATCCCATATATATATATATATATATATATATATATATATATATATATATATATATATATATATATATATATATATATATATATATATATCCCATATATATATATCAAACATTTCCCCCCTTTCCATTTCATTCATTATATTATCTTCTTATTCCAATATTACAGTTACACATGTTAATCATAATACAATTCACTTTATCATAATTCTCATTCTTCTTTCCTTTAATTATACCATTAACCATTTTCCTTTAATTTCCCAAACACTCCACTACTTAAAATTTTATCCTCATATTTTCTTATACACCTTTCCTTCTTCAACTATCCAACATCATCTGATAAACAATCAACCACCTATTCCATTCACCAATATTAATCTAAATATATATTGCTTCTGCCTGTAAATATTACTTTCACCAGTTTACTTTATTACAGTCATTGATATTTACTATTCAAACAATTTTAAATATATACATTTCTTTTCCTTTTTCCAACTACATATATTAATCTTAACACAGTCTACTTATACATATCATATTTCCCATTTTTCTTCTTTAGTTATTCCTTTAACCATTTTCATTTAGTCTCCCATACACTCCACTTCTTAATATTTCCCTCTCATTCTCTTATCTTTCTTTTCTTCTTTTTTTAATTTTATAATTGTTATATCTTTTCTTCTGCCTTAAGATCCCATCTAATCCCTTCTCTTTTCCCTTTATTTCCCCACTGTCACGCCCATTATACTCATTTATCCCTTTTGAACCTACTCTCTTCCCCTTTTCTTTTCTTCTTTGCTTCTTTCCTCTCTTTCCATTTTCACCACTGCTAACCCCAGTGTAATCATTAACCTTCCCCTTTCTTCCCTTTATTTCTTCCCTTTTCTTAATTATTTTTCTCATCCTTCTCTTTCTTACATTATTGCTTCCAATGTCAATGTCAGTATTTTTTTCTTCAATGCTGAATCTTTGCTTCTCTTTCATGGTTGATGGACAAAACAGTCTCTTTATGGCTATTTATGGGCTGTGTCACTTTCATATCTGTTCAACCTGAAGTTAATTCTATCCAATTCCCACTGTAATGGGGAATTTAAAAAAGGATTCGGCACATCTATATATGAGTATGAGTATGTTACTTCCATATCTATTATCTCACTGGGAACATATTTCTTAGCATATTTTAGCTAAATATACAAATTTATGAATAAATTTAAGACAAAAATACAGAAACTTTCAGAATATTTCTAAATATTAAAATGTTAATATTATATATGTATATGTATATATATATATATATATATATATATATATATATATATATATATATATATATATATATATATATATATATATATATATATATATATATATATACATATATACATACATACATACATACATACATACATACATACATACATACATATATATATATATATATATATATATATATATATATATATATATATATATATATATATATATATATATATAAAATATATATATTTTAAATATTAAAATATATCTAAAACATATGAAGAATGGTTGCAGGAACTGGGTATGTCTAGTTTAATGAAAAGAAGGACTACGGGAGACTGTCAGGCCGAAGCCATCTTTATTGGGATCTTTGGCCTGCCATACTTTATACCATTCTACTATGCATTTTCTATTGTGGGGAAATGGGAGGGGGGGATTGTATGAGGTTGTTAGTATGTAGCCATAACAAATTCCTTCTAGAAAGCCAACATCATCCTTTGTCTCTGCACCTGCACGGAAGGAGTTGGGTGGACTCTCCAGCATGGCAAATGAGGATTGGACAACGTGATGGAGTTGTGGGTGTGGGGACAGAACTTTCAACTGGGTGGTGAAACCCGGAGGACTTCAGATTCAGGTTTCACCCAGATGTACCAACATGGCTCTCATAATAAATTGGGACTTAGAAGAATACTTTGACTCGGACTCTGATTTAATTTTGGATGCTATTTGGAACCCTGACAGAGACATGATAGCAGTGTTCCAATATCTCAGGGGTTGCCACAAAGAAGAGGGAGTCAAACTATTCTCCAAAGCACCTGAGGGTAGAACAAGAAGTAATGGGTGGAAACTGATTAAGGAGAGAAGCAACTTAGAACTAAGGAGAAATTTTTCCTTAGTTAAAACAATTAATCAGTGGAACAACTTGCCTCCAGAAGTTGTGAATGCTCCAACACTGGAAATTTTTAAGAAGATGTTGGATAACCATTTGACTGAAGTGCTGTAGGGGGTTGGACTAGAAGACCTCCAAGGTCCCTTCCAACTCTGTTATTCTATTCTATTCTTAAATTAAGAACTGCACCATAAAATTGAACAAATAAATTCAAATTTTAGATATGGTAGTTCTAACCTCAGAGAACAAGATAGTTCATCATAATTCACAAAGACCAAATTCTGTAAGATCCCCACTAATGGGTGCCAAAGATAGAAACCACAGACTGATTACAAAGATACACCATTCACTTTTTTTTTTACTTGATCAAATATCTTGCTTTTTGGGTACAGGGAAGGGCAGAGGCACGTATCATTTAAAACAGAGGTCTCCAACCAGGCTGTGTGAGCAGCGGGCAAGTACGCATGCATATGTGCACACAGGTCAACTTGTGCAAATCGAGCTGTGCACAGATGCGTGTGCGGGATGACCCACTGTTTGCGCATTGAGTTGTGCGCCCACCTGCCACTCGCATGGCCCAGTTCCCCCCTTCCCCTACCATCGGGCCGTCAAGCCACAAAACTTCAGGACCACTGATTTAAAATGAAATGTGGGAAAGGGAAAATTAGGCAAAGCAAGTAAGCTACAATCAATATTACCCAGATTGAGTTGCCTATTTCACTCTAGGACCAATCTCAGTGAACCATGTTTTTATGTCTGTTTGCTGAAGAAAGTATCTCTAATTGGAATAATCTGTACTACCTCTTTAAAAAAATTCAAAATACTCAAGGTTCAATATCAGTCTAAAGATATTTGACTGCTTATTAAGTGCCCATCAATGCATTTTTCTTTAAGTGAATTGGATCTCATAGTAGGAAAAGCCTGAAAGCATTTGGTCTGGTCCTTAAACTACAACGCTTCTTAGATCACAATAGTTGTCAGGCCAAGTCAGAGCCTTCCTCTCACTGGCCTTCTATTGCAAACTGAAATGCTCTATAACAACAACAAAAATGGGTCTGACTGAGTGTGACACGTTGCATACACATCAATATGTGTGAGAAGAAGGGTTGCTTTGCAGAGGCACTTGCCAACAAACTCACTTTTGGTGCCATCTGCTCTAAAGAGAGCCAGCACCTGTTCGGAGCAGCTGCCGATTGCAGAACGTAGGTAAGAGAAAAATCAGGCTCATTCTCGACTTGGCCGGCTGCAGGTAACACATGGCCCTCACCAACGGGAATGCCAACTGTTCCCTTTTAAGCATGTCCTAATTAGGAAGCGGAAAGCATTGTGAAATCTCAAAACTGTTCAGTTATATGATCACAGGAAGTTTCCAGAAACAGGAAGTTTCCTCCCTCTCCTTTAATGTCAGGTTCAGTTGATTCATCAAAGTACCGGAGTATTCTAAAGGTGGGGGTGAGATGGGAAATGAAATGAACAGTCTAATTTTTCTCTCTCCATCTTTTAACTGAGCTTGGCTTAACCTGGGGATGAATGACTACTCACATCACTTGTCATGTAGACTGACTGCAGGAATCATGAGCCATCAGGAACCCATCAGGAAGGCATCAGCTTAGAAAAATGTGTCCTGATCTACGCCTCTTTTCTTCTCCCCCTTTGGGGGCAGCTTCCCTCATTATTGTTCTTTTTCAGCCTTTAAAACATAACACGTTCCCCACGCTTTTCATTTACAAGCAACTCCTTGCATCATTTGATATTTCTACTAGATATTAAAAATAGGATATCCTCACTTCAAAGACAACATTTCTACGACCTTTTAGAAGGTTAGGTTTAAACAAAAACATATACCCAGCACAGCCAGATACCTAAATTTCTGAAAGGACACAAAAGGCTTTTTTACCACCTAAAAACCTAGAACAACAAGAATATAAAAAGTACCCTGCTGTATTTAAATCAAGGATTCAGGTGAATCCCTCAAAGGACTCCTGCCCTTTAGAAGCACCATAATGAGATTGCTTGTTTACAAGCCATAGCTTTTTTAAACTTACTGCATCATCCAATAAGTAGACTTCGATAGTTCACCAAAGAACATCCCTAGTTTGTTTCTAGGAATGCTCTTTAGGTTAGTTGTGACTAGAACCAACCTGTGGATAGTTTAAAATAAATAACAGATGGTTCCCCCGCAACTGCACAGCTTCACATGAAACATCTGATGACCAACAGCCCATTCAGAATCCCTAGCCATACCTTGATATTTTTCTTTCCCTTTATTATTGTAGCAAAGCAGAAAGAGGATAGAAGGTCAGAAAATAGTCTGTCTCTGCAAGGTGTTATCCCTACTGTTGCTACCTATAAACATTTAGTCTCATTCTCACATCCCACTTAACCTGCTATGAAGATGCTCACTAACTATTCCATTCCCAGCCTGCTGTAGTGGAAGCCTGAAGTTGTCTGTAGTTGTCCACTGCTGAAATTGTGTTTTCCTCTTTATCCTGCACAACACTTGCTAAATAAATAATCAACACTTTACACTCCAAGGCAGGGATCTGGCAAGTTCCTATTGGCTAACATTTACTATGAACATGACTTGCTCCATCTAGTCATTTGAAGTTAAACTCTATGGTTTGGACTGAGGAAGAGATCACACACCTGGCTTATATAGTGGGTAGTTTGTTTTTGACACAGAAATATCAATCTGGTGGAAGATTAGCACAATGTAGTATTATGCTGACACAGGATGATAGGTCTACACATTAATATTAACATATGTAGAAATGGGGAAACTGCCTGGTGCTGTCAAAATATGCACATCCCTGGACATGATCTCAGAGACCCAGTAATGTTGGCAACAACCCTATAGAATCCTGTAGGACACAAACTCTTACAAAGTCCTTCGGTTTTGCTATTCTTCTTTCAACTTGCAACTATTTTTAATTTATTACCTTCTCTGAGAAAATAGATGGGCGTAGGAACAAGGAGGAGGGGCACCCTCTGTGAAGTACAGGGATTGAGGAAGCAAAGGAGCGCCAGCAACTGTCCAAAGACAAATGAGAAAGTTCATAGGTAGGAAGGTAGGAGCTTCCCTTAGTTTAAGAGCCCCCTACCACTCAAGCCATCAATTCATTCACTCAGTGATCCTGTTCCTTGAGAAGAACTGAAATTATTAGCCACTTTATTTATTTTATCATTTAAATATGAGCCAGCAGTGTGCAGCAGCTGCCAAAAAAGCCAATACAGTTCTAGGCTGCATTAACAGAGGGATAGAATCAAGATCATGTGAAGTGTTAATACCATTTTATAATGCCTTGATAAGGCCACACTTGGAATACTGCATTCAGTTTTGGTTGCCACAATGAAAAAAAGAATGTTGAGACTCTAGAAAGAGTACAGAGAAGAGCAATAAAGATAATTAGGGGACTGGAGGCTAAAACATATGAAGAACAGTTGCAGGAACTGGGTATGTCTAGTTTAATGAAAAGAAGGACTAGGGGAGACATGATAGCAGTGCTCCAATATCTCATGGGTTGCCACAAAGAAGAGGGAGTCAAACTATTCTCCAAAACACCTAAGGGTAGAACAACAAGCAATGGGTGGAAACTAATCAAGGAGAGAAGCAATTTAGAACTAAGGAGAAATTTCCTGACAGTTAGAACAATTAACCAGTGGAACAGCTTGCCTCCAGAAGTTGTGAATGCTCCAACACTGGAAGTTTTTAAGAAGATGTTGGATAACCATCTGTCTGAAGTGGTGTAGGGTTTCCTGCCTAAGCAGGGGGTTGGACTAGAAGACCTCCAAGGTCCCTTCCAATTCTGTTATTCTAGTCATTTCTATTTCTATTTCTATTCTATTCTATTTATGCTGTAATGTATAACAATATAAAAATGTTTGCACCAGGCTTCAAAATAATTACCTGAGAGCAAAGGACAACAGCAATACCACAACAAAACAAAGCCATTTAAAAAGAGTTTTACTGAAGAGACAGAACAACCAGGTCTGCAATACAAAATTTCAGATGGTCCCAGCTGCTGTCATTCAGTCTTTTATAGCCCAGACCTGATAGCGTTAGAAAAGGTGTGCATATGGAAATTAGTAAAGCAGGAACCTTTCTCTTCACACAGGTTCCTCTCCTCCCCTCCAGCTGTCCATTCATATGTGCCTGAAACTCCCAAAGTTTGCACTATAAGGTCCTGGCCATTTCTTTGCTTCTGACCACAGGACCACATAGCTCTGCCCAACACTGTTTATGCTTTTCAAGCCAATTCCATTATTTCACTAGGACTCCCTGGTATACATGAAAAAGGTTTCCCTTCACTGAAGTGTGCAGGCAATATAACAGCAGGGAGGGACAGAAAGAAATCTCCTTGTTTTGCAACAGGAATTGAGCCTAACATACTATCATGAGAAAAATAAAGTAAACCCACTTTGAGTTCTATAGTTTTACATATCAAGACATAGTAAAAATTATCTGGTCCTTAACAGTTTTTAAAAGTAGGTAAATATAACCTCAGATGGACAACAACACATGACATATAACACCATGTCATCATTTATTTTACAAAAAGAAAGCCAAAATGGATTTTAATAGATTAAATTGATATTTTTCTAACCACTTTCCCCCTTCTTTTTATCTTTTTTCTTGGGCAAGTCAAACAAAAACTTGGGACTGCCTAGTTTAGTTTGTAAGAATAAAGATGGCACTGGGTGGGTGCTTTGCTTTTCAGTTTCCCAGCTGCTAATATATGTGTACAAACATATCCAAAAAATGCACAGCCATACGGGTTCAGGAATTGGACAGACACCCAGAAAGATATCTTGGTGTTTAGAACCACTGTTCAGAGCATAGAGTTGCTGTGACTTATCAAAAAGCTAGAATTTTGTTTCATCTGTCCAAAGAACATTCTTCCAAAAGCCTTGTGACTTATCAACATGAATTTTAGCAAACCTCAATCTAGGTTTTTGGGTTGGCTTTCAGAAGCCTAATCTTCCTGGGTCTTCTACCATGGAGGCAGTAAGACAGGAAGGGATGGTGGACTTGTTATTGTTATTTCTTGATCTTAGAGGTCAGCTAGGATCTCTTCTGAGGTTTCTTTTCTCTACCATTCAAGTTATCATTCCGTTCAGTATGGTGTCAATTTTCCTCTTGTGGCCATGTCCAGGGAGGATGGCCATGGTCCCATGTACCTTAAACCACTTGATAACATTATCAATCAATCACAGGAACATGAAGCTCTTTGGAGATAGTTTTCTAGCCTTTACCTTCACAATGCTTATTTACTTTATTTATTTATTTATTTGTTTGTTTATACAATGGAGAGCAGCTACAATCTAGAACCAAGGAAAAATTTCCTGACAATTAGAACAATTATCCTATCTACTTGTGTCAGTTTCAATTCATTTCCATGGGAAATTGGGATTCTCTGGAGAAAAGTGGAGGGGTCCAATACTTTTGACCACATCTTTAGAAATCGTCCTCTTCATGAGGAATGAGAAGTAAACCTCAATAACATACACTGTTAAAGTAAAAAAAAAATAACAATAAGACTTCTCAACAGAAATACATACATTTGTGTTCTTCAGGGTGACATTGTATATATTGCCCTTCAAGATTTCATTAAGCTCTGTGGGGAAAACTTTTTCCATATATTTGTCTGCTGAAGTACACATGGCCCAGTTTAGGTTTTGAGACATAAGAAATCTATGCTTCATTTCACATAGGAAGTGGAAACCAGTGTTGAGGGGGAAATGCCCACTTATATTAGGAACCAAAGGAATTTGAGGAAGTGCAACAAATGGGTGTGGTTTTTTTTTTTTGCATGCACACCATGGAGATGACTAGGCTCCTCATCATAAAGCAGAACCCCCAAACCAACAAGGTTACAAGTTATATATTCTCTGAAACGGTATATAAGACTTGCAAAAGTAAATTATAGCATAGCCTTTATAGCTGGAATGTAGCATCTGATAAGAACAATCAGGTGACTAGTACGGACTCATCTGCTGCGTCTAAATTGTGTGTTTTTAAGGAGGCTCTAAGCCCACCCTTTCTACTGACACCTTCTTATATAAACAATGTTCTTTCAAGCCAAGAAAAAGATAACAACTTGGTTTCTTTTTTCTATCTCATTCACTTCCAGGATCACCTGGCAGTTTCATTTTGCTTGCTCTTTCTGCTGTGCAATTCAAAATCCCTCACAGCAATCAGGTATGTAAGAATGGAGTATTTGTCCCTCACTTCAAACTTGTATAGGGTGAGGTGTAAAGGGTCACAGTGATGAGGTAATTCGTGCTACCAGCAATAGGGTAAGGGTTTGTTTTGTTTTCAGAAACAAATAAACATATAGAAAATGAAGTGAGGGGAGCAAAGGCAGTCTTTCTGACACAAGGAAGAACCTTTGGTTTATTTTTAAAAAAAGATGGTGGAGTGCTAAATATTGCCTCTTCTAATGTTTCAGCTGAACTGAAAGATGCTTCCCCACCAGGCTGTTACAATTTAACTTCTGCTGGCATCTCTATTTCCAAGAGGAAGACAAGCAGGAAGTTGAATGCTCCACAGCTGAGAACACGCAGATTTGGAAGCAGCAGGCTGGACCAGATGGAAGAGTGATTACTGACGCTGAAAAGTTATCGTCTTTCAAAAAATCTTGGCATTTGAAATGACAGGATGGGGAAAAAAATAAATGAAAAAGAGAACATAAAAGTGGGTTAGGCTTGTTGCTGGAAAGTTTTCTTATCACACTCCCTTCCAACAGTGTGAAGCTGAGAAAGTTCCTCCACTTAAAAATAGGCCATGGCAATAAAGCACCCTTTCTCTAAGCAGGGGTCTCCAACCTTGGCAACTTTAAGCCTGGAGGACTTCAACTCCCAGAATTCCCCAGCCAGCTTTGCTGGCTGGGGAATTCTGGGAGTTGAAGTCCGCCAAGCTTAAAGTTGCCAAGGTTGGAGACCTTTCACTAAAGGGTTTCCTCTCTGAGCAGCCTTTTCTATCCTGCTGTGATCTGGAAGTAATGGATTACAATCCCCATTATGGATGATGAGAGTTATAATTCAGGACCCTGGAGAAGCAGCAGACTCATATTTTTTTTAGCCCCTCCTCTCCCATTCCTGCATTTCAGGCAGCTTCTAAATATAAGACAAATCCAGGTGTGTGTTTTTTTAAATGTAACTGGTGACACTAAAACCAGAGTAAAAACAACAAGTTACAATAGATCAATATGGAATCTAACAATCCCCATACTGAATCATCTCAACTTGTATATATTTTCTCATAAAGCAAGGCTTTTCACAAATTTGAAGAAGAGAAGGTCAGTCAATTACTACTGAGGAAGTTCTTGAAAGTTGAGGTATAAGCGGAAGACATCAATGGAGAGAAATCACAATGTAATAAGGCCTTTAACCATGCTGCAATCGAAAAGACGGGGTACCAAACCCAGATTGCAAAAATCCAGATAGATAATTACTGTTTTCTGTATTTTTTTGCTCCCACCTTGTTGCTTGGATTTCTGAAATGTAGATATGGTAACCATACTCTTACTTATTCCTCACCCACAGGTTTCACCGGCATCAACGGTGCTTAAAAGCACATGAAGGTTTGTGATATCTAAATATTATAGAATTTGCTTCCTTTAATTTGTGGATAAGGAAACACTTTCTCTCCCAACAAGGGAAGTAAGGCCAACAACAGCAACAACAGTGAAAGCTTACATAAACACACAGAGAACATGAAAGTATTTCATATACATGGATATTATGGATATCTATGAGTCACTCTGACGAATTTGGATAAAATAAGTGACATAACACTCACACAGTTGCTGATTCCAAACAAATGAATGGCTTTGTTTTGATACAGAAACCAGTTGTGCAGAAGAAGCCTGAAATCACACAGTTCTTTCAGCCTTGCATCTTCAGATCTAGTCTGCTACATGTCAAACATGTGGTATCAGAAGAGGGAAATTTCTAGAGAGTATGGGTAAGTAGGAAGAATGCTGAGGTTTTTTTTAATTCTGTCATCACTATCACATTCCAGAACTGTCTATATAACAAACCTTGGCCAGCAATAATCCTGGGCATATAATTTTCCTGGCAATTCTCATTTCCTAGGCTTTTAATCATGGTATCACTATAGACATTTTTTCCTGGCTGAAATTTCCAAAAAACAAGGAATGGAGTAAACAAAGGATCCTCCAATTTTATTTTGAGACTCAACAACTTAACCCTCTCATACACCAATAAAACTAAGAGTGTGAAGTATGACAGTGTTAGCAGATAAAAAGAAAATCCTGTATCTTGGAGATGTACCACTTACACCAAGGACAAATATTGTCAATGGGCACAAATGAGAGAATTTTCCCAGGCAATTTAACTGAATTCAGAGCAAGGTAACCTAAACCATAGTTAAAGAAATGCCACCTGATAAATACACGTCCTTGGGATACGGGTGACTAATCAGAGACTGAAGTGTTTGCTGTGTAATGGTGAATAGACTGCCATGGCATTGTGCCAAAGAATAAAACATTTCAGGAGAAGATGACAAGAAATTCTTGTTTAACAGTAAATGGAATTAGCAAAGGGAGACGCAGGGAGTAGAAGCTTAAGAGGACAGAAATAACATCAGACCCTGAGAATTAATTTCCCTGAGATGTCTTGCAATGCAGAGAAAGCCAGTTTGTTTTCACAGTAGGTTTCAGATTAAATGTTATTTAATGAACCAGTGAAAGCAAAGTTTTTGTAGCTTCAGAATACTGTAAACCTACATAGTTAGCCCACTTGATAATGCTATCTAAATAACTGAAATATCCAAGAACCAGCAATTATATGAAGCTTTCATTGCTAAAAAAAAAGCTCATTCAAAACCAATTTAGGGCAGTGACAAACAAAGCCTCTGTGACAAGATATTAATTTCTATTCTCATTTTCAACTAAGAGATACTTATATATCAAGGAGAGCTGCTAGCCCACATGCATGTACAAAGGAAGGGCCTTGTATCAAGTTTGATTACTGGGCCACCTAGCTTGGCATTGTCGATACTGATTGGTAAACATTCCCCAAGATATCAGGCAAGAATCCTGCCCAATTTTATCTGGATATCCCAAAGACTGAACTTCATTTCTGCATGCAGCTCAGTGGTATCTTCAGAGGAGGTTTGAAAAGACAAACCTTATTTTTTTTACCCCTTGCAACTTCCCAAGTGAAGACATTATGAGGAAAATGATAAAACTGTGTCACTGATTACACATCTAGAACTTGCAAGCTACCCCTACAACCATTTAGGACCATGCTTTTTTTAAAAAAAGCAAAAGATAAAGAACTAAGAGAAAGGGTTGGGGCAGGGGTGAAATGCTACCGGTTCGGCCCGGTTTGGGCGTACTAGTAGCGGCGGCCACCAGTGGTTCGGAGAACCAGTAGCGGCGGCAGCATGAGGCTCCACCCACCCACCCATCGCCATTTTCTTTTTTTTTAACCCTCCGCACATGCGCAAAGCGTTCTGCGCATGCGCAGAGGGTGAATTAGCATGCGCTTCTGAACTGGTAGGGAAGGTACGTAGATTTCACTGCTGGGTGGGGGTATGCTAGTGTTGTTGCTAGAAGAGACAGTGGAGAGGAAGAACAGAGACAAAAACACAATCGAGGGAATGACATCTGAGATCCTGTGGCCAGATGCAGCTGATGTCTGCAGTAGCTGTGCGATACCCACAATTTACCCACAATTTTGAGGAGGATGCTGACTGGTCCAGAATTCATTCAAATGAATCAGCTTTATGGTGTTTCTGCTATAAGCCAACCTGAGCAGAAGGACAAATATCATTTATCAAAAGCTTTAAGGCCAGCAGGACTTCTTGTTGACAATAGGAAGAAAGACAACACAAGGCATTATGTGACTGAACTAAAAAAGAAAATCCATTGCAAAGAAACCCACAGTAAAATACCTCCTAACTCAGCAATAGCAATGTGTGTGGAATGAAATATAAACATTAATATGTCAGAATAGGACAGTATAGCCTTAATGAAAGAGCAAAACCACAGACTGGTAATTGAACTTCTTTTCCCTACTGGTATTGCTCACAAGTGACTGTTTTAAAGAAATATCAAGTCACACATATAAGCATAGGCATACATATCAAACTCCTGCATCAACCATTCCAACTTTATGTGGAACCTGAAGATGCCTGAGGGATTTTTTTACAATTCATCAATTTAGCCATACCTCCTCTAAAGGTCATTTTTAAAAACATTATACATGAATAAGAAGGTTCTACTTATCTGCTACCATCCGAATGTGAGATAAATTCCATTTCAAAAGACTGTTTAAGGGAGAGATGGTGCAGAAAGGAGAACGGATTGCTTAGGCACACATTGCAACTCTTTCCTCTTTGCAGTTGCCCCTAATAGTATTGGGGAAACCGGCAGGAAGTCAAAAGTCGTGGTCATATGAAATTCTCACTTAATGACCCATGTGGTCCTCATTTAACAATGCTAACTGATAAAGCCAGAACTGCTGCTGTTAAGCAGTGTGATCACATGACACAGGACAATTAGTCAGTGGAACAGTTTGCCATCAGAAGTTGTGGGTGCTTCATCACTGGAGGTTTTTAAGAAGAGACTGGACAGTCACTTGTCTGAGATGGTATAGGGTCTCCTGCTTGAGCAGGGGGCTGGACTAGAAGACCTCCAAAGTCCCTTCCAGCTCTATTCTGATTGATTTAATTGCTTCACTTTGTGATGGATATTCCAGTGCCAATAACAATTATTAAGGGAGTTTACTTGTACACATAAAACTAGTTGCATTTTGATATCTGTGCTACTGAGTTCATGCCAACTGAGTTATGCCATGCCACTTATTTTATCTATCATGAGTAGCCTTATTCCCTGTAGGACACACAGAAAGAAGGCTAAGTTGTTAGCTCAAAGAGTTTACAATCAGAACAACAAAGTACAGGCTAATGCCCAAACAGCAGTATTATGCCTATTTTCTATATCAATCAAAATCTGCATTTCTTTAATAAATCACTGAAAAGAAAAGGCACTTCTCTGAAAAAAAGAGCCTATGGATGATTACCCTTAATACAGATAATGTGCAAATGATGCCAACAGCCTGCAAGATAGATGAGGCTGAGAGAGAGTGACTGGCCCAAACCTACCTCTTGAAATTTCATGGCTGAAGGTAGATTGAACCTGGGTCACCCCAGTTGCCAGCCAATATTTCATTACCCACACTTTCTCTTTATAAAATTTCTAGCTTAACGTTTCAAAGCAAGTCCTTTGCACTGCACTTTGAAGAGTCTGCTGCACTGTAGCTGCAGGAAGAAAAAAAACAATAGGATGAATCAAAGCAGCATATATCCAGATGATGCAATATGGCAACAGTCTCTAGAAGAAAGTGATGCTGGGTGCTGCCAAGTTTCAAATTAGCTCCCTGCTTCATTAAAAACAGCAGTGCTGTTGATAAATTCCACCCACGTCTTACCACCCACGTCACCCAGTGGAGGCAGAGAAGCCCAACAATTGTTTATTTCTGTTGCTTCCTGCTGTTTTTTTTTTCTGAATTTTTTTTCTTTTGAAAAGAATTTAGGAGGGCCGAGGACTCCTAGTAACATTGATTCCAAGGTAACAGCTAGTATTCATACTGTAACTGAGATCCTTTGTAGCTGTATAGCACAGGTATGCACATTTTCCAAGCCATGGGCTGGCTTTGATGTGTAAGTATTGTGTTGATCATACAGTACAAAATTTAGTGTCATGCCATGCAATTTAACATTAGCATTTGATTACATTAACAAAGGGAACATGATTTTCCCTCAAGCAGTGATGGCAACTTTTAGAGGGCATTTGCGGGCTCGTCCCAAACCTCTCCATAGACTGCAGTTGGTGTGCTTCCATATGTGGCAGCAGCCAGAAAAGCTAATACAATCCTTGGCTGTATAAACAGAGGCATAGAATCAAAATCATGTGAAGTATTATTACCGCTTTATAAATTCTTATTGAGACCACACCTGGAATATTGCATCCAGTTTTGGTCACCACATTACAAAAAAGATGCTGAGACTTTGGAGAAACTGTGAAGAAAATCAACTAAGATGATTAAGGGCCTGGAGACAAAAACTTAAGAAGAACAGTTGCATTAATTGGATATGGCCAGTCTAGAGAAAAGAAGGACTAGGGGTGACATGATAGCATTATTCCAGTATTTGAGGCACTGCCACAAAGAAGAGGGGGTCAACTTATTTTCCAAAGCACCAGAAGGCAAGACTTGGAATTAAGGAGAAACTTCCTAACAATGAGGACAATTAACCAATGGAACAGTTTGCCTGTAGGCAAGTTGTAGATGCTTCATCATTGGAGGTTTTAAAGAAAAAACTGGACAGCCACCTGTCTGAAAAGGTATGGGGTCTCCTGCTTGAGCAGGAGATTGTACTAGAAGACCTTGAAGGTCCCTTCCAGCTCTATTCTGATTGATTGGTTGGTTGGTTCTAAAATACCAGTTGCATAGATGGTCTGTGAATGGTCTGGAAGAGTTTCCCAACCTCCCACTCACTTCAGTATATACATATCTAGATACATATCCATCATGCTGTTCTCTTTTAAAGTATTATGCACAGCCCAAAAATGGAGTAAGTAATAGAAAACAACAGGCATTAAAAGATATGTGGTAAAAAAAGGAAATACACACACACTCAGGAAAGTAAAAGAGTAAAAGTGCAGAGAAGAGAGGAAGGGGGGGGGAGAAAAAATATAGAAAAAATGACTTCTGACTTTCTTTAATAAGATATAGATGTCAAAGTCTTTTCATTCATGAAGGTTATCAATTTTTCCATCTAATTCTCCAGCTTCACAATTTATTCTACCACAATTTATTCTATTTGTTGGTATTTGTAGATCTTTCACCTTTGAGCTTATACAAGTCTCGCTGCATTTAGCATACATAAAAAAGAATCCCATAACATTTTTCTATTTGTTTGTTCATTAACTCCAAAAGAAAAGCATCTGGTTTCAATTGTACATTCACTTTTAAAATTTTCTGCATCAAAATACTGTATATACATGATCCCAATATTATCTAGCTTTGTTACATGTCCATCCACCAAAGATGAAAAAAATGTTCCCTCAGTTTGATTACATTTCCTACAAATATTTGAAATTTCTTATATATTCCTGACAATTTCTCTGGTATCCTGTACTAACCATGCATCATTTTATAATAATCTCTTTAAGATTATAATTCAGTATAAATTTCAACCCTTTCTTTCACATACTCTCCCACAGGTCCAACTATATATTACACTTATTTGTAATATAAATTTATCTTTTTAAAAATTGCCCATTTCATCATGCAATCTTTAACTTGTTCAGCCTCTATTTCTATTTTTAATAGAAGTTTGTATACTTCTTAGGAATAATATGACCATCGTTGCTGCAGAGATCTACATCTTATTCAATTTCATCTTTTTCAAATTCATAATTAGCTGAGCATAAGAAAACCAACGGCATGTAAAATCTTCCAACTCCAAGTTTTCTTTTTAAGTTAAAGCTTTCTTGGGAAAAATGCAGCAAAGCAGCATAAGTTAATCTTTTTTGTTTAACTATCTAAAAAGACTTCTAAGGGTGACAAATATAAAGGGATTTTAGGAGACAATTTTGCCTTATACCTATTCCAAATATGGTACATCTAATAAAATTGATTTTGAAACCTACATTCACCTGAACTTTATCGTAGCACAAATAACTGTGCTATCCAAACTTTAAATCATGCTCTTCCAGTTCCGCTAACCTCCTATTTCTTAAAGTCACTCATTGTTTCATCTAAATTAAACCACAGGTTTCAAAACACAATTTTAAATTTGATAATCTTAACCCTGCCCCGCCCCCTTTCTTTAGCATTCTGCAGGAGTTTGTATTTAATTCTCAGTTTCTTGCCTTGCCAAACAAATTTAGAAATACCTTTTTGTCATTGATTACATGGTACCTCAGTCATCAGATTCTGTCTCAATAAAAATAACATTATAGGTAAAACATTTATTTTAATTATAGGAATTCTTCCCAACAATGATAATTGTAATTTTCCCATTTCAGCATATCTTTTTTAACATCATTCCAAAACTTCACAAAATTATTTTGAAACAACGTACAATTCATATTAGTCAAAGTAACACCCAATTATTTAATTTTTCTCAAATTTAAAACCACATTTCTTCATCAGAGCATCTTGATTTCATGTAGTCATATTTTAACCAACATCTTTGATTTGTTTATTAATCTTAAAACCCACTATATAAAAATCTTTCAATTTTTTCATCAAAGATTCATTCCCCCACAAAGGGTTCTGTAAGATCTAAACCAAATCGTCAGGAAACGTTCTCAATTTTAAAATCTCATTTTTAACTTTTAGACCTATTATTTTGCTCATCTTGTCTAATAAAAAACTTCAAGAACCAAAATAAATAAAAAGGGGGACTGGACTTTGTTTTTTTCCCCTTGAAAATATTTTGCTTCATATCTAAGAAATTTCTTCACTTCTAATTGAATGGAGAATGGTAGAATTTATATCCAAGCCCCACCATTCAGTTAGAACTGAAGAAGCTTCCTGGATGAGAAGCGAAATGTTTTCAAGGAAAACAAAATCCAAGAAGGTCCAGTTGCCTTCTGAAAAAGCACCTTTGGGACAATCATGACCTGGATGAATGAGAATGTCCATAGATATTATATACGAATGAGTCAGATGACAGTGAGATAGGTGGCAAGAAAATAAATAAATATGAATATAGGCCCTATGATTTGAAAAACAGAGTTTATAGATTTGCCTGTTCTATAAAGCAGATTATTATGGCTTATTTTTATAACTGAAATGTTAGAATATTCATGAACTGGGAGAACCAATGGTAACAAGGTCAGCCAATGAATAGGCATAGCAACTAAGTCAGCCAATGGGAGCTAACCACTTCTGAGTCTGTGCAGAGAATTGAAACTGGAAGCTTTAGCTTAAGGCTGGGTGTGGCTCCAGGTCCACTCTGATCTCTTGTCCACTCTGTACTCTTCCACTCTGAACTCTGCTGAAATGAAACTAACTGTTCTCTGCTGTCTGTGACTGCTTGAAGAAATAATCTGCTAATGGTATTGTAAATATATATATTATATTACTATGTTTATAAAGAAGTTTATGAATCCAGCTGAATCAGTCATCTGTGTGTGCTTCTGGAAATTGATTTTTCTGCAACAAACTTTAATATGAAATAAATCTCAGTTTAGAGAAGTGGTTTGGTTATGATGTTGGCTTAGAAACCAAAAGACCATGAGTTCAGCTAGGTGACTTTGTGCCACTCACTCTCACTCACAGAGTTGTTGTTGTGGGGAAAATAGAAGGAGGAAGATGTGTTGGATATGTTCACTGCCTTGAGCTATTTCTAAAAATAATAAAGTTGGGTGCCAATAAATGAACAAACAAACAAATAAATAAATGGTAAGTTATGTGAAAACCTTTTCTACAAGATTCCTCTCAAGGGGTCAAGACTTGGTGTGGTGGGGTTTTTTTTTTTTGTATTTTATTTATTAAATTTGTTTGCTGCCCATCTCGCCACAAGGCGATTCCATTGATGTAGCCCAGAAGGCATAATGCATTTACTAAGTTGACATATTCATTATTTTTATGCTGCATGTTTTTCCCAAAATTGGGTAACTTGAGAAAAATAAAATAAAAGAGGATAATGACAATATGATTTATTCCATTTTTATTCAAACAAATAAACCCTTGGGATTTTTGCCTCCATAACACTTCCTTCCTATTTGTAATAGAGTTTTAGTTGGTAGACAGATGATATTTCAACTGAACGATGCAAAGGATTATGCTTTGGGGGGAAGCAAACGTCAGAACTTTTTTAAAAATCTGATGGCAGACAAGACCATATGCAATGTTATTTTTATCTGATGAAATAAATAAGTCTAATAAAATGAAGTAATAAAAATATGGTGAGATGGAGAGACAAAGAATGCTGCAAACTATGGGGCTCAGCATGTTGCCCAGAGAGCCAACCCATCTTCCTCATCCCGATCAGACTTGGAATATGGGAATGACCTTGACAGAATACTCCTTTTTGATGACTGAATGGAGGCTCAGACCATCACTGATGAACAAATGAATAACAGCAAAGTTTTACACACACCCCTTTCAAAATGGTAGAGATGAGATATTTTCAAGGGCTCCAAAGTTCCTTTATCAATGCCTCCTTGAACTGAATAGCAAGATTAAAACATAGCACTCCTTCTGATAATTTTTTGTTAGTGCTAGCAGCTAATACAAACAAAGGCTTGTGACCCCTAGCATCCACCCTGCAAACCATAAAGAATAGATGTAGAAATATAAAGATGGCAGCTTTATAGGCAACTCAAAGGGATAAAAATGAGACCTTCACACCCAATTGAATTGCACCTCTATGTCACATTCTCCTCTTTTTGATGGGCTGGAGTTAAAGCAAAAGGAATAGTAGATGACATTCCCATTATCCCTTCAAATTCATTTTTGTTGCCTTGCAACATAAAAACTGCATGAGGAAAGCAGAAAATATATTAATATTTGAAGGAATTTTAAAATTTATTTTTATTTATTAAACAGTCCTGTCCTACCATTCCTAATGATTTTGCATCATTCAGAACATTCTGTAACAATTTAAAACTGTGATACAATATAAACAATGCATTTAGTAAAAAGGAAATAATATAAAAGAAGAAAAAATTATCAAGATAAAAACCACAATCAAAGGATCTGCATGCAGTAGACAAAATCCTGCCGAAATAAAATGGATCCCCACAACTTACAAAAACAGACATAGGGTGATCTGTCAATCATACCTATATTCTTTGTGGAAGACAGAACTTCCGATGAGGTGAGGAAAGCTAGTGGCTGCATTTTTTCTGCTCCATGCAGATAGCAGAGTATTTCAGCCGGATGTCTGAAAAAAATGCACCAGTTCTGGAAAAATAGTACTAATAGTCATAGGTGCCTTAGATGCAATCCCAAAACAATTGGAGCACCACTTGAACACCATCGGCATTGACAAAATCATCATTAGGTCAATTGTTAAAGGCAGTTTTACTCAGAACAGCTTACAGCTTACAACAATACCTTTAATACCATCAAACAACAATCTTCATAGCCCAAATCCTTGGGTGGGGACTCAATAGGTGGATAAAAATGCTACATCCAGTTTAAACATCTGACTGACTGGGCAATGAACTGTCAAGCGCCAGAGAAACCAGGATATTCAGGTTGTTCAAATAAGTAAAAAGATATATTGCAAGCTTAAAAATCTGACCTACTAACAGTCAAGAGAAATTAGTGGGAGTTAAGAATAGAAAGGAATTCAAGATGGGCTGGACTCACGACTGATGACATATTTGACCCCTCCCTCAGGCTCAGCCTGGTCATCTCCTACATGAACCATAATAATAACAACTAAAGAACTGGTTTGCATACTGGAGAATAAGACCACTCAGCACAATCCTTCTCCCCTCATTGTGTAACATCTTGTCTCTCTTTTTATTTTTCATTAAACTAGAAAAAAAATCCAAATAAAAATATGTACCCATACAAACTTGGCAAGTTAGAAAAGCGAGAAAAATTATTTAGAAGAATACTGCAGGAAAGTAGGTCCCTCTTTTCAGAGGAAATATTAGTACAAATTCTCACCTAGAACTCTCTATGGTTTTTTTATGGAAATATATTGCTACAAAGGTACATTATGATAACATACTTCATGAGTCAGGCAATGCACAGAAATGCACAGGAGCTGCAAACAGGGAAGCCTTTCATATTAGAGCAGCTCTGTAGGCCACCATATAGTGCAGACCTTCCTGCTTTCAGCCAGTTCTTTATCTCCATGGCACCAAAACTGTTCCAAGAAATGTCATTTTGAAATATCTGTGGTCTATTCCTTTCACGACTTTAAAATAAGCAGTTTTTTTTAAATAATTATGCTATCAAATCAAGTTTTGCAGTAGAACCTATTTATACCTCTGTGAGGCCTGAAAATTTGATTCATCCCTGTTCCAAAATAGTGAACATCTGGGCATTTACATTTATGGATAATGTCCCTGCCCAGAACAAATACAGGTAATCCTCGAAATACAACCATTCATTTAGTGACCATATGAAGTTGCAATGGATTGAAAAAAGTGATTTATGACCATTTTTCACACCTACAACCATTGCAGCATCCCCATGATCACATGATCAAAATTCAGATGCTTGGCAATTGTCATGTATTTATGACGTTGCAGTGTCTGGGGTCATGTGATCATCTTTTGAAATCTGCTGACAAGCAAAGTCATTGGGGAAGCCAGATTCACTTAAGAACCATGTACTAAATTAACAACTGCAGTGACTCAATTAAAAATTGTAGCAAGAAAGGTCGCAAATGGGCAAAATTCACTTAACAACTATCTTCTTTAGTAATGGGAAGTTTGGGCTCAATTGTGGCCATAAGTCCAGGACAACCTGTACACAGCTGCAGGGGATTTTCACATCCTTTAATGCATTTGCCCTGGGTGGATCTCCCATAGATCCCTGTAATATCAAATTCAGGTTATCTTAAATCAGACACCTGTAGAGGAGAAGACTGATTGTCATGGTAGGAAGGTTGTGTGAATACATAGATGACCACTTAAAGAAACAGTTATAGATAGACTGTCTTTATGATTTCTGTACAACACAGATATACTGTAGGTGAGTAATATAAACATATAATAGATACATTTATAGGGAAATCAAACATGACGCTTAGGAGAAAGAGCGTATCTGGATGAAGGACAACCTCAACCTTGTAAAGCTGATGATAGAAAATTCAGCCCTCAATACCTGACTTTACATATATATGGCAAAATAATGTGATCTGAATCAAGAATGCCACTTTAAATATAAACTGATTCCACCTTGCCAGAAATAATATTTATATAAGAGAGTCCCAATCAGTTAAAGCTAAATTAAGGTAAAGCAATTATGAATGTGACCAACCCTCCAGAGTCCCAGGAAATATTTTGCCTATCCTTTCCAGGATGGGCAGAAATACGACTTCTGTGTGTACAGTTATGACTTTGATTCTGAAACCATTCATTCTCTATAGCAAGTATTCTATCATACAGAATGTGCGGGAAAGAGGTTAAAAAATTAAAACAAGCATGTAATATATATGTCTCTGTCATACAAAATCATTTTCTATTAGCACAATAGATGACCAGCCTGCTAATTCAGGAAAGGATGTGACACAGATTTGACTAGGTGAACTGAGTACTTCACACAGAGAGCCAGAAAGCACTTTAGAAATAGTTCACTAATAAATGTGATCATATATTATAAACATCTTCCAAAAAGAAAAATGCATTGTGTAGAACCATCCTACTTGTTCCTAATTTTCAAGCATTGTATAGTTTTACATTTTTCATTTGCATAGTTTTAATGTTTTAATTAATTTTTATTTTGTCTTTTTAGAATCTGTATGCCTTATAAGGGAGATGCCTTATAGGGGAGATTGGTAGCATAAAAAATTTAATAAATAAATAAATAAATTAATTAATTAAAATAGATAGATAGATGATAAATAAATTATAATAGTGCTCACGAGAAAGCACTTTAAGTGGATTCCACATTTTCATGCATGTTTCTAGTGCTACATGGTCATTGTTCTGCTAGAACCATATCAAGCTGTTCGTGTAATTGATTGACACAGTGTCTGAAGGAGTATCTTAGATAGCCTACTTGACTATTCTTCAGATCTGTAGATGGATTTAGTTGCTGAACTGCATTTGCTCCTGTGCTACTTATGCTACTTATCTACTTACACACACACACACACACACACACACACACACACACACACACACACACGAATTATCACTCAAAAGAAGCTTTGTAACTATGAGTCCTAATGTTAACTGATATTGGCAGATTTGAGTACTCAAAAGAATACACAGCAAACTTACAAGAGTAAAGATGCAAGGGGACACATATTAATATTAATGACACAACAGTTCATAATTCATATGTGCTTATTCCATACACTGTCCTATGTAATCAGTAAAAAAACAGAAGATAATTCCAGAACAGTTTAATCCACTATAGGGTAGTATCCACTGTCTACAACAGCGATGAGTAAATTTTTAGAGGGCGCAATCACACTTAATATTTTACAGTGATGGAAGGCCACAAAGGTGGGCAATGATGCCAAGTGGGTAGTTTAGGATAAAAAATTATTGATTTTTTTGGTAAAACTATTATACAGCTTCCATTATTATTTCATAGGTGTATTCCACCCCAAAATGGAGGAAAATGGCATCAACAATTTTAATCAACAGTGGTCAGAGAGAGTGCCATAGCCATATGGGGGTCAGAAGTTGCCCAACTTGTTTTACGGCGATTATTTTAATCACTTATGAACTTGCACTTTCAGTTATAATTTTGCATGTGGTTGACCAACAAAACATATTTTTAAAACCCAGCTTTTATAAAACAAATAGGTAGAATATTATTATATTCTTATATCATATTATAAATGATAAATGATGTCACCCTAGAATGATCAAGTATTGAAAAAAGTAACCAAAGGCAACAACTAAACATTGCAACTGGCTTATAGAACCTACAATTTAATAATAATCTACACATTATAACTCAGTTTGTTCTCTGGATGTGTCTTAGATTTGATCTATACTGACATCTACTACAGTTCCTGTTCCAAATCCATATGTCCTTCTGGAGGATGGTTGATACTCAGTTGTCTTTCCATCACATGGTCGCAAATCTTCCAAACATGGACTGTCTCATCACTCACTTCCAATGTTTGCTGCTGCTTTGGCAGTGCAGAATTGAACAATACAGGTGGAGGTTAAAATACTGCGAACTTTGAATGAGTGTGAGTGTGAGTGTGTGAAATCTCTGCTTGCTCATACATTTTTGAGACAGCAAGGTAAGTTACGCCTTCTCTTCTCCCCCTTTCTCCTTAACAATTTTCAAAGTGAGATGCATAGCAACCCACCTTCCAGGTTGCAGTAAACAGAGAAAGAAGAATTTGTAAATGACACTGTGCCCAAAATATAAAAGCAACAGTAGCTATAAATACCATAAAATATCATATTTGTTTCCTATCTATTTAGATATAGCCTGGCTTGCTTGCGTGAGTCTCTGCAGTGCATTTGCCCTTTGTCTGTGTAGTATTATGGTCCAGATTTTGCAGGATATATGAACTGGGAATGGTGGAGAAAAGTCCTGCATCCTTGAACTTTCTGCTATCTTTTTTTCTTATTCTGGGTTTCTACTGTATAAATACATAATACAGACTGCAAGGAGAGTGGGGGGGGGGGTGAAAGCAAAACAGACCTTTCAATTCTTTAAAGGTGTCCACAAGTTTTTTCTTTTTCACGCAGATTTGGTAGGTCTACTTCTCTACTGCTCTCTCTTTTCCCTCTTTTAAATTCTGGCTGAATTTCATCACTGAAACCTGATGCAGAGAGTTACTTTGTATTCTAAAGGCGTTATTTTAAGAAGAAACAATGCAAATTTTGATTTGGATGGCAGATGGCTGGCAGTTCACTGCTTGGCAGTGCAACATGTATTCTGTGTTAGAAAGTCAGAGCAGCAGGTAGTGCAGCTCCATTTGAAACAATCACAGATGCTAGGAAAGGAGCGGGGGAGGGGCACAAGCTGGTCAGGAAATTAAGAACAGTAGTGAGACTCACAGGGGGAAAGAGAGAGAGAGACCATCATTAACTGAAAGTTTTTTCAATCAGCACTTTCCTTTTTTTAAAAAAGTGCGCACACACACAAAAGTGAACAGAGTGATGGAAATCAGACCTCCTTTGAGTTCAATGGCTGCCAAGTTGTTTCTAGAAGTCTGAGGCAGCCTTGCTTTTAAAAGGGTGGTTCTAGCACCAGGGATGGAAATGTTTTGGACAAATCATAGATAAATAATGAGGGTCGATTTGGAAATGTTCCTGTGGTCTATTTCTCTCTGAAGACTGAACACAGAACATAGAATAACAGAGTTCTTCTATTCCAACCCCAGAGGTCTTCTAGTCCAACCCTTGCTCAAGCAGGACACTCAGTACCATTTCAGGCAAATGGCTGTCCAATTTCTTCTTTAAAAGTCTCCAGTGAGGGAGCAGCCACAACTTCTGAAGGAAAGCCATTCCACTGGTTAATTGTTCTCACTGTTAGGAATTCAGTTGCATTATATGTCTGTACGGATCCAAAGCAAATCTGTTTTGTGACAGAGATTCCCAGGTGTTTCAAGTACAGCACCACAAATGATGTGAGACTGAAGATGGCAGAGCTTTAGGAAGTGGATAACACTTCTCACCATGTGCTGCATATACTCCCACCAGCCCTGAAGTTCTCTGAGGGCAGTTCCTGGAAGTTACTTTTCATGTATAATTTTGATTTTAGGGAAGAATGGGGTTAGGACACTGGACAACTTGATGGTAGCATATTGGAAGTGTGCAAATACCAAAAGCACAATTTGGATTGGAAGCCATCTTGATTCAACAGGATCCAATTTAAAATGAGAATAATTTAAATACCTCCTGAATCAGGGTTAAATAGATCTTTTGAAAAGAATGCAGGTGGATGGAAAAATGTCCATTGGCAATGGGAGTCAATTTATGTATTTCTTCTGTAAATATTTAAATGTAAATTCATTTCTATGATAAGTTCACTTATCTGGCAGTTATTTTGATTAAATTTCCTCACAAATGCAAGAAAAGATATGATCAATTGCCATGTGGAATCCAGATTGATGGAAGATGCTCATGGATGAAGAAAATACACTGTCCAAAAGAGACTGTGACTCATTTCTGAGATCCTGCTATCTGCACCTAAGTTAACACTATTTTAACTAGTTAATTCCACTATCCCTTCCAAATACTGATAAATTTACAGACATTGCAAATCACATTTTCCCCACTACGAAGTTTTTTCAATATTCAAGCTAGGGAACACATTTGGAATTGCAATCTTTGTGTTTTTAGATCTGGAGAGAAGTAGGATAGCTTCTCAGACCATTTTTTTCCTGAATGCTAGGTACTGATAATACTTTCTGATTAATATTTTCAAGGTAAACTCTCCCTCTTGAATATTAAGATCGAATTACCTAAATCATTCACTAAAATGATTTTTTTTAACCCCCCCCCATTATTTTATGATTTGTTTCATGAAAAATTCTGCTGAACTTGAATTTTTGTGCCTTCTTTTGCGCCATTTTAATTAATCACAATGGCAATATTCTCATATTGTGGATGTTGGATACCAAATATTTTGTGGAAATATATTCTGGATATATTGTGGGAATTAAATCGCTATTTTCTGTTCCATTGCCATTGCACTGGCATAAAAGTTAGGACAACTATGGAATCTGGTTTAGGATGCTGTAAATTGCTTTATAAGTCTGGTTTTTTATCCATTTTTGAGTGAGAAATGAGAGAAAAGTGCCCAGAAAAGGCTTACAGTGGATCAGGGGTGTCAAACTCACGTTGTCACGGCGTGTATCGGGACTTTTTTCCCCTTTGCTAAACTGGGCATGGGCGTGGCCAGCACGTGATGCATCCGGTCCACAGGACGGGAGTTTGACAGCCCTGCAGTAGATGAAGAAGTAGAAGCTACTGTACACCCTTGTTTAGGTGCCTCAGCTAGTTCCTAATGCTTACATTGGGGAAGCCTGATGATTATTTGTTGAGATTTTTACAATGTAGCTACCAAAACCAACCAGTAGTTTGCAATAAAAGTGTATGCATGAAGTTAAAACTGAAATATTAAAAGAGGTATTGAAATAATTTAACACTGATTAATTTCAAAGCCCGATGGAATTAATTTCTTTCCAATGGCAATACCCTACTTTCATCAGAAATATTTAACAAGTATCTTTTTTAGAAAATAGGAAACATTTATTGGCCCTTTTGTCTCAATCATGGTCACAGTCTGTCAGAGACCCTTCAGAATTTCAGACAAATATTCTCCATTAGAAGACATTGGAGACATTAGGAATTGAATCTGTGGCAATTTACAAGAAAAGTGTTTTGTGGAACCATTGGTATTCGCTGAGCTTGACTACCTGACTAGGTAACATTATCAGTAGTACTGATTGTGATGTTTGCTGTTTATAAACAGTAGCTTTCCCTGCCATTGTTTGGTGTGGAAGAAGTTTTTTTCCCTTGGTAGTTCCTTGATTAAGGTATTGTTTTCTGTTTGATTGTCTGGTGCTAATCCCTACATATCTAGGTGTTGTCTGCTGGAGAGGATGTGTTCTGGTATTTTCGTTTCCTTCTTATCTTTTTTATTGTTCCTTTTCAATGATGTGTAAATGTGGTTTATGTGTCTATTGATGGTTGATTGGTCTGAATGCCAAGTTTCCAGGAATTCCATAGTTTTTGGATTTGACTTGGTCTAGGATATGCACAATTTCCCAACTGTAACTATGGTTGAGTCTATATGTGTGGTTAAGGAGATTTCAGCCTGTCTTCTTATCACTAGTTGATATTCATAAATATACTATGCTAATCTTCTGTTTGTCTGTCCTGCATAGTGGCTGTTACAGTCCTTACACTGTGGGTTGTAAATGATTCCTGGTTTCCCCCCTTTTTTTGGCTATTGGATCTTTTGGTTTACTTAAGATGTAATGCCATCTGGTTGTAATACTCTGCTGTTTGTTTCTGAGATGTTTTAATGTATGGCAGTGTTATCCTTTTCATAGTTTGTACCAGTTGTGCTGTAGTGAGTTGAGTGGTGAGGCACTATTTAATAAAGCTGCATCGGTATTCATTTTATTGGAAGGTATGATATAGGTTATTATCAATCATGTTTTAAATGTATTAGTTCCTGAGAAAATCATACATATAGAATTCAGAGCTTTTAAATGTTAAATGTTAAGGTATAAAGCTTAATTATTGTCTTTTTGGACTGGGTATATCTTAGTAATGGTTATTAGACTCTAGAGCTCAAAACAGCTGATTCCAGAATTATAAATACCAGCAATTGACACACTGAGATATGCAGTTCAGTTAACAAAGCCTGAATATCTCAAGTTTAGAGATTTGTAGGATTTATTTCTTGGCTCGGCCATCAAAGGATATTTGAACAGGGAAAAGCCCAGGAATTCCATTGCCAAATCAGTAATGAGCGATCTGGTTTTCTCCAGCTGTTTAGGGCTACAAGTTCTACATGCTGCCTGGAGTTAATAGGGTATAAATTCTAAACATATATGGGTACCAGTTTGCATACCAAGCACAAATGGAGCATGGTAACTATGATTTCATATATATTGTATACATCGTACATGCATTCCCATTTTAAGGTAAGAAATATTATGCAAAATATAAAAAGGGAAAAAGCAGCAAAGCCAAAAAAATTAAGGGCAGAAGATTAATTTTTTTAAAAAAGAACATGAAGACTAGCTGAAACAATTCACACCAAGATAATTCACTGTAGCTGTTCTTACCTCTCTTTCCTTATAAACCAGTCCTTTTCTTGCCAATCCATTCACTTCTTCCACTCTTAATTTGATCTTCATTCTTTCATCATATATGATTAAATCACCTCAGTTGCTCACTTCTTTTGCAATTGTAATTAATTCAGCACTCATTTGTTATTGACACCATTTCTTTTTGTTTCATTACATAAGCATTGCAAATCCGCACTGTACTGTATTTATCTTTATGTTTACTCTGCCATATTTACCTCTCAATTCATATAACAGAATGGACAAAAACATACACTGTCATTTTTGCTTCATTTAACAAACATTGATCATGCATTAGCCACAAGCATCCTACCAGTATTTGCATATCTTAAGCATTCTCTATCCATTTTCCAAATTTTAATAAACATTTTACCTAGATATATAAATTCAGCTATTTGATCCATTTTTTGTCAGTTTTGTGCAATTTACAATTGTTCACTCTATTTTCCTACTGTCAGTATCACACAACCTATTTAGCATTCATTGCTAAGTTCACAGTCAGTATGAAGTACTTAACATTCTCTGCACACCAAACTTTATGTATGTTCATGTTGTCAACCAACATATTTTTAATTTCATTACAAACATTTTTGAATTGTATTTATAAATACATTAAATAAATCACTTGTCCCCTATTTTTTGCTAATGGAGGTCTCATATACTTTCACTTCTTTTCTTCCACATCCAATTTTTTCTCAAGATCTACTCCTTACACTGCCAAATAAATACACTCCTGTCACCACATTCAGAACTTTCTCCTCCCTTGCCTCCTTCACTAATTCTCCTAATCTTTAATCAGAAATAATCAGTCATGCATTTCAATTCACTCATTTGCCATAAGAGCATATTAATAGTTTTCCCCTTGAATCATCTTTATTCAGAATATTGCACAATTTTTCCAAAGTCCAATAGAGATCCTTCAACTGTTATTATTTACTGGAGTAGAATATGCAATTGTCACAAACATATGGGTTCTTTCTTTCAAACATGCCCATGTTTACCTAGATTACATCAATTCAAATTTTCTGACACGTTATAGCTGTTTCATGATAAGTAAACTAACTTACACCTTCAGTTCCCTAGATACACATTGGTCAACTCATCCCACAAGAGCAGACTACCTTCATTCACATCAACTCCCTTCTCTGTTCTTAGTTTATTCATTTATTTATTAGTGAGATTTATATACCGCCTCACAGTGCAAGCACTCTCTAAGCGGTTTACACCGTTAAGCAATGTATATTTATATTGCCCCCAACAATCTGGGTCCTCATTTTACCTACCTTGGAAGGATGGAAGGCTGAGTCAACCTTGAGCCGGTGAGATTTGAACCGCTGACATGCGGATCACAGTCAGCTAAAGTGGCCTGCAGTACTGTACTCTAACCGCTGCGCCACCTCGGCTCTCTTAGTTCCACTCAGCCTATTTAAATTTCTCTCTTTTACTTCATTTGCTAATAAATTCTAATTATCATGCATTCTTCCTATATTCTAAATTGTATCATCATGAGATGGAGCCATATATATGGACCGCTGCTGCCCATCATGGTTTTAATCAAATAAAACCTTCAATAACTTTTATTTTGTCTTAAATGTTCAGTGTTATATATAAATAAAAAACAGAATACAGAGAAGGGAGGGAGGGAGGGAGGGAGGGAGGAAGGAAGGAAGGAAGGAAGGAAGGAAGGAAGGAAGGAAGGAAGGAAGGAAGGAAGGAAGGAAGGAAGGAAGGAAGGAAGGAAGGAAGGAAGGGTCTCCAGCTCAATCTTGTCCAATCTGTAATCTTGTAGATGTTAAATGAGTATAACTTTCGGAAGCCTCAGCTACAACACTTACAGTACATTGGCAGAGGCTGCTCTAACTATTATCTTTGCAAAGTACTGTTTGAAATGTGTGGGTCAGGTGAGGGAAGCAGGCTAATGATACAATATCCGTTGCTCCCAAGCTCTGTAGTTTCACCCTCTAAAGAGTTGCTCTCTCCTTCAAATTTCTGTTTATAAGGAAGGAGCCTAAACATTATTTTGCCTTTTCAGTTTGAAGGAGTTGATTATGCCTTTAACTTTTAAAAACACTACTTTTATTGTTAGCCATCATGGGCAGAAAGAGAGATATACACTGTGTAAATAAGGAAGTGGAAGAAGGTTACAGATAGGGCTATGGTCCAACAATGAAATTTTTACAAAAAAGTTCTTAGCATTTCATGGAACCCAGTTAAAAATGAGCCCAAAATTTCCGTTGCTAACTGAGACATTTGTTAAGTGAATTTTGTCCCATTTTATGACTTTTCTTGCCACAGTTGTTAAGTGAATCACTGAAGTTGCTAAGTTAGTAACATGGTTGTTAAGAGCCTCTGACTTCCCCACTGACTTTGCTTATCAGGCGGCCACAAAAGGTGACCCAGGACATTGCAACCGTCATAAATATGAATCAGTACCAAGCATCTGAATTTTGATCACATGACCATGGGGATGCTAACATGGTCATAAGTGTGAAAAATATTCATAGGTCACTTTTTTCAGTGCCGTAACTTTGAACAGTCACTAAATGAACTGTTGTAAATCGAGGATTACTTGTAGTAACTTCAAGGGTTGTAGTTACCATAGTTACTTCATATATTCAGAAGCATTTTAAAAATATTTCTAAGCACATAATTTGATTATAGAAGAACATATTTTTTTTCTGCCATTTGGGGAGACATGAGAAATTGTTTCAAAAAAAAAACTTCAGAAAAAAATTTAGAATGGGAATACTCCCATTCCTGTATTCTCGCATGCCCTTCTGTATTATTCTGTCATTTTCAATGGCTCTTACTTGACATGTATTGTAATATGCACAATTTCTTGGTTTTCAGAAGGAACACTGAGGAAGAAGAAGAAAAAGACCATCATCATACTGCTGCTTTGGCTAGTTAGAATTAATAAGACAATCTTGCCCAGAATGCACTTTCCTATGACTGACATGATATCTAGCTATTGTTACAACACTGGATTATTGGTTGACCCATGGTGGCAGTTTAGATACTGTATATATGAAGGCTGATGCTGCAAAATGGATCCCATTAATATAAAAATTATTTTGAAGAGATGCTGAACTATACATTTTTTTTCTTTTCCCAGACTATTTTCTTGCCATAGTTTTGTCTATCATTTTGCTGCTAATGCCTTTCCCACACATAGCTAGAAAATCAGGACTATTAAAATGACTGTGCTAAGTATACACTATTGGCATGGAAACTGTATCTTGGCTCTGCAGAACACTTCTCTTATTCACTTATGTTTCTTGTTCCCCACACCTATAATTACAGTCTTCTGATCATGACATCACAGTTAATTACCATAGGAATGACTGATGAGGGAAGGAGGGAAAATTTTGATCCTCCAAACAATTATTCCAGTGTGGTTCTTCCTGCCTCCCAGCAAGGTCAAGATAGTCAATATTATTCAGAATACAGCAGATTTGTAAAACTAGCCTCACTATATTACAGAACTGGAAAAGAAATTAGAACTGCAACAAAATGTGGTTGTGGGGAATGTTTTGCTTCCAAGCAGTTATTGAATTTACTGCTGTGATTAGAAAACCAGGTTTCTAGCTTATTGGGCTATATGAATGTAATCACAATGGCTTATTAAACAGATCACTGTAAAAAAATGTGAGCACAGATGTGATAATTGGACTTTTGCAATTAGTGTGTCCCTACAAACATAGCCTATGTATGTGTATAGTTTAAAAGGTTTAATTAAGGATGGACAATTGAACAATGGCTAACCCAATATAAAAACACAAAACTTTAAATGAGTATAGGATGACTTTTGATATAGAGAGGGTTTTTTTCCTGCTGCAGTACACGGACCATTTCTTTTGAGGTAGAAGAATCCCCCTTTTGAAAGCAGAAAACCCCCGTTCTGCTCAGTTTTAACCTGCCAATAATAAAACTGGATTGCAAAACCATTTACATATTCTGTGAAAAGAACACAGATTTACGAGATAGTAGCTACAGCCCAGATATGCTGTAAAAGAAAGATAATTAAGAGAAGGAGAGAAAGAAAAATATCTATGCAATTAACTGCTGCCTACCCACCCCAGGTCCTCAGTACAGACCCTGGCACCTCTCCCCATCCCTGGAGTTTGGTCCATGTTTTGATTCACAGACTGCATCATGTTTGTACCAGATGGCCCAGAGTTAATGAACACAATCTCATCTCTTTCGTTCACCAGGGAAATGTGCAATACTGTACAAACTGATTCATACATGATGGCTAAAAATATCAGAACATTTTAGGAAGCATTTTAACTGCTAAAAGGTGCTGCTTGAGAGGAAAGTGTTAAAAAGGACAGGGTGTGCTTATGCAACATGTTCACATTGTGGCTACGCTGGAGAGCTGGCTTTTGATTAGTTTTTGTTTAACAGCAGCCTCAGATGAAGTGCTCAAATCTGAAAAACCTGCCTGAACATGTGCCATACCATAATAGGGATCATATGGACCACTGGCTGTGTTGGCTGAGGATGATGGAACTCATACTCCAGCACATCTGACAGCAGCAGGTTGAGAAGGCTGCCACAGAAGGAAAATTGTCACTGAGAGTTCATGATCTTAAACTTACTGATATTTATCTAATTCAACTTCAAGATAGGAAAGCCTTATTCTTTAAAATTTATTCCATAAAAGAATCAAACTACCGTATTTTTCAGAGTATAAGACGCACTGGAGTATAAGTCGCACCTAGATTTTAGAGGAGGAAAACAAGGAAAAAAGTATTCTGAACCAAATGGTGCAGTAATATATTATTTAATAAAAAACCAGTGTAGCAGAATACTTTTTACAACCATGTATACTTTTTACAACCATGTACACTTATTACAAACTTCAAACTTGACAGCTTTAAGACTAGTGGACTTCAACTCCCAGAATTCCTCCTCCAGTCATGCTAGCTCAGGAATGGGAGTTGAAGTCCACAAGTCTTAAACTTGCCAAGTTTGAAGACCCTTGCAACCCTAACCCCTAACCCAGGGGTCTTCAAACTTGACAGCTTTAAGACTAGTGGACTTCAACTCCCAGAATTCCTCCTGCAGTCATGCTAGATGGGGTAATTAGAAGGCAAAAACGCCCCAATTTTTGCAAAAAAGGCTCATTTTTTTGCAAAAACAGGGCATGCAAAGGATCTGGGAAGCCTGCAGAGCACTCCTAGGGGGTGGGGGAAGGCAAACCCCCCAATTTTTGCAAAAAAACCAGCCCGTTTTTTGTAAAAATTGGATGCGGGGGCGGGGCTTCGGGAGGCTAAAAATTGCTGTATTTGGTGTATAAGACGCACCGACATTTCCACCCTCTTTTTGGGGGCAAAAAGGTGTGTCTTACACTCCAAAAAATACGGTATGTTGGCAGATCCACAGGAGGTCCATTTCAACTCAAGCTACAAAGATTTGAGCAGAGCAGTTATGACGAATTTTATAATAATCCCCATAATGAAAAGTGGGAGGAAAGACAGACACCATGTTCTGTCAATTTCCTCCACTTTCAGTTTAATACTAGAGCTTTTTTTTTTTTTTACAAATATGTCTTTGAGATATGAGGCATATCCCCAAAGTCCCCAGTCAAGATGGACAAGATGGACTATGAATGTTGCTGTATGAAACAGCTGAGAAATTTCTCTTGCAATTTGAACTCAGGAAGACCAATGTCTTCTATATTTTAAGGTAAAAAAGTTCCACACAGAGAAATGGTTACTAGTTTCTGGCAGCTCATCGTGCCCATGTTATAAACTTTCTCTGTGCAGCTATTTTACTGGCATAAGGCAAGAGTCCTCTCACTAGAAATGAAACAATAAAAGAAGATTTTATATCAAGCAAGTCATGTAGCATGGTTTTTTTAAAAGTCAGGGTGTGTCAAGCCACACCCACAAGCAATATACAAGGCTTCATCAATCCCTTCCAAATGCCCTGATGAAAAATAGCAATGTTCTTTCTTGCCACTTCAAGGATGAAATTACACAAAACAGTTGATGAGATTAAAAAAAAGAAAAGAAAACCCACAGAAGCTCCAAAGCCCTGACTATCCCAACTCCAGCCATTATAGATCATGGCTTCCTAACTGTACCTGTCATTTTCCTAAAACATTGCATTATGGACCAGTTGAAGCTTCTGGTTAGTCTTCAAGGTCAATACCTTGTAGAACTTGTAGTCCAATTGGAAAATAACTAAAGTGTGAGTAAGCATAAGTGTGGCCTCCCAGCCCAGGAATGAGTGCAACCAGCACCGAAGATGGATCAATGGAAAAGCCATTGGATGCCATCTGCTGCTTAAGCAAGAGCCATTAGTCCAGGAGGGCTTTTACCCTCTTGGCTTTCTGGAGTTTTAAGACCTGACTGTTCCCCTGGGTTTGGCCAGGATGGGGGCTGAGCAACTGCATTGTATATGGTGTAGAAGTGCTATGATGCTTGGTTGTGTGCAATGGTTTTAATCTTCCTGAGTTTTGTGATTTCGGTATGTTGTGATAGCAATAGCAATAGCACTTAGACTTATATACCGCTTCATAGTGCTTTACAGCCCTCTCTAAGCAGTTTACAGAGTTCAGCATATTGCCCCCAACAATCTGGGTCCTCAGACTGATGAGCCTCCCAGAATTATGTTGCATAGATGAACAGCCATATAAATCTTCTAAATGGATAAATCTATGAAAAGCAGCATTAAGTACTACTTTACACAAAGTTTGGAGCAGTAAAATGTCATTAAGCAGTTTTCTTAACTCTACAATACAGATACTGCAGAAGAAATAATAATAATATAACAAGACTAGAGATTAAGACTGTGAAATAAAAAGCCTCTCATTCAAATCTTCCCATAGGCATTAACTCTGGTGGAAGGTCTGAGAACATGCTGCCTTCTCTCACTAGCTTACATTAAAGAACAATCAAAGTAACATCCCTAGAGCATGAGAGAATAAACCATGATGATGCATATTACATATTATTCCTAGTAGTTAGATTTCTTTAAATCATTTGTTTTATAGCTTCATGGAATTGAGCAGAAAGGCTGGACGTAGTAAATGAGTTACCATATCATGATCCAGGTTCCATCTGCTAAGGAGTGTCAGGTATTAGTAGGGTTCAGAAAGAGAACCCTTCTCTGCAATGACACTATCTTCTGGACCAAGGGTGTTAAACTCGCGGCCCGCGGGCAGGATGCGTCACGTGCTGGCTCCGCCCCTTCCCAGTTTAGCGAAGGGGGGGAAATGTCCCGATACGTCCCGACACCACCATGATGATGCAAGTTTGACAGCCCTGCTCTGGACTATCACCCAGAGAGGTGATTAGCCCTGCTCCAGTGGCCTTGAAGACTTGGATCTGTGCTTAAGCTTAGGTCCTGGCTGTGTTGATGGAGCCATTTTCTTAGCTGTGTCAAGTGACTGACTAATGTAATTTTTGTAATTTTTCTGGTCTTTTGGGTATGTCTTAGAGGGAAGGTTGTATATGTTTTTAGAATTTTTAAAATTATTAGCTGTCCAGAGTCATGTACTTGAGATGGGTGGCCATACAAATCTAATAATAAATAAATACAGAAAAATATTAATATCCTACGGTATATTTCTTCCAGGAGGTCATAGCATCCCATGCTGCATGAATATAAACCCCTACCTTATAAGAGTGACTGGCCTAAAATTATAGAAAGGTAGTCTTAAAATAGGGTCTCACTAATCCTATTTCAATACCCTAACTCCAATACTCCAAATTCATGTATTTCTTTCACAGATCGCTAAAGCTTTGCACTTGTTCTACGACTCTTGATGGCTTACAGGGTTAAAAACAATTTTTTAAAAAATATTACTTTTAAAAAGAAGAAAACCAGCCCCCCCCCCCATATACCCAATACTTAGGAGTGTACTGCACAAACATTAAAACAGCCAAATACAATATTCAATTTGATTCTTGGCAATGTGGTACTAAAAAGAAGGTTTGCTAATATTCAGAAAGAAGAGATTAGTTGGAACTGGGTAGCTGGGCTTCACAGCTGCCAGAATCACACCAACATGCAGCCTGTGCCAAAGCAATATACAGTATATAGGAAAAGCCCATTCTTCCTTTCCCTCCATCAGGAGTTAAGTCATGCCAGGCAAGCACTACTCTGAAGTGTCTTTTTCATATCTATAGACAATGCTGAAAACAACACACAATATGGAATTTAGTTTATCTTCTTGAGGAATATTCCCCAAAGCAAAGGTAAAAAAAAAAGCAAAGCATTTCCATTATTTCTGTTTTGAAATAATTTTGCAAGCAAGAAAGGAGAGCCTACTAAAGAGCTCCAAAGACACAGTAAAATTACCGTATCAATAACTAGAAAATGTTATCCAGATATCTGTGTCGGTATCTATTTCTCTTTTTCCCTATCTCTATATAAAGTCACACATATCTTCCATATCTCATTGTGCGGTTTTAAGCTACAACATTGGAATTACAGATGAAGCTGTTCAAGTTAGATTTGCCAGAGTTGGCCGCTGGAGGATATAAACAGAAAATTAACCCATATGTGAAATGGACTGGAGCGGACTAGCATTCTCCGTGTGATGGAGAATGTATGTATTAACACTTTGTTTCCCAAACCATCTCATTTTATCAGCTTGCTCATGGGAGGAGGGGCGAAATTTATCTAATAGACCATCCTTATACATACTGTATGTATTTTTTTAATACATTTTCATTTTTCCTCTCATTCTAGTTAGTTGAATTCACTGGCTCCATATTCTGCTCTTCTCTCAGGAGATGGTTCCTAATCAGGTGGTTCTCTTGGATTGACAGCTTCTGCTAAAACAGCTGGGGGAAACTCCAGCTATGAATGCTTCAGTGCCTGTTACACTGTTCCTGTAGTGGAAAACACTGTCAAGTTTCACTCATACTTTTATCATTTCTCAAATGGACTTCCCTAGGACTAGCCCTGAAATCACTCTAAAGCTGGGGCAGAATGCAACTGCCTATATAATAATGGAAACATCTCAATATTGCCATATAACCAGAGGTGGGTGTCACATAATGTAACAACCAGTTCGCCCAGAACCAAAAATGCTTCGCTCGCACACGCGCCTTCCACACATGCACCCGGTTTCAAACACACGGGAATTATATAGGACGGGATAACGCCGGGGCAGGTGGGAGGGCTCAGCCGCTGGTTGGAACTACCGGTTCTCTCGAACCAGTGAGAACCAGCAGCAGCCCACCTCTGCATATAACACTTGTAACCCATAGCACACATTGGCTACTGGTTAATTTCTGGATAAACTGAAGGGGCTGATAACAACAACATGGCTTGGGACAATTGGATATGGATCTATTTATTCCAAGAAGTATCTGCCCATCCCTGATAGAAAGTCTCGCCCCTCTCTGAGGTCTAGTGAGAAGGAACTTGAACTTGAGCATTCTCTGCCAGAACTCCCATTATGCTGAATTCCCTTCCCATGAAATAAGATCTTCCTTGTTAATGTTTAGAAGATTTAGATTTAAAAGATTTGTGAAAGATCAGCATTTAGGGATTAATATAGTGGATATATGAGCCTAGGAGGAATATGGGCTTTCCTAATGATGATTTTGGTAAGCAATTGAGATTTGTTTCTTGACCAAAGCAATAGAAAAGCATACACACTGAATAAACGAATACAATATTGATATTACATTATTATATTGATATTATTTATATTGGGTCTTGCCTGATTCAAATTTATCCAGCTGGTAAATTCATCTATATTGGACATATAGAATTAGAAATACACTACCAGTTGAAAAATGAGTCCTAAAGAAATGTTTACAAAACCCTGAGTGCAGAAATGGACGTATAGATCACATCACTGCAAATTGGATATTAAATCATGTTCAAAATCTTACTGCTAGAATCTAAAGCCCAAAACCACTTGGGACCAAATTATCTTCCCTGTTATAAAACTGAGTGATGGCTATAAAATTGATTTTTGGAGGCAGCTTTCCTGATTATGAATATAACATTGAATTATGAATGTAATTTAATATAACTTATTATGAATACTTTATAACTTACAATTACATGTTCATTTATCATTTATCATATATCAATTACATCTTTGAAATCTTCTCTCTCACACACACCTGGTATTTAGGAAATTTCAACTTTGTACTGCCTTAAACACCTGCTAAAAATATATCTCTTTCCTGAGGGTTTCTTTATATGCATGCTAAATATGTAGTTTGTTTCTTAAATAATTTATAAATGATGATTACTTATTTCTTCCTCCATTTTCATTATTTCATATTTATGTATAGTATTTTAATTGAAGTTTTCTAATATCACTGTTTATTTTAATTATTTTAATTTCTTATACTCTGTCTTTGAGAAAATAGGAAGCCATTATAAATTCCTTAAATAAATAAATATTTAAAAGACCTAGAAAATATAGAAAATATAGTGCTCAATGCATGTCATATCTTGCTATGCTTCTTTAACCACAATCATGAAAATAAAGTTATGTATTATCTATTTAGCATATCAAAGGTGATACAGTTTCATAAAGGCACTATGCCATTTATTTAATTATACTCATTCTTATGATATATCTACATCTTTAAAATATGAATTATTACAACTGTCTCACCATGCATTAGTAAATAGATGATATATGATTTATATACTTTGATGGTAGGCTCTAAAATGATTATTTTATTATTTGAAATTTCCTCTGTATTTGTTTTCATATTGAAATTCTTGCGGCTGCCTTCTTTTCCTAAATATAAGTAACTGCAAGAACAAGGATGTATAATACAATGGTGGGCTAATGAGCTCTTTTTCAAACATTTTTTAAAATAAGAATTTCATTTGTTTTTTTGAAAAATTTTCTTTTTCAAGCATGATTGTCACAGAGTGATCTTGAGTAAGTTATTTTTTTCATCCAAACCAACATTCAACAAGGAGGCAACCACAGACCCTATGCATCTGTTCCACTCTTAAATGGCAATGGCAACTCACCCATCCCCCCCAAAGATAGAAAAAGAGACTAAACTTCTTGCTAAGATTGCCATAATTTTGTGCCAATTCAATGTTTTTGGGTAAAATCTTAATCAGAAATACTTAATCAGACATTCAAATATGAAATCTTATGGTAAGAATGCTAAATCTCTCAATATTTTGACCTTTTGGAACCCAATGTTGAGATGAGATTTGGCAGGTATTCCAATTACTGGAAAAGTGAAACTTATTTAGTGTCCAAAATCACACAATGGTATCAGGCATGTAAGACTATGTTAACCCCATTCAAAGCTATAGTTCAGGAGTGTGATAAGCATAACATTGGATAACCCGGTACAGGTAGTCCTTGACTTATGACTCCAATTGACCCCTAAATTTTTGTTGCTAAGCAAGACAGCTGTTAAGTGAGTTTTACCCCATTTTACGACCTTTTTTGCCCCAATTGTTATGTGAATCACAGCAGTTGTTAAGTCAATAACACGGCTGTAAAGTGAATCTGGCTTCCCATTGCTTGTCAGAAGATTGTAAAAGGTGATCACATGACCCCGGGGCACTGCAACAGTCATAAATATGAGTCAGTTGCCAAGCTGCCAATTTTGATCACATGACCATGAAGATGTTGCAAAAGTTGTAAGCGTGAAAAAGGGTCATAAGTCACTTCAAATGGTCTCTAAACAAACTGTTGTAAGTTGAGGACTATGTCCACAGGCTTTCCAACAAAACCGTGAAGAGCTATTCTTTCCCATTACATGCTGCAATGTGAACATATTAAGAAATATGATTCTTTGTCTACCACAAAATTGATCTGTTTCATCTGCAATTCCTTTCATCAGAGCTTCAAATCTTCTATTATCTGACCTTTTAAGCTAAAGATGCCATATATTAAACTGGCAATCTTTGTGACAGAGCTATAGTCTTTCACCATTAAACAAAAATCAGCTTTATCTTAAGGGGACTTTGACAGAGTGATAATATGGGTGAGTGGAAAATACATTGGCAGAATGTGCTACATTCATCAAGATATAAAAGATGCTGTCCCTGAATTACTTTCAGATGAAATATTCTAATTCTATGCTGTTCTAAACAGGATCTATTGCAGTACAAATTGACATGTAGTATCTGTCTGCATTCAGCAGAAAAAAAAGTATTGGTTCAAAAAAGTTTACAGTACAAATATATTATCAATGTACATATTGGAGAAATTGCCTTTAAGAAAGCATAATGTAGGGAAAGCTACGCACTAACACGGTACAGGTAGTCCTCGACGTACGACCACAATTGAGCCCAACATTTCTGTTGTTAAGTGAGACATTTGTTAAGTGAGTTTTGTCCCATTTTGTGACTTTTCTTGCCATGGTTGTTAAGTGAATCACTGCAGTTTATAAGTTAGTAACCTGGTTGTTAAGTGACTCTGCCTTCCCCATTGACTTTGCTAGTCAGAAGATCGTAAAAGGGGATCATATGACTCTGGGACACAGCAAAGGTCATAAATATAAACCAGTTGCCAAGCATCTGATTTTTTTTTGCTTAAAAAGTTCTTTATTAATAGTACAATTAAAAACATTGGACGATATAACTTCCCTGGTTTAAACAATTCCATTGTTACCTTGCAAGAAATCAGTTTATTTTCATTATAACATTATATACATTATATACAATCTATCAACATTCAGAAACACACTGTACAGATTCCGATCCTCTCTTGTACAAAGTACTAGCATAAAGATTCCTGAATTTTTAACTTATCAATTATCACTTGTCCCAGCATTCCTCCTCGATTCCAACCATTTATACAATTCGTTCCAGATTTCATAATAATATGTTTCACTCTTCTCCTTGAGCTCTAGCGTCAACCTATCCATTTCAGCACAGGATAATATCTTAATTATTACTTCTTCTTCTGAAGGGGTCTCTTTATCTTTCCATTTCTGACCAAAGGCTAATCTTGCTGCTGTTAACATGTGTAATAATAGGTATAGGGTTCCTTTACTGTATTTGTCCTTGGTAATACCCAACAAGAAGAGTTCTGGCTTTAACTCGATGTTTTGCATTCATATCTCTTCCAGCCAATGTCAAATACCAGAATTTTTGGGCTTTTGGGCATTCCCACCACATATGGTAGTAGGTCTCTAGCGCTTCTTTGCATTTCCAACATTTCAGTGAACTCTTTTTATCCATTTTAGCTAATCTCGTAGGAGGGGCCAAGAATCTGAATTTTGATTACATAATCATACGGATGCTGCAAAGGTCGTAACTATGAAAGACGGTCATAAATCACATTATTCCATGCTGTTGTAACTTTGAACTGTCACTAAACAAACTGTTCTAAGTTGAGGACTACCTGTATATCTGTGCTCTACTAGGGCTATAGGGTGCAAAAGTATTGCCTTTGACAGGGGTGCTGTAAATAGTAGAAAATGCAGCAGTGTTTATGCTTATGGACTTAGAATAGCGACCATCGATCACTGGCAACACATGCCAGGCTTGTTCATATAATGTGATCATACTGCAAAGACCACTACTGGTTTGTTTATGGATCACTATTACTTACATACATCAAAATAGAAGCCTACTCTTTCTCTCTGCATATTTTCTAATTTAAATGTCCCTTTCATTTGAAGGAAATTACATGTATGGCTTGATGCTGTAGTTGAATTGTTATACTGACTCATAACACAGATGTAATCTATGCCCTTCCACAAGTCCTATTCAATGTACAGTAGTTTACACAAAGAATCTATGCTGAGCAGAGTGTATTTTTAAAAGTTAGCAATGCAAAAAAGCCACTAGTAGATCTTATCAAGAATCAGAAGATGAAACTAAAAATCAAATTAAGATCCTCCTCCACTTTCTCCTCCTCCTCCTCCTCCTCCAAGCTCTATAGATATTCCCCAAAGCAAATATATAGCTGTGATGGCAGAAATTTCCCTCCCTGGAAAAAAAGGAGAGCTAGATTAAAATGGAATGGTAATTCCTCTTTCATCGTCTTCTACTTTTATTATAAGTACTTTTATTTTGTTTTTAGCTACATGAAACCACCTAGAATTTAAATGCCTCTGTTCTATTTTCATTTCTGATTTTAGTGGAAAATTATATTGGTTCACAGCACTGATAAATCAAGCATAATTTCAACTGCTTGTTTTGAAAGGGGGCAAGAAAAGTACAGCTTATGACATACAGTACATGCCTTAGGTTGTCCAGCCTGGCCATCCCATAGCAAATTCTAAGCCTATGTGTGGAGGAATTTAACTTTTAATGAAGCTGGACAACTCTGCCTTGACTTAGTTATTCTTAAAAAAGTCAGAGAAAGTTTTGGACAGGCTTTCAAGACTCTGTTAATAAACCCTACAACAATAAAGGAGTGACCCACCTGAAATCCCTGCTTCTCTGTCTTTTGACCTTCCCTACCTTGAAGGGTTGACACCATGGCTTTTCTAGTAGACAGGGTTACCAACCAGTAGTGCAGCAAGAACTCAGGAGAAAATCCATCAAAGAGCCTGATTTTGAGGAATCTTAAGTTCAAATAGCCTTTGAAAGCTACATTTGGGTCCCAACCTCATGACACTGCAAATGTATCTGCCTGTAGCAGAAGGAAACAATTTTAAGAAGCTTTCTTTTCCCCATATTTCCCTTCTGCAAGGCCATTTTGCCTAAATGCTCCAGGGTATCTCTGTACTTCTCTATCCCATCTTCATTCTGCTCACAAATAGGATCTCCCCTCTGATCATTTTCTTTCCCCCAACTCCCCATTCTTGGGATTTATTCTCTCCTCTCAATTTCCTGTCTACCTAATATAGCTCTCTAGTTTAAAGTCTTATTAGTATTGCATTAGAAGCACAAAGATGAGCACTGTCATAACAAAGAGACAGAGAGCTTGTAGGCCCACTTTGCAAAGGGATTAAGAGAGAAGCAAGGTACCTTGTTGCATACTAATGATGCTTAAATAATGCTATTCTAGCACCCTTGTGGCTATGTTAACAGTATGTATGCTGCACAATAAGCAAGGAATGCAATTTGCATACATATAACACGTTAAGATAATGGGCAAATGTACAATTCAGCCAAACAAGTTTGCCATAAACAATACTGTCAGAGACGAAAAGCTCTCTTTGTTTCATTTTGTTCACTTCCTTCTTTCCACTTGCTATATTTTTACTTATGTGATTGGATTAAATGAGTTTTTTTCCACAAGTTTCTCTGATTCCAGCTAAAGAAATAATGTTGCCAATATGTTTCACATCAATAGTTTGAGAGGGATTTCTTTTTCTTGAAAACATGTACTGCTTGTGGGTTAATTATGATATGTCAAGGTTAAAATTTGCTATTTTTTAAAAGTAATACTACGCAGAAAGAATTTAAAAATTCCTTGCATATCTTTTGCATGTATGGAAGCTCTCAGAACAAGAATGATAAGAGGCCATCTGGATCATTTACAGTTAAGGGAATCCCACAGATGTGGAAAAATTGCTGCACTGTTTCTTGATTCACTGATACATTCATTCAAAGATTTAATGCCCCTCCTTTCAGAACAATGTTTTTCAAGGTCAAGTACAACAAAAGATAATGCAACATCTTTTTAAAAAGAAAAAGAAAGCAACAATTAAAATCAGATACCCCTACATAATAGTGTTCAATAATGTACTAACTAAATTATATATGGTATCTAAGTAAACAGGAAAATCTTTGGGGCCTTCCTGAAAATATGTACAAGTCAATAAATGTGACCATTTTTAAATGTTAAACAAAACAAAACATTGATGACAAAGACAATATGGGCATTTTAAAAATTACAAAGTTTGAAGGAGCCATTTAAATTATGAAGTCCAACTACCTGCTCATTGCTAAGATTCCAATGAAGGCATCTCTGACAGATGATCGTCTACCTTTTCCTTGAACATATCAAGGGACAGTGGTAATTTACCACTGATAAATTACTATTACGAAGGTGGTTTTTTTTTTTACTATTCATCAGAATCTCGTTTCCTGTAACTTACATTCATTATTCTATGTCCTGCACTATGAAACAATAGATAACAGGTCTTGACCTTCTGCTGTGCAACTATTTGAGAGCTATTACATGCTCATTTATCAGTTCGAAACCTCTCTTTATAGGACTTAGCTTCTAGTTCCTCAACTAAATATTTTCACTTGGCTTGTATTATGGGTAGATCAAAGATGACTTTTATCAACAGTGCCTCCTCCCACCCTCTGAAGGAGAAAGTTGTTAACAATGCAGGTAAGGAAGTTCATGGAAGGATCTTGTTTGTCAGTTTTTCTCCAGACAGGTGTCAAGGTCATTAAAGACCCCCATCACTACCGCTACATGACTTTTGGAAAGATAGGTATAACAGGAAATACTATCCATATCTTTTAATCTTAGTCATTGCAAATTAACAGACAGGTAAGGAGAGATTCAACCTGGAAGTGAGGAGAAACTTTCTGACGGTGAGAGCGATCAACTAGTGGAACAGCTTGCCATCGGAGGTTGTGAGAGCCCCAACACTTGCGACCTTCAAGGGGAGACTGGACTGCCATCTGTCTCAAATGGTGTAGGAACTCCTGCTTGAGCAGGGGGTTGGACTAGATGACCTACAAGGTCCCTTCCAACTCTAATAATAAATCTAAAAAAAAAATCTAAATAGTTGCAGTGTTGATGAATAAATTGTAGCTATAGTCAAAAGAAGGGGCAGGTAATACTATGCTGCAGTGATTGAACAAGCAAAAATAAAGAACCTTAATTTCAGCAGGATGCTTTTGGCTAAGTTCATGCGGGGAGACTGTCAACTCAGATGCATCTCTTGGCATACCTGAGTCAAGATAGCAATAATCTTGGAATTGCTGCTTAAAAATTTCTTATTAGCCTGAAAATAAAGCTTTTCCCTCGATCTCATTTGACTTTAATTTCATCTAGCGCCAGACATGAATAAAATACTGCTATTAGAGTTTGTGTTTCCCCTTGTTGATCCCCAATTGTCCTATTTCATTAAAGAACAGGTAGTGAAGACTTTTATTTGCCTTCCTCTAATAATGTCCAGGAATTGCAAACAACCTTGTCTTGTTGGAGGACAACGGCTCCCAGCTCCTGATAAAAATGATTTTGCTCCCCTCAGCACGACCAGTAACAATCTGCAATGTGTTTTAGAAAATATTGTCTTCGGGTTCTCTTTGGCTGGGTGGGCAACTATAGGCACCAATAAAAGTATACCTTTTTTTCATTACTCACTTATTTTAATCCAGATGCTCTGTACATGTCATCCCTTCAAGGTAGAGCAGACTAAAAGAACCAAATCATGCAAATGAATATTGTTTGTGTGTTTAAATTTATTGGCTGCTCAATTCCAGTGGACTTCAGGTGGCATACAAAACTAAAAACCTCATAATAACAGCAAGAAAAATTAAATCAACAGGCAGCCAAAACTAAAATATTCTGCTAACAAAACCCACAAAACAAACAAAACAAAACAAAACAAAACAGGGGTCATTAAACAATGACAAACATTAGTTCCAGGTGTGTGTTTTTTTTTAAATTATAATCATATAGTAATAGAATCTTTAAAGTCTGAATATATGTCTCCCTCCTTCCTTTTATCATCATGTGAACTAGGAGGGGGATAAGATATACCTTATAATTGTACATCAGATTCAGATTTTTTAAATCTAATCTATGGCTCTTCCTCCTATTCCTCTATAGTACAGTATCACCTGCATGGACTTCTGAGCAAGTGTAGATACTTCTAGTTGTAAGCTGCAACTTTTTAATTTCTATTGTTTCCACTGTTTTTCAATAAACTGAACCTCAGGAATGCATTAACACAAGATGTGGTCATGGGCATTAATTTGGAAAAGGGAAGTAGGTATGGAGTGTGGATCTATGAAGAGCCATAAGCCTTAAAATTCAGTGTGACCGTGGAATTGGGGATGGGGCAGCAATAGGAAATGGATATACTGTATTTCCAGACTCTGCGTGCAAGTATCCCATTGGCAGACCACTATGAGAAAAAAAATGCTGAACTAAGATGTACTTGCCCTGATGCAGCTGCGCTGTTCTTCTATATACTTCATTTGTTATATTCTTATTAAGGGAATATAATTAGATAGATTATTAAATCATATTTGCCTATCTTTAATAAATGTTCAAGCTCATTTTGTGTACCTTCCAATGTTTGAACATTAGTGTTTAGACTACAAATACTTATGAACTTTATGCCCCAATGTTCTTCTTGTTTTTCAATTAGAAGTTTTTAATTTAATAATTTCATAAACACGATTAAAGCAATGTTTACAGCTGCTTCTACCTTAGGTCCTTAGTTCAGGGTTTATCTCCAGCACCCATAGATAGAACTGAGCTTCTAATTAAACCTATCATACTTTGCCTGAAGATATTTTTTTAAATCCTTGTGAGGTGAAACCCATCAGGCCTGCAATGTTATCATCAGACTACAGTTCCAGACTATGCATGCAGCCAGCCATTCACTTGCAGTATTATTTTCCCCTTTCCAGTATTTTTCCATGGAATGGAAGGACTAATGACAAACCTCATAACCTTTTCTCTAGATATTCAGTGTCTATATTCAGATCCACTTCTAGCTGTCCTTGACCAGTGCTGCAAAAGAATAGCAGTGCTAGCAGCAAATTGCTATGAGTTGTAGCACCAAAAAGTCAGTCGTGGAATAGGTAAATCCATTATCCATTACTTATCCATTAATAAAAATAGTAATGATTATAGCCGTGTGAAATGCCTGCTTGACAGAAATAGTGGAAACCCGTAATGCACCTTCTGGTCATAGAATTAGCCATTCATAGCTGTAAGGATCTGTCTTTCCTCCCTGGTTTAAATAGGCCTTCTGTGAAGCAGAAGTGTAGTTTACAATACAGGTCTAGTGCTCTTCCAACAGACTACTAAACCTGTGTATACCTGGACCTTACAAAACTCCAGTCAGGCAGTTCAGAGGTAAATATTTCTGAAATCCAAGCCAACCAAGGAAAGGGGATTACTTCTCTTGGTTGGCTTGGATACTAAACATGGCCACAAGGCAGATCTCAGCCTGACTCTATAATTCAATGAAGCATGCTACATCATGTTTACAACAAAAAAATATGACAGGAGAAAACAAAGTACTACATTAGACCAAGAGGAGCTAAAAATAATAGAATCAGAGTTGAAAGAGATCTTGGATGTCATCTAATCCAACCCATGGCTCAGTGAAGGATTGCCTGCTTGGTAGAACATCTCTGATGGATGCTTATTATAATATTTGTGATAAATCAACATATCAAAATACCAGAAATGTCAACTTCTGAGGAAGAAATGGCAAACTTTTTGAAAAAGCAGTGCCGATAACAGACAGAATGATTAGCTGGCAAGTAGATCAGCTGTTCCTAATTCCTCTTTGGAAAAGGAGAGGACTGGAGATCACACACAAGTGTTCCAAACAGTTGTTCCTTGTTTCTGCAGGTTTAAAGCTCAAGGGGGGGGGAGTGGCCATTTTGCTCAAATCACATCATTGCCTAATACTGGATTCACTTTTGAAAATTGCTTATTTTTTTTAAAGTACAAGCATTTTTTTTATTTTTTCTCCCCCCCTAACCCACCCCCTTCCCTCCCCCCCCCCGGACTTCCCAGAGATAATACAGGGTATAATAATATATTTAAATTGTTAATAAAAAGAAAAAAAAAGAAAAAAACATTATTTTTTAAAAAAACTTCAACTCCAAATTATACACTAATAATATATCGTCTATGTATACAATAATAAAGATACAAAAAAGAAAAGAAAAAAAGAAAGAGAAATCTCTTTAACAATACAAGAGAGACATAACTAAAATAAAATAGAGAGAAAATAAAAAAGAGAAAAAAAGAAAAAATAAACAAACAAACCTCCTTCCTCCTCCCTTCAATCCTCTACCTTATACAAAGTAAATATTATATAAATAATAGCTAAATATAAAATACAAAAATCTTAAACTAATATTATTAACATTAAGAATAACCTCAAAGATAAATAAAACTTAGCTAAATGTTACATAAGTAATCATTAGATATTAAATTCCATCATAATATTAATAACATAATACTATTCTAGATTAACTTATTAACTTCAAAAAACAAAAAATCTTTAAAGTCTTAAAAAAAAACAAAAAACAAATCCTCAACAAGTTGTATATATCTAATATTATTAACATTAAAAATAGCCTCAAGGTTATATAGAACTTAACTAAATGTTACATAGATAATCATTAAATAGGGAGAAGGAAAAGTACAATCATATTAGTCTCTATCCGTCCAATATATTTCAACACCAAATCTTTTTGTTTCTTGATAGTTGCATCTTTTAGTAACTCAATAATTTTGAATTTATCAACTCGTCTCCCATCTGGTCCCGGACCTCCATCTCCTTTTCCCCGACTGTCTGGCTCTGGCACTCCTTTTGGTTTTTTAAATCTATTTCCTTTTGATCCAACAAAGATGGCTTCCTCTCCTCCTCCTCTTTTATTTTCATACATCCTTCCTCTGGAATTTTGGATATGTCAGCCTTTAAAACATTGACATAAAATTCAGTAGCTTTTTTTATCGTATTAAGCCGGTATCTTTTTCCAGAAAATTTCACTGCTACTCCTGCTGGCGCTTCCCATTTATATTGTAAATTTAATCTTTTGAATTCATCAATCAAAAAAGTGTAGCTTTTTCTGGCTTTAAGCATTTTAGAGGGGATTTCTTTCCAAATCTTTAATTCCTGACCATTCACCTTGAGATTATTGTTGAACGTTGCCTGTATAATTCTATTCCGTAGAGCTCTTGTAGTAAAATATATGACAATGTCCCTTGGTAAATGTTTTTGTTTAGCATACCACGAATTGATTCTGTATGTTTTGTCGATTTGTGTAGCCAATTCCACTTTAGAGATTCCAGACACCTGATCCAATACATCAACCATCCTTCCTTTTAAATCTTCATATAATCCCTCCTTCAAACCTCTGACCCTTATAGCAACTTCCATGGATCTGAACTGTGTCATCAACACCTCTGTTTCAAAATTTGCAATGTCATTTTGAATTTTATCTATATATTTCACCGAGGTTGCCAAAGCTTGTTTATTTGTTTCAATACGTTCTGCCAAAACTTCAATATTTGTTGCTAAACCTTCGCAAACCTCTAACACGTCCAGCCTGAGTTGTTGATTCATATTCTTCAAAGCAGCCTGCATTTTTTATCTATCTCACTAATTTTCTGATTAAATTCCAAAGTCAGTTCATGTTTCATAATCTTTAAGTTATTTAATAAATTTTCAGGTGTCAAAGGCTGTGGAGGTGTTAACTCAGTATTAAGTTGCGTTTTGGAAATATATCCAGAGGAATAGTCATTTCTTTTAGTCAAAACAATCTTTCCAGATTTTGAAGCCATTATGGTGTTTCAAAAGAGTACAAAGAAAAAAGAAAAAAGAGGAAAAAAAAGCCAGATGCCTAATTAAAGTTCTTTCCAATTTCAAAACCAGGTAGTCTTTTATTATTAAAAATCTTTCAATTATAACTTTAATCCAGGGTTAGGAGACAGAGAAAGAAAAGCCTTCTTTCCAAGTCAAAAGTTTCCATAAGAGAAAAAAAAAGCCTCTGGGAAAACGAAAGTCACTTTCACTTCTCAATCGCCATATTGTTACTTTGTTTCCTTTGTTTCCTTGCCGAAGTGAAAGCTTACCCAGGAGTTGAAAAAAAAGAAAAAAGAGGTTCCAGTACTTGCCCATCTCACGCCTGTTTCTCTCTGTCTGCTTCTGTAGTTCAAAAGTAATTGTAAATCCCATTCTGGAAGCAGCGGCTGGTCGCGACATCTAGCTCCGCAAAAGCGGAGGTTTCCTGATCCTCGGAGCTGGAGACAGGCTGCATGGGGAGCTCTCCCTTCGCGCCCCTAGATGGCTCCTAGGGCGCTGGGGGGGCTCTACCCCACCTGTCAAGCTCTCATCTCTCCCCTTTGCCTGGGGAAGAGATTTCAAAGCCGCCAGACAGCTGTTCTGGTGGCTTTTTACGAGGGTCGGAAAGGCGCCCGACAAAGGGACGTCCGCGATGGCGCGCTCCAAACCGGAAGACTGAAATATGAAAATTGCCTATTAACTGCTTTTCAGCTATTAGGAACCTTTGGGTCAAGAGGTTTTACAGCACGGGTGAATTTCCTTCAATATGTAGCAAAGGAAATTTTAAATACAAGTTTAAAAATGTTTTTAAAATGTTGGGGAATAAACAGCAAAACAGCAATTACAACTTTGATTAAAAATTGTTTATATTTGCTGTGATGAAGTGGGAAGACCGTTTTATATATATTCTATTCTTCATTTTTATTTTTTTAGTGTGTATTAATTTTTATTGTAAATATTAGTTTTTAATAAAATTGATTAAAAAACAGAAATCTCACAAAGTCAGAAATTAATTGCTTTTTAAAACTATTGAATTGCATTTTTAAAGCCATCTCCTTCAAAAATAATAGAATGAGTGGAAGAGAAACTCAGGTATATTTGTTTTCAACTGGCTATTTTTTATAATGGCAAAGGGGGGGATGAACACTCATTGATTTTTCTAGATGCAGTTTGATGAGATTTAGTTGGAAGCCCATTAACTGGGCAGTACCAATTTATTCATCGCTGCTGTTCCACAGCAGGACCAGGCTGAACAAAAAAAGAGCCTTTTTATTTTCTTTAAATCCTAGCAACCACGCCTTTTCTGCTTACTGTTCTTTTAAAATTTCTGTAATTCTTTTTTATAAATTTGCATCTCATCCATTTCTTTCTTTCATCATGTGTACATCCTGGGGAGGAAGCTGTAATAAGCATACATGCTGGCAATGTTGTTTGGTTGGGGGGTGGGGTGCAATTGGGTGGAGAGGGGAGGGCTAAGGAGGAGAGGGGAAGGGAAAGAGGAATGGAAATGGAAGCTGCTTATCTAATTTGAAGGAAAGATATCTCCATTTATGCTGGTGGTTTAACTTAAAACAGCTAGTGAAATGCTTTAATGGATAACACCAAGAAGCATTTCCCAGATTCCAAGTGTAGAGTTTAAAATGCATGAGGCGTAGCTGTTTAAAAGCAGAGGATGGAAGACTGAAGTGCAAAATGGCTGTTTTTTATTTTCATCAAAGCAGTGGTGACCCTTGATCAAGTTATCTTTGTTGGTCAATTGTAGGCAACCTGGTACCTCCAAATATTTTGAACTACAGTGGCCACAATCCTGACATGCTAATCAGGGCTTCTGAAAGTGTCACGTAGTGAATATTGACAGTTGTATGTATATGCAGGGTGATGCACCCCCATTCTAATATTATGGTACATTCCAATACAAGCCGGACACGTGATGTGATCTCCTGCGCATGTATGCATTCCTGATTCTCCATTATTCTCTTCTGCCTTTGATTCTGACCGGGAGTGGTCACGATTTATTAGCAAGAATGTAACTATTCAGGATTTATTGTTTTTATACCAAAATAAATATTTTCTATTAGACTTTTAATCTCGCCTTTATTTCTGAATGTCTGAATTCCAAGAACAGATCCACATCACCTCTATGAGATTTATTCTCACCTTAACATGGTAGCATTCGGACGGATGCTTCCCTTAACAGAAAGTTACAGTCCAATCTAGAGAGTTCCATTTATTTTCCTCCTAGATTCTTCCTCTTTTTTGTAAATTATTAAAACTTCTAAAAGTTGCTAAAAGATTTCCTGATTTGTTCATATGGTTTTCAGCCTCTATATCTCACCAATTAAAGCTTTCTTCTGACAAATGCAGAACCCTTTAAACAAATAAAGAGCAAGAGGTTGACAGATTAGCAGGAATGCATCTGTCTTACATGCATAAGGCAACATATTCATATAACATTAACATTAACATATAACATTAACTCCGGGACCGCATTCTGCCTCACACTTCCCTTCAACCAGTTAGGGCCCACAGAGTTAGCCTCCTCCAGGTCCCGTCGGCCAAGCAATGCCACCTGGCGGGCCCTAGGGGGAGAGCCTTCTCTGTGGCAGGCCCCGCGCTCTGGAACCAACTTCCCCCAGAGACCCGAACTATCCCCACTCTGCTGGCCTTCCGAAAAGCTGTTAAGACATGGCTTTTCCTGCAGGCTGGGGGTAGAGCTTAATCCACTCGAGCTCACCCTAAGTATGTATGGTTGTTGAATGGGTATTGGACGATTTTAAATATTGTGTTTTTAATTTTTATATCGGTTTTTAATGTAATATTTATGAATTGGTTTCTTGTATTTTCTCTGTTGTACGCCGCCCTGAGTCCTTCGGGAGTTGGGCGGCATATAAGAAAACCAAAATAAATAAATAAATAAATTTTCAGTTAGCATCGTCAAGCTCAGTTACATGGACAAGATCCTAAATTTGTCCAGTCACCTCCAACTCTCCTATTTAAATTCTTAGCTATCCTACCTACTTTTAGCAAACATTTCTGTCTCACTCAAGACAAGAAAAAAATGCTGTGCCAAAAAATTATTTCAATGAAAACAATGCTCTTATTCACCAACAGTAGGAAAAACCCAGCAATTTTTTTTATTTCTGTTTTTAAAGCAAGTGCCACTACTTTTGTCACAGTGTGCTCCCAACTAAAGGCCAACTTAAAATCGTCTCTGTTTCTTAATTATGCTACATAAAGACAAAAAAAAATTAGAAACATAATTAAGCGAAGCAGTCACTAAGTGAAACAGCAAGACTTATGATCTTACTTCAGCTTTGCTTTGCTTTGCAGACCAGCAAATGTTGCAAATGTTAGGATACAGCAAAAGCATATTTTAGAGGACTGGTTATGATATATATGAGCAAAAGACATAAACAAAGAAGCAATGTTAAGAAAAAATTAGAAGAAGAGTATAAGAAACTAGAAAAAGAACTTCAAAAATATACTCAAAATAAAAGGATTAAAAATATGATGGACCTGAAGATACATAAATTGAATATGATGGAAAATGAAGAGGTGGTGAGGAAAATAAAATAAAATAAAAATGACTAAACAAAACTTTTTTGATCATGCAAATAAACCAGAGAGATGGTTAGCTTACAAAATGAAGAAGGAAAAAAATGGATTTAACAATTGGAAGATACTGACGGGAATTTATAACATTGAAATGAGGAAATAAAAAAGATAACGTGGACATATTACGAGGACTTATATAAACAAGAGAAAATAACTGAGAGGAATATAAAACAATATTTGGAGGAAATGGAATTACCTAAAATACCAGAAAAATACAAGAATTTGTTAGAGGAAAAAATAACAATGATGGAATTAACGGAGGCAATAAAAAGATGGAAAAATAGTAAAACACCAGGACCAGATGGGCTGCCAGCAGAGGTGTATAAGACATTCGAAGAAACATTGGGAATTGTGATGCTGGAGCTCTATAATGAACTGTTATTAGAAGCTAAGGTACCGGACTCATGGACAGAAGCATTTATAACTTTGATTGTGAAAGAAGACACAGACTTACAGAAAATTAAAATTACAGAGCGATTTCACATTTGAATGCAGACTACAAAATTTTTGCCTCAATAATGGCGAATAGACTTAAAACATTTCTAAGTGAATTTATACACTCAGAACAAAAAATATGGAGAGGTGGCAGGATTAAAAATCAATAAAGATAAAACAAAACTTTTAGTGAAAAATATGACGGATAAACAAAAGAAGGAATTAGCTGGAAAGTTAAATATGCAGATTACAAAGAAAGTAAGATATTTAGGGATTCAACTAACAGCTAGACATATGGCAATTAAGGAAGATAATTATTACAGATTAAAGAAACACATCGAAATAGATTTGAAAAAATGGAAAATCTTCAATTATCATTGATGGGAAGAATTGCATTAATTAAGATGAATATATTACCATGATTTTTGTTTTTATTTTCAACAATACCAATAAGACTAGAGAATTTTTTTCCCAAAGAAGTAAATAAAATGATTTGGAAGTTAGTCTGGCAAGGGAAAAGGGTGAGGATTAATATAAAAATGTTACAAGACACAAGACTTAGAGGTGGATTTGTACTTTCAAATTGGGAGTTATACTATGATGCCACAGTATTGACATGGATGAGAGAATGGATTTTGTTAAGAAATAAAAGACTTTTGGCTTTGGAGGGACACGGTTTACAGATAGGATGGCATGCATTTATATGGTATGGGAGAAGTAAAATACATAGCTATTTCCAGAGATATTGTATGAGGAACTCTTTGTATGCAGTGTGGGAAAAGATAAAAGAGAAGTACTATCTGAAAATACCATATTGGTTATCAATAATAGAAGCACTAAATCACCCGAGTAGATTTAATTGGAGGAACATTGCATGGTATAAGGATATTGTAACAGATAAGGGGGAATTGAAATATATACAAGAATTGGAGAATCAAGAAATAAAGATGGACTGGTATATGAGAATGCAACTGCAGTCAAGATATGATAAGGATAATAAAACGGATGGTATTAATTTAGAAAAGAGAGAATTAGATGAAATACTCACCAGAAAGAATAGCTAAAATGTTTAAAGACAAATCTATGAAATGTTGGAAATGCCAACAAATACCAGGTTCTTTTAATCATATGTGGTGTACATGTGCAGAAGCTAAAGTGTATTGGAGTTCAATTCAAATATGGATAGAAAAAATATTGAAACAATGTATAGAGTTGAAACCAGAGATATTCCTGTTAAATATTTTACCAGAGAAATTTAATAAAGAAAATACATATTTAATTATTCACATAATTACCGCAGCTAGAATTGCATTTGCGCAAAAATGGAAATCAACAAAAGCCCCTTCTGAAGGGGAGGTAATCAAAAAAAAATTTGGATTGTGCGGAAATGAATAGACTGACAATGAAAATTAAAGATAAGGAAGACTCTGAATATTATAATGTATGGGGGAAATTTTATGATTGGATAGAAAATGAATATGTATAGAAGATAAGTAACTATGATCAAATTGGAAGAAAGCAGAGGATTGTAGGTGATAGATCCAGGTGACAAAAGTAGGTAGTTAAGGAGGCAGAATTAAGATAGTAGTATATATACCTAGGAAAATATTATATGTATAAATATGGATACTGAAAAAATATAAGTATGAGTCACACCGATAACTAAGTGTAGTTAGGGATAGGAGATATCTGTCTGTTAAATATAAGAATAATTATGATTAGACTCACTCAGAGTAGGGACAAGAGGGAGGAAGAGGAAGTAGAGGAGGAAGGGAAGAAGGGGAGAGGAGGGAAGTAGGAAAGTGGGAGAGAAGGAAAAAGAAGGTAGAGGGAAGAGAGGGAGATAGAGGGAGGAAAATGATATGATATAAGGGGGGAAACAGACAGGTAATAAAAGTATAAAAGGTGCAAATTAGGATGTTGGTTTAAGGTTTATTGAATATAAATGTATATTTATATTTTGTTATGAATTATGGTATATATATGGATGTATATGTGGAGAAAAAAACAAAAAAACTTTTTATTTAAAAAAAAGGAATAGTCCCCAGCGTGGCACAGTTTTGGAATGGCAGAGAGCCCAGGCAAGCTCTGTTCCCACCGCCGCTGCTGGTGGCACCACGGCCGCACAGGAAAATTCCCAGGCGCAGTGCAGTTCCGGGATGGCAGAGAGGCTAGACAAGCTCCCCCATCGCCGCTGCTGGTGCCAGCACCGTGGCCGCGCAGGAAAATTCCCCGGGAAGGGCTCCATCTATGTGCCCAGACCAGAGGGGTGTGTGTGTGTGTGTGTGTGTGTGTGTGTGTGTGTGTGTGTGTGTGTGTGTGTGTGAGAGAGAGAGAGAGAGAGAGAGAGAGAGAGAGAGAGAAAGAGAAAGAGAAAGAGAAAGAGAAAGAGAAAGAGAAAGAAGGAAAGAAAAAGAAAGAGAGAGAAAGAAAGAAAGAGAGAAAGAGAGAGAAAGAAAGAAAGAAAGAAAGAAAGAAAGAAAGAAAGAAAGAAAGAAAGAAAGAAAGAAAGAAAGAAAGAAAGAAAGAAAACTTATGACCACAATTGAACCTAAAATTTTGGTTGCTAAGCAAGAGCATTGTTAAGTGAGTTTCACCACATTTCACAAGTTGGCCACGCCCACCCGGTCACCTGACCACCAAGCACACCCACCCGGTCACATGATCACCAAGTATGCCCCACAAGTCACCTGACCACCAAGCCACACCCACCTGAAGCCATGCCCATCTGACCTCCAAGCCACGCCCACAAAATAAGCCACGCCCACAGAACTGGTAGGGAAATTTTTTAGATTTCACCACTGATTAAACTATCAGAAAACTAAATTTATGGTCTTTGCCAAGTGGCTTAAGCCCTGCTTTTGAAGTACTGAGGAACACAGGGTAAAAAAAAAATTGTACTGAAGTTCTTCAGAACTTCAGCTCCAGAAAGCCCAACACTTATCATGCCAAATAGACTACACCTGACTACATCATGCCAGCAACTTAGATTGTTTGATGCTGAGCCTTTAGCCCAGCTCCTCTGTGTTGCACAACACAGACTTTTCACTGCTTCGTCTTGCTAGGAATTGGCCCTTTCATAGATTTTTGTTTAGCTATTCATGTTTTGTGGTGTATCTCTAATGCTATTCTATGCCTTGAGATAAGAATAGCGAATGGCCAGTTCATCTGGTGTCATATACATTAGCTTTTATAAAACTTCCAGCAGTTGCTATAGTTCTGCCAGCCAGCTCAACCATTTATTAGATAAAAGGGGCAATCAGCCTCTGATTCATGTTCCATTTGTGTTGCCAGTGTCAGAGATGGAAGTATGGTAAGTTCTCCTCCTCCTTTCTACATCAGAATTGGCAGAGAAATATCAGTCTTCAGTCTTGAACACAGAATGCTAGCGCCTAAATTTAGTGTGATGCTTTGTCAAATGGCTTTTCCCTAGAAAGTTTGAATAAAAATATTGTACTTCTGAATGAAAGAATTCCACCATTTGTCTCCAGATTTATCACACTAGAAAAGAAGATAGAAATGTCCCATGCAACTTTTGAAAAGTGATATTTGCTAGAGATTCCCTTGATGTAGTGGAAGGCTCAATAGTTTCAATTATTCCTAATAATGCCAGCAGGACCATGAGCTTATAATAGAGGGATGATTCCACTCCTCTACTAGAAACAGAATACCTTACGCAACCAGACTCGAAATCCTGGGCTTAGAAAGCTTAGAACTACGTTGCCTTCGGCACGACCTAACCATAGCTCATAAAATTATCTGCTACAACATCATTCCTGTCAACGACTACTTCAGCTTCAACCACAACAATACACGAGCACACAACAGATACAAACTCAAAGTGAACCGCTCCAAACTTGACTGTAGAAAATACGACTTTAGCAACAGAGTGGTAAAAGCCTGGAACTCACTACCTGACTCTGTGGTTTCGTCACAAACCCCCCAAAACTTTACCCTCAGACTGTCCACTGTTGACCTCACCCGATTCCTAAGAGGTCAGTAAGGGGCGTGCATAAGTGCACCAGCGTGCCTACCGTCCCTGTCCTAATGTTCCTTCTTATCTGTACCCATCTTATGTATATAAACAATGTTACATCTATGTATATTACTAACACGTACTTGACAAAATAAATAAATAAATAAATAAATAAATAAATAAATAAATAAATAAATAAATAAATAAATAAAGTAAAGTAAAGATAAGCAAATAAAACAGTAAGTAAGATTTTGCAAGCATCTGAAAAGCTAACCTATCTATAGGAAGGAACTACAAAATCAGACGCAGAGGACAATAATGACAAATCATTTCTATAGTGTTGCCATCAAAATAGTATGAAAAAGGCTATAATGTTTAGACAAATTTGGGTGACAGATAATGAGATTTTAGATCAGAAAGCACTCCTTTAGTTACTGGAGAAGTCACTTTAAATAGATAATTAGATTACATACTATTTAGGGCATGAGATCAGATGAAGGAATGGAGTGTCAATGATATGTTAAAAGGATATTGCTAAATATGTAGTTGACTATAATTCAATAAGTGGTAATATATCCATTAAAGTTTGTGTATTCAGTGAAAATCACATAATATACTATTATGTATACTTACTGAATGAAATGGAGAGAGAACATTTATTTAGTTATGAAAATTCATATGACCGCCCAACTCACTCTCAGTGATTCCAAACGGCTTACAAAGATAACCCTTCCCCAAAATCAATACCACACACACACTCACCAGTGACAACAATCAAACAAGCCACTTGATGGGTTCCATATCATTCTGGAGTCCCCAGGCTTGTTGACAGAATCATTAAAGAATGCTATGGCAAATTGACCATAGTGCTAAAAGTAACATCTTACAATAATGTAGTAATGTACAACATCTAAAACAACTTACTAACATTTAATTGGAACATAAAATTTGGAAAAAATAGAGGAACCTGGAACTGTAAAAGGGCTTGTATTGGATAAATTCAACAATGAAGATAGATTAAGCTTTGCAAACAGACGTGTTTATTTTTGATTGATTATAGCATAAATGTATATTCTACATTCAGATATCAGCAGATGATAACATCAGAATCAAACTATCTATTGGAAACAGAAGGAAGTGAAATCTAATCAGCAAGGATATTTTCAGATGCTGACTATAAAACAGAACATGACTTATTAGTGTCAAATGTAGAGGTTAAACTTAGAAAATTAAAGAGACCAGGTGTGCCTGTAAAATTTGGCTTAGAAGACATTATCAAAATGTAAGTGTAACATATGGAACAGTTCAGTATACTTACCGTATTTTTCGGAGTATAAGACGCACCGGAGTATAAGACGCACTTTAGTTTTGGGGGAGGAAATCAAGGAAAAAAGGCCTCTGCCTCCCAGCAATTTGCCAAACAGCAAACAGTACAGATGATATACACTGTTTGCTGTGTATTTCTGTGCATGTGTGCCTGACCCATAGAAATGGCAAAGAATTGGAGAAATGTACATTTATGGCAGTATATTAATCCCAGAAAGTTTTCTTAAATGTAATCACACTAACTCCTCCCAATTATTTAAATAGATCTACTCCAAACATGACTAGTCAGGGTTTCTCAGCTGCCTTCTTTTAATACTAATACTTAATACTAATACTTAATACTAAAACAGGACATTTCAGATTATACTTTTACAGATATTTAAAATTGATGTGGCTTTCTGGAAGTATTCTCTGCTATTTAAAAGAAGATACAATAGCACAGGGCCTCTTCAGAGCAAGCATTTATTTTAAAAAGCTTTTTCATTTTGTTAAGTTGTCTAGAACAATAATAAAGCAGTCTTTAAAAAATAAGTCTAATAATTTGAACACTCTACAAACATTTAACAAAATAACATATTAACAGAATCTGCCTCTACCTAGGATAGAACTCACAACCTCCTGATTGTGAGGCAAGAGCTCTAGCTCTGAGCCATAGCAGCTGTAGCTTGCCTCCATTTGATTTCAGCAGCCTAATATTGCCAGCAGTTTATCTCCCAGCAATTTGTCACGTTACAGCCACCATAGTTAGTTTCATTTTAACACGTGGCTTGCAAGCCTGTCAGCTGTAGATCGGGAGGCAGTTTATCTCTTCTTGTGCTCTTCTTGTGCTTTGCCCTGTTTGCTGCAAAGAGGTAAATTGCTGGCAGGCAAAGGCCAAAGGGTGGGGCTGCATTCGGTGTATAAGACGCACCCAAATTTTCACCCTCTTTTTGAGGGTAAAAAGGTGCGTCTTATACTCCGAAAACTACGGTATTTTACACCTACACCTACACAGTTAATTAATAAATTTGAGAAATTATAGAAAGAGGAAAAGGCCAGTATAAAAATCAACTGTGGAAAAATATTCCAAAATTTCAGAGGAAAAAAAATCAAAGTGTTTTTCAAAATATACTATCATAACGACTAGAGAAAGACGGATGAGGAAAGCCTTGGGCAACAACAAGAAGGATATATAAGAACTATACAGACTTTGAACATGAAACAAGAACGAATAAGGAAAGATAATTCATTCAGCTGATTACCACAGCGATATCAAATTAAACAAAGAGAAACTTTTACCAGCTAAAGGATCTGGCCTCACAGGGTTCAATTTTAGGTTTCGTTCTCTCATCCTGATGTTGTAAACAAAGTGTAACCACCCTCTTCTCAGTTTTATGTTACAGCAACAGGATAGGTGTTCACGATAAACTTTGTATTCCTATCCTTTCCTCTTTTCAGTTTACTAACTTCAATCCTGGCGTTACTTTCTTTTCCAGCTTCATCCTTCCCTCTTTCTTTAAATCCACAGATGCCAGGAGATTTTCATTCTCCTCCTCTTTTCATCTGTTCTTTGACATGTTTCTCTCCCTTCAATGGCACTATTACTTCTTATCTTGGCTAGGGTGGGTAGAGGTGGGGCTGTTAATGTACATTTTTGTTTACCAGTCTATATCTCTTCTGCCTTCATAGCATGGGCACAATAGGGAAGTGGGGACTTCAATTTCTTTAATGGACTCCAGGCAAGAGAAAACCCTCTATATCTTCATCAGTAGCGTCTCTCATTCCAACACCTTTCCCCTCTAATCTTTGGTAGGGCCATCTTTACCTTTCTTTGGGTAGTAGAAAAACCACCCCCCCCCACATAACCCCTCTCAGAATCAGCTGATTACTGGTGCAGAAAACAGAGTGCAGGACAAGTCCATCAGGTTGAACATATGGGGGCTAGGGAACTGATTTCACAAGGAAGAAATAGCACTTAGCACTTAGCACTTAGACTTATATACCGCTTCATAGTGCTTTACAGCCCTCTCTAAGCGGTTTACAGAGTTCAGCATATTGCCCCCAACAATCTGGATCCTCATTTTACCGACCTCAGAAGGATGGAAGGCTGAGTCAACCTTGAGCCGGTGAGATCTGAACAGCTGAACTGCTGAACTAGCAGTAGCCTGCAGTGCTGCATTTAACCACTGCGCCATCTCGGCTCTGTACCAAAATGTACCAAAAATGTACCAAAAGCATTGAACCAACCCTAAAATGAAGAAAGTCCAAGCCTGAAGAAATGCTTACTGAACTATTTAAAGCTGAAAGAGAAAAGGCTACTAAAAAGTTAACAGTTCTCTCAGCTACTATGGAAATATTTGCCTAGAGACTGACAAGGATCAGAACACATGCCTATATAAAAGAAGAGAGGTATGTGAATCTGCCTTGTATAGATCCATTATACTTAGTGCCCACATAACAAAAGCAAGACTTTTCTTCTGTAGCTCACATTCAAATGTTAATACTAATAGGTGGGTCAAGAATCTGTTTATTCTTCTAAGGATGCTCTGCAGTGAACAGTGAATTACCATAAGAATGGTGGGATTAGAAAAGGTGACATTTGAAATCAAAATTGGAAGTCAGAACACAAACAATTTGAAATATACAATTTCCACTTGATTCAGATTAACAGAAAGTAAACAACCACGTAGATACCATTATTAAAGTAAATATAGAAATCTGAAATCATATTAAATATTAAAATAAAGGTAATGTTAACAGCAGGTCGATTAATTTATCGCTGATGGTGACAAACTATTAGATTATTTCATTTTCTTGGACTCAAGAATAGATAGATGGACAGTGTGCTGGAAACCTAGACAGGGTCATTAAGAATGCTTCTGTGTTAATACAAATATGGAAATAAACTTTTTCCCCCAGTGGTAATATAGGACCGTGAAAGTTGGACACTGTAAGCAAAAAGTTTAAGATAACTACCTTTGAACTAGGTATTTTGAGAATCTAAAAGATTCTCAATCTAAAAGATTACTAAAATAATCAATCCACAGACTATAAAAGAACCACTAAGTTGATCCTAAATGAAATAAAAATCAACTGCTCTCTTGAAGCAATGATCAACAATTAGAAACTCATATACTTTGGGCATATGATGTGAGAAGATACTGAGAAAATACTTGAGGGAAGTAGAAACAGAAGACAATTAATTAAGTAGATGGATGGAATCAGAAATCACTGAAATATCCTTGAAACAGATATAAAAATTATCACTGGAGCACAACTGAAATCATGGGCCTTTCTTCATACAGACACAAAGGATGGGGCTCAGCCGAATTACATCTAAGTGTTAAATATTCCCCCAACAATTTTCAGTCTTGAAAAACATCCTGATAGCATAGTATTATAAAATTGTCACACACAAATATAATGAACATTAAAATGATTACAGAACTGGAGGTGGAAAGATAAAAATCATAAAAACATATAAATGAAATGGAACTTTTTCTATTTTCTGATAGAACAGAACCTTTTAGTGGAACAATTCTCATCTGCCTCCCTAAAGCTTCATTGTTTTGCAAGGTTTGAAGACTGCAAAGAAGCTCAGGCCGTTGTATGCCAGGATGCTAGAAGTATTAAGATTGTGCTGAGTTTATTTATACTTATATTTAAATATTTCTAATTTTACAAATAAAGCACCATCAGAATCTATGTGTATGTGTGGGTGTGTATATATGTACATATATGTGTGGAGAGAAGATCAAAGGAAAACCAAGTTTAGAATTTAATCTGGTCCAGGTGCAGAATAGCCCTCTTGGTTGCTCAATTGTCATAGCAATTCTGATGACAGCTGTGCTGTAAATGGAAGTTAATTATAATATCTGAGGCCTGTCATCTGCATTTCCGCTATTTGAACTGGCAGGAGGAAAGGCCCCACTTGCAACTGCATCTGAATCCTAAACAGTTCAAAAGGAAATGTGGCAAGATGTTAAACAAAAGAAGTTCCCTGCTTGCACTTCTCTGCGGGACTCCTGTTCTTTGGCAACATCCACTTCCAAGGGTCAAACTAATGGTATTGACCCAGGGAGAAGGGAAGGGGCTCTTAGTGACACAGTAAGGCAAGTAGGGTATACAGCTGGCAATTCAAGTGACCTCCGGGTGTTGCCCTTTCTTCCTCTTAATGGGTTCTGAGCTAAGAGTTGATAGGGAACAATGGTGGGTGGCTTTTTTTCTTCTTCCTCCCAAAGATGCGTCCAATGGACATGGTTTTTAGGCTGGTTACTATGGTAACTCTAGCCGATTCTGCAGCATATTCAAGGTGTCACGTGGAAGATAAATGTATTGCATGTAAGGGTGGAGGCAGAAATGTGAAGAGGGAGGCTGAGTAGAAGATCAGATTCAGGATTAAATATTCTCATCAGAAGGAGCAAGTCTTGTTAAAGTGCTCCATTTCTGTCTTCTTTATAAGTTTCACCCTGCCAACACAACAAACTTACCCATATTTTTAAAGAAATGTAGTTTTCTCAACAGGACATGTGCAGCCTCTCTATATAAAAGAAAGGAATTATTTTAGTTAATTCAATGTAAGTCTATCATGTTTTCTTTAGAAAAAAGAGGGGAAATTCCAGTCTCTTTCATAGAGGAGTAGGGCGGCATATAAGAACAGCAAAATAAATAAATAAATAAATAAATAAATAAATAAATAAATAAATAAATAAATAAATAAATAAATAAATAAATAAATAAACAAAAACAAACAAACAAACAAACAAACAAACAAATAAAAATATACTATATAGAACTTATTTCTGTTCAAAAGTTAATAATATCTGAAACCAACATTTCTTCTCTGTTTTTATGAACATTTCCTTCACTATTGTATATTACTTATTATTGTATATTATTCATTAATGTACAGTTATTTATGAGAACCTTGTCTAATTGTCTAATTTTAAAACTGTTTGATATTGGGGCATCAAGCTAGAAACTGGGAGACCCATGAGTTCTACATGGAGGGAAGCACGCAGTAGGGTACCCCAAGGTTCTGTCTTAAGCCCAGTACTCTTCAACACCTTCATAAATGGTTTAGATGAAGGATAGAAAGGGAACTCATCAAAGCTGCAGACAAACCAAGCTTGGAGGAATAGTTTAGAAGATAGGCTCAAGATTCCAGAACGATCTTGACAGACTTGAACATTGGGCCCTATCCAACAAAATGCAGTTCAGTGGTAAGAAAAGAAAGGTTTTACACTTATTTATTTATTTATTTATTTTGTGAGATTTATATACCGCCTCACAGTGCAAGCACTCTCTAAGCTGTTTACACCAGTAAGCAATGTATATTTATATTGTCACCAACAATCTGGGTCCTCATTTTACCTACCTCGGATGGATGGAAGGCTGAGTCAACCTTGAGCCGGTGAGATTTGAACCGCTGACCTGCGGATCACAGTCAGCTAAAGTGACCTGCAGTACTGCCTCTAACCGCTGCGCCACCTCGGCTCTTACTTAGGCAAGAAAACCAAATGCACAGGTATAGAATAGGTCAGTGATGGCGAACCTTTTCGGCACTGAGTGCCCAAACCGGAACGCGTGCACCAAAGCACCAGAAACCCAAAGATCAGCTGGCTGGCACACATGCACACACCAGAAATCAGAAAAGCAGCTGGCGATGGCGCGCGTGCCCACAGAGAAGGCTCTGCCTGCCACCTCTGGCACACATGCCATAGGTTCACCATCACGGGAATAGGTGGTAAATGACTCAACAGCAGTAACTATGAGAGAAATCTAGGAATCCTAGTGGACAACCACTTAGGTATAAACCAGCAATGTGCTGTACCTGCTAAAAAAAACCAAATGCATCAACTGCTGCATCAACAGAGGGGTAGTATCAAGATCATATGAAGTATTAGTACCACTATATGCTTCTTCGGTAAGACCATACTTGGAATAGTGTGTCCAGTTTTGGTCACCATAATATACAAAAAAAAAGACATTGAGACTCAAGAAAGAGTGCAGAGAAACGCACAAAGATGACTAGGGGGCAACATATGAGGAATGGTTGCAGGAACTGGATATGTCTAGTCTAACGGAAAAAAAGGACTACGGGTGACATGATATCAGTCTTCTAATATTTAAGGGCTGTCACAAAGAAGAGGGAGATGACCTATTCTCTAACGCACTTGAGGGCAAGACACGAAGTAACAAATGGAAACTTATCAAAGAGAGATCCTGTCAGTGAGAAACGATCAGCGGAATAGCTTGCCTTCGGAAGTTGTGGGTGCTCCATCACTGGAGGTTTTTAACAAAAAGATTGGACAGCCATTTGTCCAGAATTGTATAGGTCTCCTGCCTGAGTAGGGGATTGGACTAGAAGATCTCCAAGGTCTATTTCAACTTGTTATTCTTGTTCCATTTTAGGCATAAAGCCACTTGGGTAATCTTGGGCCAGTCACTACCTCTCAGCCCTAGAAAGATGGCAATGGCAAACAACTTTCAAAAAACCTTGCCAAGAAAACTGTGATGATTTGTCCAGGCAGCCATCAGAAGTCAACACTGACTTGAAGGAAATAAAACAAAATAAATAAAATAAAATAATAAAATAAAATAAAATAAAATAAAATCGCGGAACTATTTCTGTTATGTCCCTACATCTACATATTAGGCTGGAAGTTCCCACTCTGGTCCAGCTGATTGTCACCAACAGGTTGCTCCCGATTGGTCCTGGTTCAAGCCAGGGCTATCCTATTTAAACCCCAGCCACACTGGGGTCTGGGCTGTTCATTTCCCACCATGACCTAATAAAGAGCTGAAGCCACTCTCTCGCCTCCTGCCTCTTCAGTATGAGAACTTAAAAATTTCCACCATACCTATTCAAATAAAACAGTTTAATTTGACTAAAAATGTACATTGCAAATATTACTCTTTCTTCTACAAGCCCAACTAGGGCAGTTGTAGGTCAAGTTTCATTTGCTTCAGGGCTGACTAGCTCTACAGTTTAGAATCTGCCATCTGGGTAGAGCTCAACACTGGAACATGGAAAGAAAATGTTTGAACTGGGAAGACTGAAACTCTGCCATTTTTGAAGAACACTAGTCCTCCTGAATAAAGAGTCTCTGTAACTGAAGGCATGCATTCCAAGTAAGTTTCAACTGGAGTTGGGGTGAAATTGTGATTCAATCAAAGTTCTGTGAAGTTGATTCAGTAATTCAGAGAACTTATTTCCCTAAATAAGTCTCTAGCATAAATTCCAGAGAGCTCATAAGAGTCATTTTTGATCAGACTGACACTGAACTACACTGGAAATTTCTACTATCCCCAGCCCTGTTCAAATATTAAATAAAGCTATGGAAGGGAATATAAACCCTCCAGATCTATCAAACCTAGCCAAATAGACTAATGCTCAAGAATGATTGAAATATCTGGAGAACACAAATTTCCCATGTTTGGTATTAAAAAAAAATCACAATTTTTTTCTAAGTATTCTTGAAACCAAAACAATCCATTTTGTTGACACCAAATTAGCTTTAAACAATTTGTACTATTGCCCCAAAATAATATGATAACTGATTCTTCTTATGAAATTTATATTTGCAACTTGCTTTTCCATTAAAAGGATCTAAAGTAAATTAATGAGCATATCTCAGTTAAAATGCTACAGTAAAAAAATTGATGAATAGGGAACATAAACATCTATCTCAAATTGAGCTCCATCCTGATGATCCATGCTATTTTCTTGGCAACAATAACAAAAAATGCTGTAGGCTTCTTTTATTTTTTGTTCTTTTAAATTTTCCAGCTAAGTGTACTATTCAAGTTCTAACTACATCCAACACTGCTTAACTTTTTTGAGATCGACCAAGTTTGGCTAGGTGCTGCAACACTGAAATAATAAGCTGCCAATATTTGCAAGTCCTCTATAGAAAAAAGTGAGCTTTTTAAAAATCATACAATAAGAGAAATTTTTTAAATTGTATTTGCTGCAGAGCTTCTTTTTATTTATTTGTTATTCATTTTTACTGCAGGTTTTTTTCTTTCTCTATTCTTTCTATTTTGTATTACTTTGTGCTAGTATTCATGGTCCTTTTAAAATATTTAATAACATTTATTTATTTATTTATTTAAAAAAGAGGAATATGAACTGTTCTCACAATATTGCAGATATGTCCTAGGGCCACCAGAGGGCAATGAAATAAACCAAGTTCTGCCTTGATCAAAATTCTGAATTTCCATATTATTTCTTGGAGCTGGCAAGTCAGTCACAACAGTATTTCTCATTTTTGCAGTCATAAAATGCCATTGAGTAATGTGAATGTTTATTTGCTGCTTAAGTTGACGCCTAACACCAATTTGCACATGTGGAAGCGCTAATAATGAATTTGGAGTGGTGGATGATCTGTCGAAATATAATTAACTGAAATAGTTTTTAAAAGAAATTATACCAACACAAAGAATAGGGAATGTAACACTTGTATCATGGCTTACTAAATGCCATTGAAGAATGTAATACAAATACAAAGTGCAGAGATGTTAAACCAAAGATACTGTGATGATTCAGGGCACGGCGCAGTTCAAACCGCCCCTCCAAATCTCCCCAAACGCTCCCATGTTTCTGGCAAGTCCCAGAGCAGAGTGAGAACAAACCCTCACACAAACCTCAAGCAGCCTCTGACTGCAATTAGTCTAGCCCAGCACTGTCTGCACCAAGGCTGAACGGCAATAAATCCCAAATGTATTTGGCAAAACAAGAGCAAAGCAAGGAGTTCAGAGAGCAAAGGATCCAGATACGTATTTTTCAGAGTATAAGATGCACCGGAGTATAAGACGCACCTTAGTTTTGGGGGACGAAAACAAGGAAAAAAGGCCTCTGCCTCCAAGCAATTTGCCAAACAGCAAACAGCAAACAGCACAGATGATATACACTGTTTGCTGTGTATTTCTGTGCATGTGTGCCTGACCCATAGAAATAGCAAAGAATTAGAGAAATGTACATTATGCCAGAAAGTTTTCTTAAATGTAGTCACACTAACTGCTCCCAATTATTTAAATAGATCTACTCCAAGGTAAGTCAGGATTTAACTCTAATACTAAACAGGACACTGTTACATTTCAGACTATACTTGTACAAAGCTGTTAAAATAAATTAAAATTTCTGGAAGTATACATTATTCTCTATTATTTAAAAGAAGATACAAATATAAGGTGACCAGACGTCCCGATTTTGGCGGGACAGCCACGCTTTTTAATGATTTGTCCCGCGTCCCGCTGCGTTTCTAAAAAGTCCCAATTTTTTGAAAGAATGCACGACTAGGGCATTCTTTCAAAAAATCAGCCTGAAAGGGGGGCGTGCGAGACTGGGGGGAGTTAAAAAAACCCACAACTGCAGCGCAGACGTTTAGTCCAAGGTCCCTCCCAGCTCTATTCTGATTGAAGTTGTCAGCCGCTGCGTCTCGCCTTGCTCCTCCTCAAGGAAGCTGCAGCTCTTTTAGGGTACTGGCAGGAAGCCTGCCTCCCAGAAGATGCAGGAGCACCTTCGGTTTTGTCTTGTTCCTTCTGAACGGCCCAGGGACGTGAACGCTAGTCATTCATTCTCTCTCCCTCTTTTTCTGTTATTTTGCCGTCAGCCTCTGCAACTCCGGTAATTAACTGAATACACATTTCTGCCCTTTCAGCCAGTTTAGCTCTGCCTATAACCTCGCAGTTGCACCTTTCCTTTTTGCTCCTCACAGCCCCAAGCAGAACAATTTCCTCTGTGTGTGTGTGTGTGTGTGTGTGTGTGTGTGTGTGTGTGTGTGTGTGTGTGTGTGTGTGTTATGTGTTAATATTTCTCGTTCCTTCAAATGAGCTCGTTTTTGACTCAAATGACTGGAAGACGCAACAGAGAGCCCGGCAACGGCTTGGGGCAGGGTGGAGGGAAGAAAAAAGTGTGTTGCATGAAGGCTTTCTTCACCCCACCTTCAAATTTTTGTAGTCAATTACCCAAGCAAAGTTTTCATGAGTGTGATTTTCAAGGCTTTTTTATTTGAAACAATGAATCGGTCAAAGGAAAATACCAAGAGAGTGTCCCTTTTAAAGTATGCTGTAAAAATAAAAGGACTGTAAACACATTTGCAAATGCTAAAGAAATAGCACATTGAAGTCATCCTCACTTCAGACGATGAGTTCATTTCTGTCTTCTCTATCTACTTCCTTCAATCTTGCCAAGCAGGGTAGCTATTTTTTCTAGTACACACAGTTTTGTCACATGTCCAAAATATGAACTTTTGCAGCTGATAATTACAGAACCAGGATTGGTTCTTTAATTCTTCTTGCAGCACATGTTGCTTTCTTTATTGGTTACATTATATTTTTGATCTTGTGTCCTTTGCCTTTTCTGAAACGCTCCTGTTAGGTTGAAAATTTAAAGGTTTTGTTCATTCTTCTAAAAAAAAAATCAGCATAGTCTATAAAAACAGTTTTCATTGTTTTTATATCAAATACATTTATTGTAATACTGTTAATTTGGGATGATTTTGATTTCACTGAGATAAACTGGGACAATGTATGGTTTTGCTTTGCTTTGCATATAAGAGAAGTAGGATTACTCATTGATATAAATGTTTATACAGGCTAGACGTATTTTGTTTAATAAATTAATTTGATAGGTGCAAATAGGTGCCAATTGAAAAAGTAATCAAACTTAATAGATTGAAATTAATATTTAATATTTCTGATTTTGAATATTTTTAAAGTTTGCATCAATCAAACTTGGCTAATATTGCACAATCACAGAATAATTGTTTGCAGGTAAAAGGGACTTAATGTTTTCTAACCATCCAATATTGTATATCATGGGTGTCAAACTCGCGGCCTCACATTGCCATCACATGACATTTCATAATGTTTTTCCCATTAACGGAGCTGGGGTGGGCATGGCTTGCATGTGACACATCCAGCCCACGGGCCACCAGTTTGACACCTCTGTGTATATTGTCTTAATTTTTTCATTATGCATATTTTACTGTTTAGAAGGTATTTAAGAAATAAAATATTTTGCAATGCAAATTGAAAATGTTCTTATGGGAATGTATTAATTTGGATATATTATGTGATATCAAGTTGAATAGTGAACCTTAGCAACCACATAGAAGTTTTTCCCACATTGTGTAAAGAAAAGTTATGGAAAGCTTCCACTTCAAAATTTTATCTCTGTTCTTCATTTTAATTAAAATAGTTATATTCAGACTATAGTGATTTATATACAAGTGTTGTGGGATACTAAAAAAAAAGGCATGCCCACAATGTTTGTAATAAGATGCAATGTTACGAATATCAAAAGGTGTAGAAGACAGTGTAAACATAGATTTTTCTAAAATAAAAGTTTTGTAAAGAATTTTATTCTTATTTCATTCTATTTAGGTTTCACTCTTTATTTAAACAACAGTTTATTTTTGTGTCACCTTGTGTCACTGTGCTCTACCTTACCCCACTCAGCCCAGTTCTGTTCCTCACTATCTTGTAGTTTAGTTGTGTCTGATCACTGGTTGGATGCTGTAATCATTTTGGTAAAGGCCAGCATATTAACAATAAACCTTAAAAAGATACTCTGGATTAGTAGTTCCCAGACCTAATAATATGGCAAGGATGTGGGTGACTGTCTTCAGTGGTTTCTATTTCAGGTAAGGTCATAACTGATATACCAGCCAAAGCTGAATAAAGAACACCTAACATAGGTCTTTGCCTACTCCTCTAACAGATGTGAGTCCAGGACTTCAGATTGGCAGCCTGCTGTATCTGAGGAAACACAACCCCTATCAAGGGTCAAATATTGTGTAGACTGAGATACTATAGTCCTGGAGTCAGTAACTTCTGAATTAACAGCTACTCCATCTTACTTTGATTTCTTCCTGTTCCGATCTTGATCAGGTGGAACATCTACTGCATTTTCCATAAAATGAAAGAGAACCAATTGAATAAATTTCTCCCAAAATATATCTTAGTGGCCTTATGTGATGTGTTCAGTGGTATACTGAAAGGCTCCCTTTTAGGATTAACACTGTTCAATTTCATTATAAATAGATTAGATAAGAGGTGAAAAATACATTTACAGATGATACAAACTTGAAGAAGGATAGCAGGCATCTAGGAGAAAAATATAGGTAGCCCTTAACTTACAACCAGAATTGAGCCCAAAATTTATGTTGCTACACACTATGAAAGAGGTGTAACATTCAAGTGAGACAGACTAGAGCCAGGAGGAACAGAAAGGGGATTAGTAAACACACACATATACGGAGAGAGAGAGAGAGAGAGAGAGAGAGAGAGAGAGAGAGAGAGAGAGAGAGAGAGAGAGAGAGAGAGAGAGAGAGAGAGAGAGAGACAGAGAGAGAGAGAGAGAGAGAGAGAGAGAGAGAGAGAGAGAGAGAGAGAGAGAGAGAGAGAGAGATGTTAGGAAAGAAGAAAGATGAAAGAAAGAAAGAAAGGAAGGAAGGAAGAAGACAGAACACAGAAAGAAAGAAAAGTTAGGAAGGAAGGAAGGAAGGAAGGAAGGAAGAAGAAAGAAAGAAAGAAAGAAAGAAAGAAAGAAAGAAAGAAAGAAAGAAAGAAAGAAAGAAAGAAAGAAAGAAAGAAAGAAAGAAAGTTGTATGGCCGCCCTGAGTCCTACGGGAGTGGGGCGGCATACAAAAACGACCAAAAATAAATAAATAAATAATTTTTAATCAGGAACCCACCCCGGTCAATGGTGTCCCTCTTTACCAATGTTAAAATCTGGTCACCTTATACAAATAGTACTGGGCCTCTTCAGAGCAAGCATTTATTTCAAAAAGCTTCTTTATTTTGTTAAGTTGTCTAGATTTACAGGGGTCTCCAACCTTGGCAACTTTAAGACTTGTGGACTTCAATTCCCAGAATTCCACAGCCAGCAAAGCTAACAAAGCTGGCTGTGGAATTCTGGAAGTTGAAGTCCACAAGTCTTAAAATTGCCAAGGTTGGAGACCCCTGGCTCTAGAACAATAATAAAGCAGTCTTTAAAAAATAAGTCTAATAATTTGAACATTCTACAGACATTTATAGTTATTCACTTACCCCTTTGCATCCAGTTCAGCAGAAAATAAAAATCTGCGTGACTCTCCCAGCTATTTGCCTCTTTGCAGTTTCAATTTCAGTTTCATTTTAGCACGTGGCAAATCAGCTGGGGATCGGGAAGCTGTTAAGGACTTGCTTGTCTTAAAGGCTCTTCCCTGTTTGCTGCAAACAGGTAAATTGCTGGAAGACAGAGGCCAAAGAGTGGGAGTGGCTGGGTGGGTGGGGCTACATTCGGTGTATAAGACGCACCCAAGTTTTCACCCTCTTTTGGAGGGTAAAAAGGTGCATCTTATACCCCGAAAAATACGGTAATTAGTCCACAACGCCAAACAAGGAATGCAAGGACTCTTGACCAGTTCAAACGTCGGCACACACTTCAGGAATCAGCGTTTGTTCCTGACAAATGCCCCTCCCCATGGCATCTCCTCAAGTCTCATTCCCCAGGTGTGTCTGGTGAAGCTTGGAAGGGCACTCTCCTTGTGAATGGCCTGCTCCATCTGCACTGATCATGCCTTCTCCGCACTCTCCGAGCCCTTGCATCAGGAGGCAGTGGTTCTTGCTCCTTGTCTGAGCTCTGTTTCTCCTCCCTGCCTGCAGGCCTGACTAATTCCAAACAGCCTTGCCTGGACTGACTCTGCCCTTTCCCAGTTTCCTCCAAGGCCAACGGAGCTGCCCTCTCACTCGCTGTCAGTTCTTGTTCCAGCTCATCTTCCACCACAAATACAGACTCCGACGGGGGCATTATTTATTTATTTATTTAAATAGATTTGTATGCCGCCCAACTCCCGGGGGACTCTGGGGGGCTCACAACATGTCAAATCCATTTATCATTATAAAAAACATAACAATTAAAAACTACAAAAATTTAAAAAAAACATCTAACATTCATAACCAGGGGGGAGACCCATATCTGGTCTGGTTGGTCTCACTTTCACCCCGCCTGCCGGAAGAGCCAAGTTTTTATTGCTTTACGGAAGGCCAGCAGGGTGGGGATAGTCCTTATCTCTGGAGGGAGCTGGTTCCAAAGGGAGGGAGCTCCCACAGAGAAGGTTCTCCCCCTCGGCCCCACCAACCAGCATTGCTTGGTCAATGGGACCTGGAGGAGACCAACTCTGTGAGCCCTAACCGGTCGTAGGGAGGTATGCGGCAGGATGCGGTCCCGAGGGTAACCTGGCCCTGAGCCATGTAGGGCTTTAAAGGTCAAAACCAACACCTTAAATTGGATCCGGAGACTAATGGGGAGCCAATGCAGCTGGCGGAGGATAGGTGTTACATGGGTGTATCTATGTACACCCACCATAGCTCGCGCAGCTGCATTTTCCACCAATTGCAGTCTCCGGACACTCTTCAAGGGTAACCCCATGTAGAGCGCGTTGCAGTAATCCAGCCGGACAGATACATTCCACAAAATATCCTGACCATTCTGTTGTCCCCAAATTCGGGTCTTAGCCTGGCCCCAAAGTGGATGAAGACTACCAGACATGAAGTGCAGGATTGATTTCCTTTTATTGAAGCGCTTCAGCAAAGGGGGTCTCGGCCCAAAAAAATCCCAGAACCCAGAAAAAAGAATTCAACAAGTTTTTATAGTTTTTTTTAAGGCAGGATAAATAAACTGTCTAATAGGCTTTTTGAAAATTATCTAAAGAGTCATCTATTGGCTCCACGCCATCCCTATTTCTAAGTCTTAACTAATAAACACTTCAAAAGTTATCTGACAGTTATTCTATTGGAAGTTATTCTATTGGATCTACTTCAACCCTATTCCTAAAAGTTAACTAATAGGCATCCTAGAAGACTTTTAGTAAGTCTTCTATTGGCTCTGTCTTAGCTCTTGTTTTCTACATTGAAAGGGTCCCCAGCTGTCCACACTCCCTCTTCCTTTATCTTTGTTATGCAGGCTTTGCAAATACACATCTCCTCCCTTCCTTCTGAGTTCATGCCATAACCTTGCATTTTTACAGCAAATGGCCCATCAATTCAAACCCCAGGCAATTATAGCACTTGAATCCCGACTTATCATAATCATGTGTTTGGATTGGGAATTTCTATCTTTTTGTCATCCACTTGCAATGTATTTTTCTCTTGGCAATAGTTAGCTATTAGACAATAAACCCCTATGGATTGATCAGTTGTTGCAATATGCATCTTTTACACACAGCAGCAATCCTGATGGAACATTGCAAAATTAGTCCATCTCTGAACCTTTCAGAAAGCCTGTATTGAAGAGGCTGGAAAATGCAAACTTTTCCTCCCTATGTATAAAGAGAAGCACAACTGTATGTGAGGGTTTTTCTTCTGTTTGGTGCTTTTCGGAGAGAAGCCAAGCTTTTGTATAGTAGACCCACAACTGTTCTAGAAAAAATAGGAATGTCTCTATGTTCCCTACCTACTTGCAAGTGATAACTAGAATTCAGAAGCAAAAGATGGCTGAAGATCAACACTGCTTAGTGGCTAAGTGACTGTGATGCTGGAGTGTGGAACATGTTAGAGGCAGGACTGACATTTTTGAGCTTACAACATATTTGTTTTAGAAAAGAGAAGACACAAGCCCATAAGAGAATGGTGTGTGATAGCCAGAAGGAACGGTAAATTGTTATGGGGTTAAAAAAAAAAAGTAGGGTCAGCTGAGAGCTATATTAAGGATAAGTAGTCTAAAGTCTGAGGAAAAGTGAAGAGAGAGAGAGAGAGAGAAGCAATACCATGAACTGGGAGGCTAAGAAAATACTGCACAGTGTGTAAAGGTAAAAGTAAATACATTTTAGAGAGAATGGGAAAAAATTCCAATGCTCTTAGAGGAATAGAGTTTGAAACAAATGCAGAGACATTTGTGAGCTGGACTCACTCTATTTTGCAAATGATGAAAAATTACTCAACATTTTTATAAATAAATTCATAGAACTATAGAAAATAAATAGGATGCAGAATAAATTAGACATAAGAGTATGATTAAGATGATACATAAATAAAACCTAAACACTACCTGTGAAACAACAAACAAAATACTTCACAGGTGAAACATATGTGCCTGCTTTCCTCTGAAGGAACGATCCAAAACAATTATGTAGCAGATTCATACTTTCCAAAGTTTTCTGAAGGCAAGAGGCTGGTAGCATAACTCTGCAGAGACCCCTATTTCCAGATGTAGGGTAGGAAAAATTACATCAATGAGGGAAAATACCCACATAAAGCTTATTTTATTTAACCGTATAAAATGATTGGCAGTTCCCCATTGTGCTTTTAAATCTACCAAACAACAACCAAATGAAATAACTGTCTACAGAAGTTGCTCGCAGAATATTACAGATTGAATATACATAAAAGTGATTTTAAAACAGCTGGATTACAGAGAGATAACTTGACTTGAATTAAATATCTAAAGCTTAAATCCTATACTACCTATCCCCAGGACAAAATTCTTTCAATCTCAATAAGACTTTTTTTTCCTGAATTGTAGTCCATATTATTTAAATTCAATAGACACAACTGATAATGTAAAAATTATATGAATAATTCTCAGTGATCTGACCTTTTAAAAGTTTCTTGCATCTAACTGGAGAAACTAAGATGTAAAACATTAACCTATATTGAGAAAAAGAGATATGGAGAAAGGGTCTGATTCAGAGGTGGGTTCCTGCCGGTTCGGACTGGTTCTTTAGAACCGGTGGTGGGAATTTCCCCCCCACTCGCTGAACCGACAGCGATGGCCGGCTGGACACACCCCTGAACCGGTCCTCCGGCTTAAAATCCGTCCACCAGAGCCAAATTTACACGAAAATAACACTCTGTGCATGCGCAAAGCCTCCTGTGCATGCGTAGACCAGTTTAACCTGGGAGCGACGGGGGCAAAACACGCGACCCTGAACCGGTAGGGAAGGTAAGTAGAACCCACCCCTGGTCTGATTAGGATACCTGGAACTACTTCAACCTTTTCTATTCCTATAAAACATCTTAATTCTTTCCATTTAAATGGTCAAATACCTGTCCATAAAATTTATTTATGAAAAACTAGCACATCAAGAATGAAACAGCAGGAAAGAAAAGAGGAAAAAGTATGGATAAACAAAAAAAATCTCACAATTTGAGCAACTTCTTCTGATTAAAGGACCAATACCCGCATGTTGTCAAGATCACAGATGACCTTATAACAGTCAGTCACAAGGCAATACTTCTCTCTCCAAGTTGACAGACCAAAACAGACAGACAATGATAGCATGATAGGCTGTGGTCTAAGCCCAGGACGAAGTAGAGAAGAGTTGCTGGCATGAAACCTCAGTTGTGTGAGTGCTAAAGCGAGACTCAAGTTTGCTAGTTTGTAAAATGTAAACTTAATATGCTTTACTTTTCACAGAATATTGCTGACAATCTGTAAGAATACAGATAGCAAGCCTTCCCCCATTTTTAAAATAACTTCCTTTCAGTATATAAGAGGAAAGATTTTCTGGGGCAAGGGGAAAAAGCAGACATTTTTCAACCTTAAACCCATCTCCCAAAAACTGCACATAAAACTAGAGGAAAGAAAACAATATAAATTAATGAGAACCATCCTTAGTCCTCTTGGGAGAGGGAATGAATAATAATGATGATGCAGGTATTCCTTAGAATAAAGTTTATAGTTCACTGGAAAGTAATGAGAAGGAGAAAGGACATTAATATAGTAGCAGACTACCGTACAATTTTTTCCCACTACCTTGCTGCTATCTCTGCTATTTCAGATATAGTCAATATATTCAGGATAAATACAAAAACTAAAAGTATAAGAATATTAGAGTTTATTGTGTCACTTGACTTGATTTATACAACTGTATGGGAGTTTGATTTGGAAATATCCTACATTTCTAACTATGTAAATATAAAATATTTTATACTATTTCACAAAGTAAAATTGTTCTCAAGTGAATAAACAACTCAAGCTTGCAATTAGGAGAGTTACATGTTTGTCACTGTCTTCCATTCTTCTTTTCTTTATATCCAACTGATGTGAAATCATTAGCCAACAAATCTCCCTGCTGATATTTTACTTTGCTCGCTATCCCTTGCGGAAAGAAAACTCAAAGATAGTGATGTCAGTCATCACATATTTTATAAAGAGTCTCCAGCTATTAGCTATTCAAACAGACAGCAAACAATACTGGGAGATATTCACGGTTCTGAATGGCGTTTCTCCTCATTATGAATGATAGCATGAAAAATTACAGCAATGCCAAAACAATATCTGATATAAATACACTGACCTTAACAGTGAGATTGGAAATAAAATAGGTAGCTAGTCTTCAAGGAGTCGAAAAAACCCCTCTTCTCAGCAAAGTACAGGCTAATGCAAAGTTGGCGACCCTTTTGGCACTGAGTGCCGAAACGGGAGCACGTGCATGCACACCAGAAACCGGAAGAGCAGCTGTCCAGTGCACATGCACGAGCCGGGAAGATGATTTTCCGGTTTCCTGCATGCACATGCACATTGGCCACCTGGTCTTCCGGTTTCTGGTGGGCATGCGTACGCAAAGACCAGCTGGACGGTACACATGCGCATGCCAGAAAACGGAAGAGCAGCCGTCCGGTGCGCATGCACGCACTGGGAAGATTAACCTCCAGTTTCCGGCGCGTGCATGTGCACCGGCCACCTGGTCTTCTGGTTTCTGGTGGGCATGCGTGCGCGAAGACCAGCTGGCTGGTGGGCATGCATGCACTGGAAACCAGAAGATCATCTTCCTGGTGCACGCATGCACACTGGGCGGCTGCTCTTTTGGTTTCCGGTGCTCCCGCGTGCATGAAGACCAGCTGGCCAGCACGCCAGAACCTGGAAGAGCAGCGGGCAACGACTCTGTGTGCCACTTCCGGCACACATGCCATAGGTTCGCCATCATGGGGCTAATGCAAATCTGGGCATTTTACGGCCTGTGGGCACAGGCGGTCGTAATCTGATCCATGGTATTGACAGCAGTGAGCGGGCATCAGCAGCATCAACTGCAGGGCAGCATTGGCGGGTGGGGTATAGAGTAGTGTCAGCATTGGGGCATCGGTGCAGCATTGGCAGAGGAGAGCAGCTTCGGGGGCAGAGTGTTGGCAGTGGTGGGTGGGGCAGCAGCAATCCTCCACAATAATCCCAGTTTCTCATCTAACCCTTTTAGAAAATTAATTGCCCATCCCTGGGCTAGTGGCTACAAAACTGATTAAGGTAGTGCATGGCATACAACCATTAGTTTAACAACCATTCAAAGTTATGAAGGCATTGAAGTCTGCTTCACAGTCTGTCAAGTACTTCCTGCCATCATAAAACATGGCTTTGTGTTCGTGAAGCATTTGTGAGCTGGGTGCTTGGCAACATTGCATATTATAACTGATTGCCAAGTGCTCTGTGGTCATGTGGTCATCATTTGCAATCTTCCCTGCCAGCTTCCCCAGAAAGTCAATGGGGAAGACAGGGAAGGTTGCAAGCTGCTACCACATGCCAAAGAATCCCCTCTCCTCCATGCATGGCAGGAGAAGGGCCAGAAATCCTTTGTTGAGCTGCATGATCCCCATCATCTCATCTCTCTAGCTCAGAGCGTGAGTTCCCTTCTGAACACAGAGGAGAGAGGAACTTGTGCACTGTAGTGGAGAAACAAAGTAGTAATCTTCGCCATCCCTGCTTCATTTCTCCAGCCCAGCATATGAGTTCACCTTCATGCATGAAGAGGAGCTATCTGCCCTTTTTCAGCAGGCAGCTATTTCACTCTACCTGCTTAACAACTGCAACAGGGAGAGCTGGGATTGAAGTCATTGAGGGAAGTGGTCACGTGGATGTCTTTCTTAATTATCTTACCTGAGACTCCAGTTCCAATTGTAGACATAAATTGAGAGGATAAGTTGTAATGGCTTTTCTCATTCTGAATGTTGTAAGGTGACCTGGAAGCACTTTAAGTTTATCCTTACCTTTTGGTAATCATTTTTAGATTTCAAGGCAGACTCCATTTGTTCTGGGGTGACTGTATAGATGGCAGACCGATATTGTGTCCCTGCATCATTTCCCTGCCGCATCCCTAAAAATAAAGGAAGGGATAGAATGTTTAGTTACAGAACTCCAGTGTAGTTCAATAATAATAACAGTAGAATGCCAGAACTCCAGAATAATGGATCCTATAAGATAGAAATCCATATGACTTAGAATTTCTTCTAGAAACCCCCTGGGTCCCGTCCCCATGGTCCCACTTCCTGCTTTGGGCCAGAACCTTATGACTTCCAGTTGATACTATATCTCCTCCAGGGGTCACCTCAAATGGTGTTCGCTCATACCTTCTTGTGTGAGAAGGAAGCTTTCATAACCTGTGATGTTTTTCTGGTGATTAAAGGATAAAAATGCAAAAAGCAAAAAAAATAGTTCCGTCACCTTTCTATGTATTATATAAACATGTGACTAGAGATTTCAGTCCTTTTTTCTTCCTGTGGGAGGCAGACCAATCTCAAAGATGATAAACAAAACCAAATTTGATTATTAAAACAATAAAGCAAACCTGAAATAAAATCAGTTTCAAATACCTAAAATGCAAATGTAAGGTTTTGAAGGAGATAAATTCAGAGCTTTCAATTTAAATAAATTTAGATCATGATTAGCCATTTGGTTAAAATTACAACAGAAAATGCAATTCTGCAGCAGATCACAAACCGATAATCATCAGGTAGAAATGTTATTGTTACATGAAGATTCTATCAAAAGAGATAGTGTTTGGGAAGGAAAGTTGGCTCTTGGCCTCCCTATACAGTGGAGGCTGTGTGGCACCTTCCTGGAAGTGGGTGCCATTTTGGAGCAGCCACAATTCATTCCATCTGCTCCCAAAATGGTATCCCCTTCTGGGATGGCACCACACGGTCTCCACTGGGTAGGAAGGCCACATGGTAGAGCAGCTGCTTCCCAAAGACCTATCAAAAAAATAAGTGACTGAGCCGTGTTGGGAGGGGTGAGGAGGAGTGTGTGGAACCAGTAGGTTGGGAAGCTCAAGGCCTCCAGAGACCCACCTGCCCCTGTGAGGTGGGGCGGCTTGAGAAAGAGTGATTGTCCCAAAGTCCTCCATCAAGCTTTCATGCCCAAGGGAGACCTAGATCTCATAGTCTTCTGGTTTCTAGACTATACCACTGCACCAAACTACTACAGGTAATCCTCAATTTATGACCACAATTGAGTCCAAAATTTCTGTTGTTAAGTGAGACATTTGTTAAGTGAGTTTTGCCCCCTTTTACAACTTTTCTTGCCACAGTTGTTAAATGAATCACTGCAGTTGATAAATTAGTAACCTGGTTGTTAAGTGAATCTAGCTTCCCCATTGACTTTGCTTGTCAGGAGGTTACAAAAGGTGATCATGTGATCATGATCCTGGGACACTGCAACCGTCATAAAAATGGGTCAGTAGCCAAGCATCTGAATTTTGATCACATGATCATGGGGATGTTGCAACGGTCATAAGTGTGAAGAACAGTCATGTGACTTTTTCCAGTGCTCTTGCAACTTTGAATGGTCACAAAATGTTGTAAGTCAAGGACAGTATTACAATTTAAACCATCATTAAAATTGAGCATTAACATCAAAAGCAGAACAGCTCTGATTACTAAAGCATAACAAATTGGAAGAATAAAATGTATTTCAGTTATCCTAGAAATCATTTGGGATTTCACACAGCTCCCCATACCCTATATTTTAAAATCTTAGAAGAGTTTTCCACAGAGAAGCAAATTGATATTTAGAGTACTATTAGGATTAGTGATAACTATTGTGCAAATTATACTGGTAAAATTAGTAAGGATATTAAACTGTTTAACATGACATGCTATTTGTCATTTAGGCATCATGCAAGTATCATAGTAACATTAACATGCTACCAAATAAATCTTTGTAAATAGAGTTGGTCTTAAATAGCTGGGCCTTTTAAAAGTATAGACAAGAAAGCAGAAAACTGTAAACTAAAGATGCTGTACAAATCTGAATTATCTGAAATTTAATAGTGTAACTGAGGTACTTATATGTTTTCAACTGGACCAAAGTCTAGCAGAACATATATATACTATGTAGCCTTCAACCTAATGAAAGGAAACTGTATGAAGAAAACCAAGAAGATTTTTACTACTGTATTATAGTAAGCACATTTGTTGATAACCTGTGCACTGATCCATGTAGAATAAGACCTCCCATAATTTATTTAGCATTTTAATTATTGTCAAGAGTTAAGTATTTCAACATACAGAGTTTACTCCCTACTTATCAAGACCAGTGTTGATTTTTGTATATATTTTTTCTGATTTAAAACTTTTATGCTATTTCCTAAGTCTATGGAAGAGAACTCATATTTGTCCTTCCTGTTATTCACTTATGAAATACCTAGTTCTCTCGTCTTTCTTCTGTATGTCTCTCTCCCTTGTGCTTATATTTTATTGTTTGTGGTTTGGGCTAGTTATTCCTGATATATGGCATCCTATCCTTTTATTAAAACTGTAAAATAAAGCTGAATATTGGCAAAAGAGATAGGTACCTCTTAATCAAAGCCACCAGCAATGTGTAAAATGTGTTTTGCAAGTCAAAAAGAATTACTAAATTTTGGTACAACTCAGAGGAAAGCAAAAATCATATCATACTGCAATAAAGTTTGCATCTAGATGAATTTATTTTAATCTGTCAATCTCTCTGTTGAGGTTATGGAATTCTCGGTTTTTCCACCTTTCTAGTAATAAGGTGTAATGATATTTTGAGTGTCATACTCGTAGCATTTCTAATTTCCTTCCCATAAGTGACAAGAAGCTAATGGTTCTTTTTTCTAGTCTTTCATTCCCAAATGAAATTATACTAATAACAGAGACAAATTACTACTTTCTGAAACTCTCTTTGGTGTGGTGTAGTGAAACTGTAAAGGGCAGCTCATAGTTTCTTAGATTGTAAAAAACAGAGCTTTGATTTACATTTTCTACATCTGCCATTTGCTTTCTAATATATTGATCCACCATTTTCTTTCTCCACCCCAATCAATACCTGCTGAGTTAAGACTAATAAAAACTCTTTTCCTGCAGCTCCTCATATTATTATCTAGCAAAAGTTATCTATATTGTGTTGCCCTGGTTTGATCTCATCACTCACTGTAACGATTATGTGAACAAAGCTTAAGAGTTGCCAAGGGAAAAGAAAACTGAAAAGGTCACAGTATGAAAATCAGCTAGTATGGTAAAGCCATTTGTATGTCCAATGCAATACAGAGATGAACTGCCCTTCAACACTCAATGGTTGTTGCTTCCCAGGACTGTTTTGATTGCTGGGAGTATACAATGATTTTATAATTTCTTCAACAGGATTTGTTATTGAACATAATGGAACATAATAGATTTAATAATAGGACTAACAACAATAAATTACAAAGGTGTGAAAAATAGACCCAAACCTCACCAAAATTTAGGACAAGCACAGCTAATCTATTTTGTAAGCTGCCCAGAGTTGCTTCATTAGTGAGATGGATGGCATGTATATTTAATAAAATAAATAAATCCTATGATAGTCCAGGTTAGAAACCACAGGAAGATTAGTGAGATGGATGGCATGTATATTTAATAAAATAAATAAATCCTATGATAGTCCAGGTTAGAAACCACAGGAAGACTATAACTCTACTTTATTGAGATAAGCCAGGGGTGTCAAACACAAGGCCTGCAGGCCAGATCCAGCCCGTGGGGTGCTTAAATCCAGCCCTCGGTGCGTTTTTGGTCTTCCCTACCTCCAGCAGCACTCTGCCGGCCGTTTTTGGGAGGCCTCATTTGTGGCGCGTTTTCAGCCTTCCTGGCCTCCAGCAGCACTCTGCCGGCTGTTTTTGGGAGGCCTCCACGTGGCTCGTTTTCGGCCTTCCCGGCCTCCAGCAGCACTCTGCTGACTGTTTTGGGGAGGCCTCCACGTGGCGCGTTTTCCGCCTTCCCGGCCTCCAGCAGCACTCTGCCAACTGTTTTTGGAAGGCCTCCACGTGGCGCGTTTTACGCCTTCCCGGCCTCCAGCAGCACTCTGCCAGCTGTTTTTGGGAGGCCTCCGCGCGGTCCATTTTTGGCCAGCAGAGTGCTGCTGGAGGCCATGGAGGGCAAAAACGAGGTACGGGGGCATTTTGGCCGGTAAAGTGCTCCACTCACCCATCCTCTTTTTCTCCCTGCAGACATCCCCACCAGTACTTTTCCACACTCTTCCAAATTACCTTAACGGGTTCTTCTCCCCCCTTGGGAAGGAGGGAGTTTCCTCGACTTCATAAGCTGCTCTGAGTCTGCAATAAACTGGAAGTGGGGGGAACCTTCCTGCCCGCTAGAAAATAGGTATTGTCAGTGAAATATGCACTTCTTCCCTGCTGCCCCCCATTCACTCCTCTCCGGAGCACGTTCACAACAGTTTTCTGTGTTATTTTGGAATGGGGGCTTGCCACCGTCCTTCCCACTGACTCAGGAACTTTGGGTGGTCAAATGGCTTAACTTTCGGGAATGGGAAGTTGGTGCCACCTTCCTTGAAGTTGAGGTGCCGACCCTCGTTTCTTTCTTTGGAAGGCTGGCAAGGAGCTGGAGGAAGGCGAGGAGTTACCAGAAAGGGGGGAACAACCGATCTGTCTCCCCCCCCCCCCCGCAGCCTAGCCAAGAGCGCGCTTGGAGCTGAAGTGGTGCAGTGGTTAAATGCTGCAACTGCAGGCTGACTGCTAGTTCAGCAGTTCAGCTGTTCAAATCTCACTAGGCTCAAGGTTGACTCAGCCTTCCATCCTTCTGAGGTCGATAAAATGAGGACCCAGATTGTTGGGGGCAATATGCTGAACTCTGTAAACCGCTTAGAGAGGGCTGTAAAGCACTATGAAGCGGTATATAAGTAAAGTGCTATTGCTATTGCTATTACTTGCATGGGTTTCCTAGAGCGAGCAGGAGGAAAAAACACAAACACACACACACAATCCGAGCAGCCAGCAAGCCAGCCAGCCAACGAGAGAGAGAGCCTACGCACGCAACATCCACCACCCCCCGGGGAATGGAAGAAGGGGGTGGGATTCTTGCTCCTCTGATTTGCTGATGGCAAAGTGTCCCGTGCGGCCAAAAGGCCAGGGTGAATGGGCTTTTTGGCCCATTTGGCAAATGGGCCAAGGAGAAAAGGCAGTGCCCGATTGATTGGGGACGGAAGTCTGGGGTCAAAACAGGAGCGGCGAAATGGAGGAGGCGAACAGTCATAAACCCTCCTGAACCGGGCCGAATCGCTAGCAACCCACCACAGCTTATAACAATAAAGTAACTCCCAGCATTTATTGCACTATTTGCTCACTGACCCGGTATACATTAAAGAGCTGAAAGTATCAGTTTAACTTTGAGGAGAAATTGTATCTGCTTAGCAATACCCCTGATCTAAAAGCAAAATGTCTAAGATTCATTTATAATTCTAGAATTAAAAGAGTCAGCAACATGGAGTGGGAAGGATCTCTCTCTGCCTGGAGAGCCAATGCCTATTAAGGGATGCTTGCATAATACATCAAGCCACAAAATTAGACAAACCCATTACACCTAATAGATTGTGAGAACCTCACCTATGTAGTTAATAATGCAGAGTATCATACAAATCCATAAAACTGGGTTGACCAAACCATGGTACACTTAGACACATATGAGCTAGATGGATGAGTTGCTTTCATACAATATGGATTCCTAATGCACTCACTATTTTGTTTTACTTATGTACTGAATCACTCAAACCTGTCTAGATTACAGCATACTGAGGATTAAGACTTCTATAAAATTCATAGAAGTCTCTTATGTTATCATTAAGGCAAGTTATTACTGCATTACATTTATGAGAAGGTAGAGGCGTTAGGTAATAGGGAAGAAAAAGAGTCGTCTGAAAATGCTGTTTCAGGAAAAAAACGAGAAAGAGAAAATCAGGTTTGACCTCTTGTAACTAATTAGACATGAAATCAAAGATTAAAAGCCTACTAATAATCCATGTAGCATTTACGCTTGAATTTTAATGCAGCATGTAAATCAAACTGACCAAAGGAATGCAGTGTTCACAAACTGCCATGAATAATGCATAAATAATGAAGGGGCTTATTTTGTACTGGATGCAGTCACTGTATCACATCCCTCCCCAATTCCCTGGTTAGCAAAACTGTGAAAAGCAGGTCAGATTATTATAAAAGCCTTCTGAAAAACCAAAACTGTGCTGGAGCTTATTGGTTACACTGGCTGAGTTTTATTTTATGGACTGCAGGCAACTATTTTATTTCCTGCCTGAAGTGACTAGACGTATAATGCCCAGAATTCAAAACCTGTCTTGGTAAAAGAAGCTTTGACCTTGTGTTCAGTGTACAAAGTAAAAATGTCACTTGCCTTATGTGATAAAATGTGTTGGAAATTGGAGAGAGATAATAGCAGCTTTTGATGGGCTTCACCTGGTGTAGAACCTGGCTATGTAGAACATTTCCTAAAAAGTGCTAGTGATTCAGTTTGACTGACTGTGCCATGCAGCATGGAGGAGGAAACAGAGGATGAATAGTAGCAGGACAAAATAGAGGAAATAAAATAATGAAGATGATCCTGGAGGAAGCACAACTCGTGTGCAAGAAGGGAAAGGGCAGAGCAGTGTATCTGACAAAGATGGAAGCAAAGAATAGGGGACAAAGTGCAGGTGAATTAGGGAGAAAGGAGACATGTGGAAACAAAAACCTTACATGAGGCATATGGGGTCTTCTCCTTCCAGGACTATACTATCTTTGATGCTAAATGGGGTTGCACTGCCCCAGGAAAACATTAATATGCAACTTGGGGATCCCAGAATGAGAAAGCCCCCAAACCCTAAGCCACTCAGTCTTACAGCTTCAGTTGAAGCCTATTGTTCCCCAACCAGATTCCCACAGCCTCCAGGAACCAGGATAGAACATCAATAGCATTGCTTAATTCACATAGGGCACAGATGTATACTGTACAAGTAGTCCTCAACTTACGACCACAATTAAGCCCAAAATTTATGTTGTTAAGTGAAACATTTGTTAAGTGAGTTCTGTCCCATTTTACGACCGTTCTTGCCACCATTGTTCAGTGAATCACTGCAGCTGATAAGTTCACAAAAGATGATCACATGACTCTGGGACACTACAACCGTCATAAATATGAACCAGTTGCCAAGCATCTGAATTTTGATCACACGATCATGGGGATGATGCAAAGGTTGTAACTGTGAAAAACGGCTACAAGTCACATTTTTCAGTGCTATTGTAACTTTGAACAATCACTAAATGAACTGTTATAAGTTGAGGACTACCTGTAACTGGGTATCATCAGCACACAGATACAGATAGTGTAGTGCAGAGACACATGAAGAGCAGGTGACAGTCCTGGCTAGGATTGCCTTTGAACAATTTCAAGTTGTGCATCAGTTGCTGGATCAGGAGGTTCTGCTCACAGTCACTCAAGTCCTGTCACCTCTAGGTGGACTATTGTAATGTGCTCTATATGGGGCTACCCTTGAAGAGTATCTGGAAGCTTCAGCTGGTACAAGATGCAGTGGCACATGCAGTTATCTGTACCCCTAGAATGGCACATGGCTAGTCTGCTTCCAGGTCCAATTCAAGGTGCTAGTTTTGACCTTTAAAGTCCTTCTTCATGGACCAGGTTATTTCGACAAACTGTTGCTTCCCGATTACTTCCACCTGTTCCAGGTTCTGTCTGCTAATGAACTGTATTTGGTGGGACCCCCAAAGGGGGGCCTTTTCTGCAGCTGTGCCTGCACTGTGGAACATCATCCCTCCCACTCCTGAGGTGAGACCTACCCTTCTTTGACATCTTTCCAGAAGTCTCTTAAAACTTGATTATATAATAGGCTTGGGAGTCTTGTGGAAATGGGGATCGGAAAGGTGGCTTCATTGTACGTAACATCAATGTTCTTCTTATCCTTTTTAAAGCCTTTTTAAAATAATGGTAATATTTATGTTTTCATTTTAGAGTGGTTTTGTAATTACTGTTTGTATGTTTTTATCATACACCATCAGTATCAAATTCTATAAGATGGGTGATAAGTATTAATATGATAAATAAATAGTATCAGTGCTACAGGCAAAAGATAGAAGAGTTCAAAGGTTGGGTTCAAATATTAAGACAAACTCTAGACCTGAATTACTAGAACCTTCCCTATTTTACTTAATATAGTACCTTACTTGTTAAGTGATGGCTTAACACAATGGCATGGTTGATACAACATGTTAAGGTAATGGTTGGGTTCCTATTACATATTGAACAAGTACAAATCAGTGAACTGTATTTTAACCTGGTCTAGCATGCTGTTTGAGTCTAGTCCATCAGTATAGTACAGGAGCTTCCCCAATGGCCACTTTTCATGCACTTTGCAGCTGCTTAATCGTCTAGATCCAAATATTGTATAAAATTGTTCTTTAAATTTTTACTTTGAAGTACCATAGACATGGGACAGACTGATGATTAAGGACAATTTATTTCCTACTGCCTATTCATTTTGTGAGGTTTCTGATTATGGTTTGCTTATTTCTTTTGCCCAATGAATGTTTCCCAACACAAACACATGTACATAAATACATACACATAACTTTAGAGAATAATTTGTGGGAACATCATTTGCCTGCAAGGAAAATTAGGGAATGGAATTAGAACTTCCAACTCACTCCCCTGTTGATTTTATAGATGCTTCTCATAATTTTTAGTCTATTAAAGGCCTATTTAAGGCCTTTAATTTTCAGTTTGCTGAACAGGGGATAAAAAGAAAGTCCTATCCTCCCACTTCCCCACAAATAGTTGTCTTTTGAAAGAAAACCTTCATGTCCTACTACTTGTAAGCCTCTCAGAAGCCTCCATTTGACTACTGTACAAAAAGAACACAATGCAGGGATATCTTTTGTCTGACCCAGAACGGCTCCTTTACAGCTGAAGCAGAAAAGAATACAACATCATGTCAATAAATCTTGGTAAATAGGAAGTACCATCCCAATAACTGAATTTACTTCATTTATGCAAAGGACCTCTGTTACTGAGGTCTGGGTTGCTTATATATCTTTTTTCAAAGTTCTGGAGGAGCCATCTTGAACAATTTATGCAATGATCCTTTATGTAATGACCCATTTGACATTATAAAAGTAGGCTTACCACAAAATGTGCAATGTTGGTTTAGGCTTGCTTTGTATATCGGTACAGCTGTCCTCCTTCTCCAAGTAGACACATCTGCTCATTAGAAAAACAATGTAATTTCTAGTGTCTAATTCTAATTATTTGCAGATGATAGATTCCTTGTGCAGCCTCCATAAAAGGCTCAGCTTTTCCCATTCAGTGACTAATAACCAGGGCCTTTAGGTAACAAGAACCAAAGCAGTAAAGACCTGATACAAATTTGTGTCCATTTCTGTGTGTATTGAATGTGGCAGTTACATCTCGATAAGAAGAATGAGGAATCTTCTGGTCCACAGCCTTGTACTATTTGATATTAGCATCCTAAATTAAGCAGTTTCATGCACTTGACTTGGTTTACAAAATCCTGTAGGCTTCTACAGTGATAATTTATTACCACAAATGCCAAAGGCACTCAAACAGCTGGGAAGTACCTATTCCTCCCTGACTCTCTTTTTGCTTGTGGTCATGTGTCAAATGAAACCTTGTGTTGATGGGGTAGGTACCAGAAGGTACCAGAGCTGCATCCTATTTAAGCAGAAAATAACAGCTCATCAAAACAACATCCTTGTGGCTCGCTGCACTAGTGATCCTGACCCAAAGTGAAACAGCAACAGCACAGCATGAAATATTCCTATCTAAAAATATAGGACAGGCAATGCATCCCTGGAAGGAAGCTCAGCAGTTTGCAGAAAAGATGAAGGGAAGGGAAGGGATTCTCCAAAATGAACAATGGGAAAGACAGACAAAGGAAAGAGGTGGCAAAAAGGCATTTTGCTTAAATGCTTTGATTCCTAAGTCCCTATTTCACTTCTCTCTACTTTAGCTATCTTCTTAACACTTTACAATGGCAGAAACTGCATTTCTCTCTGTGTTCAATGACAGCTAAATAAAGCATATCATATATTTAAAAGCTACCCAAAACTTTAGGATCAGATACTGTATTTGATATTTTGAGAACACATCATGGATACTCTCATAAAATGGTTACTGGAGGAAGCTTGAATTTTCCCCAAAGCTTGAATTTCCCCTTGAATTTTCCTCAATCATGGACCTGGAAGGGACTTTGGAGGTTTTTTAGTCCAACCCCCTGCCCAAGGCAGACCTTATTGCATTCCGGACAATCTTTTCTTGAAGACCTCCAGTGATGGAGCACCCACAACTCTGGGAGGCAAGCTGTTCCCATTGATTAATTATTCTTATAGTCAGGAAATTTCTTCTTAGTTCCAGATTAGATCTCTTTTTGATGTGAGTTGGAATAGAATAGAATAGAATAGAATAGAATAGAATAGAATAGAATAGAATAGAATAGAATAGAATAGAATAGAATTTTTTTATTGGCAAAGTGTGATTGGACACACAAGGAATTTGTCTTGGTGCATATGCTCTCGGTGTACATATGTGCACACTGTTATACATGCAATATATAAGTTTGCAATATAGTCAACAGGAAATAAGCCTCTTAAAAAAGAATGATCCAAAAGGCTGAAACTATATTTCTTTCTTATGCTTCAATATTCTATTTGAAAGAAAAGATGACTGGAGAATTATTTCAATGAAAGATCCTGATATATCTCAAACTTCTGCAGGAGAAAGCTGGCACACCCTCGTGTGTTCTTAAAGCAGGGGTCCCCAAACTTGGCAACTTTAAGACTTGTGGATCTTGGCGATCATGTCCTGCAGATTTTGCAGGAGTTCGTGCCAGGTATCATCCCCGGGGCGGAGGTCCGCCGCTGTGGGGGTAATGTAACAGTAGGGGTCACCCTAGCAGCAGAGATGGGTGGAGCTGGAGCAAGGCTGGGTCCTAGTGCAGGTACCTCAGCCAAGGATGTCTCCCAACGTTCATCGACCTGGGCTACAACCTGATGGTCAGGCGACCAATCTCGTTCAGTAGCAGTTCCTGTTGGTGCAAGTTGAGGTGTCATCTGAATCTGAGGGGCCACCTGCATCTGAGGAGACATCTGGACTTGCAAAGGCAACTGATGCAGCTGATGAAGAGTGGGGGAAGCCTGATAAAGGGACCCTTCTGTCTGCTCCTGGGCCTTGGCAAACTGCTTTTCTAAAGCATGAAGCCGCCTTTCTGCATCCTTGATGCCTGCAGCAGATGCTTACTCTGAGGAGGCCTTAGAGGCCTTTCCATCTCGACCTTTGGATGAGGCCTGGTTCTTTGATGTTTTCTTAGAGCCAGCCAAGGTAGAGGCCTCATCTCCTTTTCCCTTATCAGCTTTGCCGGCCATTTGAAAGACAAGCTGATAGTTCAGAGCAATTGGAGGAAGCAAGCTGGAGAAAGACCCTCAGAGTTCTAGCCAGGAGTATTGCCTCCTATCTATGTGGCCGGGTGGAGAGAAGTGGTAGTGGTTACCCAACGGATCCCCGGGGCTAGCACTCACCAGCACTCTGAGAATAGCAGCCAGCGGAGGGTTAAGAAGGTCAAAGGAGATGCAAAGTGACTGAAAGTACTGATCTCCGACAAATATGCCACCAAAATGGCGATCGAGAAAAGCACGGCTCCCAAAATGGCCAACGGCCCACACAGAAACAACAGGGAGATCTTATTAGCCAGTCAAAAGGCTCCCTGTGGTAATCAAAATGGCCACCATCCCGAGGCATCGCCCTTCAAAGGGCAACACGAGGCACAAAATGGCCACCGTTACTAAATAGTGGAGTCAAGGCTCTGCGCTACACTTAGCGTCGGAAGCCGACCGATGTAGACAGCGAAAGCATTCTGCCAGAACAGCCAGTCACTGCAAATAACGAGGCTCCGACAGAGATCAAATCTCCCACTGCCTCACACCGTTCCGCATGAGAGAGTATAGCCCACATGGGGCAGGGACTCCGGCTGCCTCAGCTGTTTGGCAGTGGTGGTTCTTGCCGGCCGACCAGACAAACCAGCACACATGCCGGCAGCAATAAAGAACTCAGAGAATACTGAAAATCCTGAAATCGCCTTGCCAGCTCCAAATACAAACTGGATGGTACTGGTAAAGAGAGTCCAAGCAGTTGAAACAAGTAGTCGATTGTCAAGGTATTGAGAGAAAAATAAAAAACGTCCCTTCTAGCTCAACTGAGTTTGAAAACTGACTCGTGGAGCAGACTCGTGGAGCAGAGAGGGCGTACTTCAATCTATTTTTAACTTAGTCCCTTGGCAACCGACCGAAGTTTTACCCATGCTTGGACTCTCCTTAGCAGCACACAGGAGAACACTAAACATAAATGTATGTTCATGCCATCATGAAACCATATGACAGTATTTACACTTCAAAAAGGTGCCAAACTAAAACATTTTCTTGCTTCCATCATGCTAATGGCATATTACATGCAACCTGCAGACACCTTAAAGGAAGAATTTGTTACAGCAAAATACTGATTAAAAGAACTGCCCACCACATTGTTATTCTAAGTGCCTCAATATTTTTATTTTTTTTCTCAGCGTAAAAGATACTGCAAAAAAAAAAATTAAATAGACCAAACTCACAGAGCAACATTATAATTGAAATGATCAACTGTATAGCTATGTAGGAAGAAGACCTTTAATTTGAAAGGCGAGAGATTGCATTAAGGAAGAAGGCGTAATAATCCAAAGGTGAGAAGAATTTCTATTGTCTTATAAGTCTCTCTGTGGGAATTTTCACAGCGTAGACATCTATTGGGAGCAGTGGGGAGGAGGGAGGCTTGTGAAATTCTAGTTCCTCATGCTTCCCATCCCATCAATAAATGCCTGCAATCATACTCTTGAGCTGTGGTGTGATTTCAAGGTTCATCTCTTCCAAGTAGCTCAAACACTAATTATTCCAGCTGTAATTAGTAAGATAATTAAATACTGGCTCACTCATCACTCTACCTTGTGTCGGGTCATGATTCTCCCAGAAGACCTTGAGCAGTTTCTCAAAGCTGATGGTTTCTGGCTGAAATACCACTCGCACAACTTCAGTATGGCCAGTTTTGCCTTCAATGAAACAATAAGAAACAAGAATATTAATCACTGAAACCAACACAAAAAATGGATTTATTATTCCCCAGTATATTAAACAAGTAAAAATGCATAGACAGAAAAAGACTGGTGATTAACGGTTGTAAGCCATGCCACTTTTTCTGGTAGTTTCAGAAATGGCAATGCTTTATTCCATTAGGAAACTGCTTTTTTGCTTTGTTTTTTGCAGCTCTGCAGGGCATGGCAATAAAGTCATGAGATCACATGGGTGACCAGGGAGTCCAGGAGGAGATGGCAAGAGAGAGTTTCAATTCCTTTTTTGTTCTAGCTCTGTCCTTACTGTTTAGGGAGTTGGTGGATTCATTTTTGAAAGGAAAATTGATATGTTACATTTAGGATATAAATCTATATTAACACATGTTTTGCTGGTTTCTTCTAAAGCAGGGGTATCAAACTAAAGGCCCAGAGGCTTAAATCTGGCCCGCGGGGCCGCCCTGGAAACAGTGATGGACCGGCCCATGGTGCCTCTGCCAGCAAAAACGGAACTCGGAAGGGCTGCGCATGGCACTCACGAGCTTCATTTTCGCTGGCAGAGGATTGCAGGACACCATCCCAGCTGAAAACAGAGCTCATGAGGGCCGTGCCCCAAGCTCCGTTTCGCTGGCAGAGGGTTGCAGGAGGCTGTTGCAGCTGAAAACTGAGCTCAGGAGCCCGTTTTCGCTGGCAGAGCACTTGGGCTACCACAGGCACACCCGACACAAATGATATCATGCTGATTATACCCACCCCAGCCATACCCACCCCGCCCCTTCAAGGTCAAACATAACCCGGATGTGGCCCTCAATGAAATCGAGTTTGACATCCTTGTTCTAAAGTAACAATAAATAAACAGAAAAGCATTCTGCCAAATTTTCTCAGCACATTGTCCCAAAGGTGTTTTTTCAGGAGGCAACTGGACTTTCTTGTTTTTTTCTTTTGAAGACGTTTCGCTTCTCATCTAAGAAGCTTCTTCAGCTCTGACAGGATAGTGGGGAAGAGAGCTGAGGAAGCTTCTTGGATGAGAAGCGAAACGTCTTCAAAAGAAAAAACAAGAAAGTCCAGTTGCCTCCTTAAAAAGCACCTTTGGGACAACCATGACCTGGATGACTGAGAATATCTACAGACTTTTCTCAGCACAATTTTCTCCATTTCTGAAAGTGGCATATAAAGAGTTAGCAGTGACAGGTGTTTGAAGGTTGCCCTTCCTGCCAGCTCACTGCAGGGGAGTTGAGCTGGAGAAAATTGCTAGGACATTTAATAAGAATCATATATCATAGTTTGTGGGCAGAAATCACTTTATTAGTTTAATATTTGTTATTATTATCAAAGTGCTTCCCATTTTAACAGCTTTTGGTACAAAACTCATATTATTTCAGCAAAGTTTCTTGTAACCTCTGTTGCTTTTTGCTTTTAGCTTGGCCTCACTGTTCTCAGCTATATCACCTCTGATTAAAGAAGTAGGTTATTAAAACAAATGTACTTTTATTTATAACATTGTAATGTTATAAATAAAAAATAGCATTGTTATGCTATTTATGATGGAATGATGATGTTCGTCCATTGTGTTCGAAGAGGACCTTGACATCTATGAGAATCGGGGGGGGGGGGATGTCAAGACTTGCGCGTGAATTGGATTAAAGTGAGGGAGAGGTGCGCATAGTCAGCCTCACTCTCTCTTCCCAGATTCCATCTTGCTCCAAATAGCAGGACAAGAGTCGAGACAGTTGGAATGGAATAACACTGGTTAAACTGCAGATAAATAATACAGGTTTCCTTGGCCAAATTTAATGGTAATGAGAGATAGAGGAAAATGGTATTTAGAGGATGCATTAAACAGAGGATTGAGGCAACATCCAAGAACATAAGCCTTTGGCTGTACAAACAGCACAAGCCTTTGGCAGGGAAATTATTATTTAACACTATGTTTGGCCATATCAAATGTCAACACAAAAATTGGGAAACATTTGACAGAGCCCTAACTATCCATACCTATAATAATTACCTGTCTTTTCAAATGCCCTAGTGCTTCTCTTTTAATACTTAAAAGGAATCTGCTGCCATGCCCAGTTCTACCCTTTACTGTGTTTTCACTTTTTTTCAGTGCTAGAAAATCACTGATTTTTCAGTCACTTAGCCATGTTCTGACTGTGGCATTCACAGTAATGAACAGGCTTCCTTCTCCATTTAGATTCATTCCAAACAATATCATTTTGATGCAGTGTTATGTTTTGACATATATGGTATATTATAACTTAGTCTATAAAGTCTCAAATGTCTTCTCCTGGTACAAACAATTAAAGGATCTCAAACTACAAGATTGGCTGAAAAATTGCCCAAGTCTTTTAACAACAGAACAAACAGTTGTGGACAACCTAAGGCTAATTTCCAGCTCAGCTTAGAGCATACCTAACAGGAGGTAAACATAAAAATGCTACTATGAAATGCATCATATAATAAATGTCAAATGTATCCTTCAATATAAAATGTAATGATAGATTCCTGGATGGGAGATAAAAGGTACTATGCTATAGTGATTTTTTATATAAGAGCACGATTTATTAATACAAACTACCTTCTACTGGGCTAGATCGCTTTTTTTTAGTCCATGTGAGAATGTTTCTTCTAATCAGCCACAAAATAAGGGATAATTCTATTACCTAGAATTGTTTACAACGCTAAGTAATTTTTGTTTTCTGGTTTAAAAATAAGTACAAATTAATCCCTTACAACAATATCCTTCTGGGTTCATTTCCAAGTGGGGAAAAAGACACTGGATTCATGAAAGTTGCTTGGAAAGAAGGTTTAATGGTGGACAGGAGCACATGGCATGAGCCCCTGTACAGAAAAGGTAGATCACATGTTTCCAGATGTGGGTGAAGAGAAAAAGAGAGAGAAGAGATGCTGAGTTCCTTGTTTTATACTCTCTGTTGGGTCCCACCTCTTAGTTTCCTGTTCCTGTATAGAAATGTATCCCATTGGCTCTCAGACCCCCCAGGGGCATGCTGGGGCAACTCTTGTGGGCTGTCCTAAGTCCCAGGCTTGGCTGAATGAAAGGGCCTTGGGCAAATCCTATTGTGGTTCTATTATGCAGAAGACTTTCAGGCTAGGTGAGAGGAATGTGTGAGCTGGGCCCAGTCCTTAATGGCCCATTGGCAAGGGGTGGGGTTTTTCCAAGGGGAGTCTTTTGTCCGCTCACAAGCATGTTTCCAGAGATATTCCACAGAATATATTCTGCCTTTTAATATCTCCTAGGATATCTCATTTCCTAGGAGAGGGGTGGGTGCTAACTTCCTACAGGGGCTTCCTATTTATTTATTTATTTATTTATTAAATTTATATGCTCCTGATCGCACTCTCCAAAAAGACTTTGGTTAGCTTCCCTCATAATTATTTATAAATTATGTAAATTACACATACACACACACACACACACACACACACACACACACACACACACACACACACACACACACACACACACACACACACACACACACACACACACACACACACATATATATATATATATATATATATATATATATATATATATATATATATATATATATATATATATATATATATATATATATATATACGTGTCTGCACTTTTCAAGCCCTTAACCTGATGCAGATCTATCATGCATGTTTGGCTACATAAGGATCATCGATCAGAAAATGAATCTGTATTAGTTCATAGTATAACAACTATAAAGTTATCATAAATCAAAGCACTCATTAATATGTACAAAGATAAAATGTAGTCCTAATTCTTGCTGCAGGATTTCCTTCTCACTGAGGACTAGAATCTTATCAAGAATTCTAAAAGATTATATCTTTTCCCCCCTCAAAGATTGTTAATCACTAGCAAATGATCAAACAGCAGCTTCTGTATTTCTGTTGGGACTTGACCCAAATTTAAACTCCCAAGTTTAACAGATAAAATACTTTATACATCAATCATTAAGCCTTTAAATAAATCTTTTCAGGGTTTTTTGTGATAAACCTTTTAGAAGTCATTAATTCCCATCCCTTTCTTAATGAATTGCTATGCTCATATTTAACATCAGGAATCCACATAATATAAATTATTACTGATGATTAATTATGCTGTAAGGGACCAATAAGACCAAGTTAGTTTTGAGCCATACAGGGAATTAATTAAATCTGGCTTTGGTAAACAGTTTGCTATTTACCTGCCCCTTTTCTAGAATAGAAGATTGCTTCCCACACCCTGCTATAATATTACCTTTTTGTGAACACAATGCAGAGGGACAACATTCTTAATGGTGATTGCTTGTCTCTTTGGAATTCCATATTCACTATATTTTCACATTCAGAGTTTGGAAAGGTTCTAAACTAGAAACATCACTAGATATGAATTTAATTCACACAAAAACTGCCTTCATCCATATTAATTTTCTCTCTTGCGATCAAGGCCACTAGTGATTGGGGGAGAAAAGGAAATTAAATACTCATGGGGAAACAGCTGCTCTTATTTTTGAAGTGCAAAGTCTACAGTGGTACAGGGAAAAGAATAGGAGAAAGGTCTGCTTCTGCATCTGTTCATCAAAAGGATGGGTTTTGTTATTGTTTTGTTTAAAACAAGACAGCAAAAACTGCTGTGAACCAACCTTTGTGACTCAGGCAACCAATCATGCAGGATGTGTGAGCTAATTGACAATCAAGGGGTGGCACCACTCATCACTGCAGTGGTGATTAGAAGAATGATATGTTGGTCCCTTGCCAAAGGGATTTCTTAGGACAGGAAGCTTTTCCTATATGTTCATTTGGTCAGTAATAATGTTTCTTGCAAAAATTTTTACAATAATTCTTGCAAAACGAATCAAGATGCTTACTACGGGGGCTACCTGAATGTATTATAGTATGCACTAAGCAAAAGGAGTAAGCTGTGAAAGAAATTAGCTTTCACAAACAGGCTGATGCACAGTGCCTCCAAAAGTGAGGATTGTAAGACTTCAGGCCCTCTTATAATCTCTTAAAAACTTCAGCAGAATTCAGACAAACAAAAGTTTCAGAACGGAGCAATGAAGATAATCAGGAATCAGAAATTAAATCCTATGGGGGGAGAGGGAAAGAATTGCAGGAACATTGTAATGATCATCATCATCTTTGTCATTTGGATTTATATTCACATGCAGGTATCTTCCTTCTTTTTAACTCCAGAACAGCAACCTTATATTGGGCTGAGAGATATTAATGGGCAAAAACTTACCCAGGGAATATCTATGGCAGACTGGAGACCAGTTTGGTGGAGAAGTTAAAGCTAGAAATCGGGAGACTGGGAGTTATAGTTTTGCCTACACAAACCCACTTGGGTGATCTTGGACTAGCCAATTTCTCTCAGCCTTAGGAAGGAGGCAATGGCCAACCAATTCTGAAAAATCTTGGAAAGAAAACTGCAGGGACTTGTCAAGGCAGCCTCTGAGAATCAGTCATGACTGGATTAGCGGTGGGTTGCTCCTGGTTCGGCCCAGTTCAGTGAACTGGTAGCGGCAGGCTCCGCCCACCCACCCAGGACGCTTCTGTGCAGAAGTGCCGCAAGCACACGCGCACACATGAACGAACCAGTAGCGACGGGATTTAGAACCCACTACTGGACTGGATGGGGAACGCGGATTAAAACCTGGGTTTCCTCATAGTAGCTCATCAGTGTAATCACTATATCCTATTACCGTGATGGCGAACCTATGGCACGTGTGCCACAGGTGGCACGCAGAGCCAAATTGGAGGGCACGCAAGTCATTGCCCTATGTCAGCTCCAGGGCACATGCGCGGGCTGGCCAGCTAATTTTCAGCCTTGGGGAAGGCCGTTTTCGCCCTCCAGAGGCTTCAGGAGGCTTCCCTGAAGCCTCCGGAGTGCACAAAATGGTCCAACGGGCAAAACGGAAGTTAGGAAAAATGGACTTCTGGTTTGCCCGTTGGGCCATTTTTCGCACTCTGGAGGCTTCAGGGAAGTCTCCTAAAGCCTGGGGACGGCAAAAAACGGCCAACTGGGCCAACCAGAAGTGACTTCCATTTGGCCCATTTGGCCTTTTTTCGCCGTCCTTAGGCTTCAGTGAGGCCTGTGCGCATGCACGGGAGCAGGGGTGGTGGTATGCGCATGCGTGGGAGCAGAGGGGGGGGTTGTGTGCATGCATGGGGGGATGGCATGGGTGTGGGCACATGCACACACGCTAGCATGCGCACACACACCCTTTTGGCACGCGAACCAAAAAAGGTTCGCCATCACTGTCCTATTAGCTCTCAGAGTATAACTTTGAAAAGACAACACTGTGGATGTGAAGAATTGAATAGTACCCTTCGAATAGAATGAAATGCAAAGTTAGTGAGGAACTTTGCCCATTGTTCTGAAGTTCAGGACATAAAACATTGCATTCGATTTATAGGAAAGTAAATTCCAGTTGAATGTGGACATTCCTGTACAAGATAGTGGTTTAGACTCAATGGCCTAAGTATCCCTTTCTAACTCCATATGAAATATGTTTCTAATACAGGTAAGACAATATAAAAGGCAGCATCTGGTCCAATTTAAATCATTATACAGTAGGAAGAATAGCTAGTTCTTTAAGAGGAAAGAAAATAGAAGGGTTGCAGGATGCAAACAAGACTGCAGAACCTGAGACAAAAGCAAAGAGTTACAATAATTAATAAGCAATCCATTGCCCTGTGAGCATATCTCCACAGTTCAATGAATTGGGAATGATTAACTTACTGAGATGTATTGAATGAGTACTCTCCATACTTAAGGATCATCCTTAAAAATCTAACAGCTGCTGCCATGAAATACATTCATATAAGCATTAGTTAGGTTACCAACTAAAATGGATTTATTTAAAAAGAGACTGTTATAAATACTGTACAATAATTATCCTTGCTCATTGTGCACACTTGCTCACAGATAATACTCACTTTGAAGTTCTAGAATAAAAGAAATAGCCAGATTTCCAGATTTGTTAAAATTTCAACTTCAGGAATTATCTAGGCAGCATGGCACTTACTGAAAAGTCTTGATACAATGCATTCTGTTCAGTTCAGAAAGTTCAGCTGTATATACTTTATGGAAATGTGATATTAGAACAGAATCATTGGAAGGCTTTTCAGCCACAATTAACATTTGATACTTCTTTGGAAAGGGAAGACAATTAATTTCTTATTTTGCCATTTCAGTGAGCAAATACTGTCTTAAGCCAATTGGGAAATTCAATAGAAAGAAATAAAACTTATAGGAAAGATTTTTGTTTGGTTTGTTTTGCTTTGGGAGACACTGTAATGAAAGAAAATAAATAAACAAATAAATAGCTTGTTGGCTTATGCTTTATTCGGTACTATTAGCAGTACTAGTACTATTCTGTACTACTTACATAAGCCAGAGAAATATGAGTGGATGGACAAAAAATGGCAATATTTGACCAGACTTGGCAATGGTTGGCCAATAGTAAGTCCTTTGCCCACCACATAACATCTTGAATAAGATAGTGATTTCCACGGCAGTTAATGTGGTGACCCCCATACATTTGAGCCAGAGCTCAACTGGTCTTATCTTCGTGACGATGACTTCTGTCTTGCTAGACTTCCCTCAGCCTGTTATGAAGGGGAACTGAAATTTAACAAAACAAGCTCATCCCATACATAGATATTGCAAATAATGCTGGCATATTGAGGTTTTTTAATTATGTTTCATTAAAGAAAAGAAAATGTAAAAGAACAGGTTTACTTATTGTAACCTACACGTATACATTATGTTTAGGAACTTATGATTTCTTCAACATATACACAGAAAAAGACCTTTGAAACCCCAAGAATTCACACATAAATCTTTCTTATTTACTTTAGTTCATGAAACCAGGATAAATACAAAATACACTATGAAGGCCCCCTAATTTGAAAATAACTGAAAATCATTATCTTAAAGTGAGAAAAAATGCATTCAGCCATATGGAGCTTTTGTTCTTTGGGAATAGTGGCATATAAATGGTGGATATAATATTACAAACAGTAATTACTGGAACATCATGATTTCAGGGAAATAGGATATGTCTTATAAACATCATTATTGTTATTATTATTGCTCCTTTCTGATGGGTCATTAAAGGAACCTGAACTTTGACTTTGAGATAGGAGAGGATGAGGGAGAAAACAAAGTATTAATTTAACCAAACTAAACAAAACACTACAAATAATGAGAAAGATGTAGGCAATCTATATCAACTGTGGCCCTTTGTAAATTTGCATTTAACAGCAGTATTGATCATTCAAGATGCTCAGCACTGGTCATTTCTTCTTTCAATACTAAGATTCAGGATATACCATTACATTTGACTACTGGACCATACCTATTCTTTTGATTCATCTCCATAGCAAATATGCATTTTTGTTAAAATGTTTGATCCATTGCCATGTTCAATGGGAAATTTTAAAAAAAAAAAAATAACAATATACAGATTGAAGTAGCTAGGCAAGCAAAATAATTAGCAGCCTAAAATTCAATTAATAAATAAAGCATATCATTTACTCGGAGAGCAGCATCAGGATTTTAGTCCTGGTATCATCAGCTAGACCAGTGGTGGCAAACCTATGGCACTCTGTTTCGGGGCTCTGCCATGCATGCATGTGAGCCTCCCACCGGCCAGCTGGTCTTCAGGTCTTTGCCGCATATGCACTCACGCCTTGAAGTTTGTGTGGAATGCAGGCGGAGGCGCGGGACGCACATGCACCCATGCATTGCAGTGTGAGCGCACGCGCGCACTTTGGGCACTCAGTGCCTAAAAGGTTCGCCATCACTGATCTAGACCTATATGGTTGCTAAGGAACTTACAAATTGCCAAAAGTTTAGGACAATAGTGGTAGAATTCCAGGGAGAGACTTGATCTCACTGTCTCCCTGACCCAGGTGTCCGAAGTAATCTCCTCCCATCGGTCAGCAAAAAGGGCCAAAAACTCATTCCTCCACCACTATGGAGAATAGCAGCAGAAATCTTTGGGTGGTTTGCATTATATCCACAAATGTTTCTGTACAATCCAAATAGCTTGCTGAAAAAGTGTACTTCAGGGAAACCAAGGACAAATCCATGATGGATTACAAGTTCTCAGGCTGAATATCAATCAGTTCAGAAGGATCTTAAGCATGATATAAACCTTCCTTTTCTATTTGAGTCTGTTCTATCTAATTTAGAAATAACTTCCCCCTTTAAGCCTGATAACTACCCATCCTAAGTCTAGGAAGACAAAGTAATGCTAATGATTAGGGGTTCAAAATTGTCCCAAGTGAATGGAACCTTAGAACATATTTATCCTCCTATGCCTATGGTACATATTGTAGAGCAATGACAGGAAGAATTAAGCAGGTTGTCTTTCAAAGTGTCTGTCCTCTCACTAATCTTTTAGTTAAAAAGAATATTTCAAAGGAATCAAAGTGTTCAGGATAGAAACTATTAGCAGTGAATGCTTTCCTATCGAGCCATTTCCCTTATTTTCAACAATAAAATAATGGAAAATGAGAACTGCTATCATTCTATACCAGTGATGGCTAACCATATCGAGGCGTTGCCCTATGTCATCTCCAGCGTGCATATGCGCTCTAGTCAGCTGATTTTCAGCCTTCTTTTCGGCCGTTTTCGGTCTCCTCAGGCTTCAGGAAAGCCTCCTGAACCCTGGGGATGGTGAAAAACGGCCCAACAGGCCTACCAGAAGTCCGGAGGCTTCAGTGAGGCCTGTGCGCATGCGCGCGGGGGGGTTGTGCACATGCGCGAGGGGCAGTGCGGGGATTGTGTGCATGCGTGGGGGGAGGGCATTGCATTATGGGTGTGGGCATGCACACGCACGCTATCGCGCGCACGTACACCCTTTTGGCACCCGAGCCAAAAAAGGTTCGCCATTACTGTTCTATACTGTGCCACCTAAGATTCTTTCAAAGCATACAGATTACTTTGACAAACTGACCTGTCTCTCTTTCAGCCCATGTGAACTAAGTCAACCATAGGTAAGTGACAAAATGATATAGCCAAACAAGCAGAAGATTTTGGAATGAGCAAGGCTGCACTCTATACAGAAACTTTCCATATTAAAATCCTTGTATCCTGTTCTTTTCAGAGAAGCTGTAAGACAAATAGTCACAAATCTAACAGAAATCCATTTCCTTCACAATGGAAAAGTATGCTCAACTGTTATACTGCTGGAAGACTTCAGGCCTGTAATCCTCAGAGCTTGTTCTCACATCCAGTAGGCACCATTAGTAGTAACAGAAAACAGGGATGATGTTTATAGTTTTATTATGCAGCTAAAGCTTTTAAAAATCTAGGCACATCTGTCAAGGTGAAATAATATCTCAGTTATATTATTAGGACAGTTATCTTTCTTCCCCTTCTAGCTATATCTACATCTGATAGTTGGATATTTTAGTGCCAAAAATTACTACGTACAAGATGAATGAAACTAGAAGAAATATTATGAGCATCTCTTTTTCTGAAGTATGTTCAGAAAGACATAATTAACAAAAGATTGCTATGTATTTTCTTGAGAAAAAAGACAAGTGATATGGAATCAATTCCAATCCCTACCAAGTGCAGAACATAAGTTTTAATGTATTTTTCCTATAATTTTATTGCTCTTTGTTTTTAGTGTTACATGCTGAATAAAACAGAACTCGGAATATACATTTTTAATAAATGAACAACAATCAACAAACTCTCAGACAACAAACAGGATAGAAGTGTGCATGAAATTATAATATAATAGGAAAGAATCACTTCTCAGCTGTCTCAAAATTCTAAAATTGAAGGAAACTTTTTTAAAAAGCAAATTCTGAAGCAAGGGTAATTTCTTAAACAAAACTGTAGGTATCATGGCAACAAATCTAAAAACAGGCATTTAAATTGCCATTAATTTTGAAAGATCATTCACACTTATTAAAAAACAAAGTGACAGCTGCTGAAGAAAAAAACATTACAGGGTGCTCAAATACAAACTAAATGACTTTTAGGGAACCGTATCTAAATAAGAAATAATGTTCAAAACGCATGTTCCTCCATATAATTATATTCTGAAAGGCTACCCAAAATTTCAGATAATTACTATATTTTGAATCAGAAATATAATGTAAAAATATTTTGATTTCAATCAAACTACATGGGATGAAGACAGAAGCTAACAACTACCACAAAGCAGCTGTTGAATCAACAAGTTTTTCTTTCCATCAGGCCTCAGTTCCACTATATATGTGCCGATCTGAAATCACTTTTGAATACACTGATAAATAAAAAGTTGTTCTGAACATCTGTAAGCAAACTATAAAGAGAGATTTCATAATGAATGAACATCATGAATTTTATATAATACTAGCCAAAAAAATGTGCATTTGTCTATTGAGTCAAAGGCACTGGAAATAGCCCAAAACATTTATCCATTACAAATATCTTTTCAAACATCCAACTGTAAGACAATTTACAGAGATATAAAAATAATTTTCTATCAGGGTACTTATCTTCAGAAGTCAGAGCAATTTGATTACGGTTTTAGCTCAGAGCAACATGGTTTATATTTTGCTAACATAAAAGGTGATAATCATTCTTAAAAGCATAATACATAATTCACAAAGGTTTGCTTCTATATTCTGCTACTAAAATACTATAATCCACAAGAAGTCAAGTAATCTGTGAAAGAGTTCAAATTGCTGTGGGTGTAATTTGAGGCATAACAAATCTGAAGAGAGTTTTGCAGTGTTTGGTAATAAAATATCTTATCATGAGATAAGGCACATTCTGCAATATTCCATTGCACCAAATGGCTATGTTTGCATGAGCTGCAAGATTATATTATGAGGTCCCTTGCTACTTTGTGGCCAGGAGCAAGTTGAATTGGACACAGGTTTCTAAACATTCCACACAGGGGTGGGTTCTAACTTACCTCGCTGTCGGTTCGCTTCCTCCCGTGCCATGTGGCTGCGCCTTGTGGGTGCGCGTGCATGCACAGTGCCAAAAAAAATTTTAAAAATAAAAAAAGCCAAAAACAAGATGGCGACGCATGCGCAGTGCCAGAAACTCAGCTTCTGTGCATGCGCAGAAGAAGAAAAAACTGGAAAAATTCAAAAAAAAATTCAAAAAAATTCAAAAAAAGAGATGGCGGCACCCACAGACCGGCACTGACCAAACTGGTTCCGTGACATCACCAGCGGTTTGCTACCAGTTCACGCGAACTGGTCTGAACCGGAAGGAACCCACCTCTGATTCCACAGATTTCTAAAATCCAGTTTTTACATCACACTACTACATTAATGCAAATACTGTTGATGTAACTCATTATAATTCCTACAAAGATAGTTAGGATCTGCAGAAACCACTGCATTGGGGTATACAAACTGCATCAGCATCATCAAAGAACCCACAAAGAAATCACATTCTGACTAACAAGAGATAATGCAGATATTACCATCAGTTTTATTTTCATGGTGAGGAAGTGAACTTAGAAAGCTGTTAAAAGAGCAAAAAGAGCTGTCATAAAGGAATATAAAATTCCTTTATTCTTAATTGTACAGAAACTTGCTTAGCCAAAATGAAGAATACAAACAGAAAAAAGCAAATCTAGATCATAGTCTTACTTTTGCTTTCAAGGAAACAGGAAAAACCAAGGGCTGCAGCTTTGCCCACCAGGTGAAGGAATGTATTATCATTTTAAGATCCTGATTATTGTTAGGAAACAACATTTGGATAACTACTTGAAAGAGAAAATAGCTTTCTTCAGTGATGGCATGGGGGTAGGGAAAGCAATAGCTTCAAAGGGACAATAGATTTATTTAAAATGGGTGTAAAATCAAAGGAATCTCAAAGGGAAAAAATCTATTTCAATGGGTACAAGATTAATTGATTTCAAAGGGGAAATAACAACATTGTTTCAAGAATCACAAATCAAATGATGTTTCCAAAATTTGCACCATCTGAGGAATTCTTGAGTATGTCATCTGCACTTCTATAACTGTCTGGTTTGGTTCTGCAACCCAACAAGACAAACACAGAGGATAATCAGAACTGCAGAAAAAATAATTACTGCCAACCTGCCTTCCACTGAGGACCTGTATACTTCACAAGTCAAAAAGAGGGCTGTGAAAATATTTACAGACCCCTCGCATCCTGGACATAAATTGTTTCAACTCCTACCCTCAAAACGATGCTATAGAGCAGTGTTTCCCAACCTTGGCAACTTGAAGATGTCTGGACTTCAACTCCAAGAATTCCCCAGCCAGCAAAGTTGGCTGGGGAATTCTGGGAGTTGAAGTCCAGACATCTTGAGGACTTCCGGTTTTGGAGCGCTTCATCGCAGACATCCCTCGTTGGATGCCTTTCCGATCTTTGTTAAAAGCCGCCAGAACAGCTGTCTGGCGGCTTTAAAATCTCTTCCCCGGGCAAAGGGGAGAGATGAGAGCCTGACAGGAGGGGTAGAGCCCCCCCAGCGCCTTAGGAGCCATCTGGCAGGGCGCGAAGGGAGAGCTCCCCATGCAGCCTGTCTCCAGCTCCGAAGATCCGGAAACCTCTGCCTCTGCAGAGCTAGATGGAGTGACCAGCCGCTGCTTCAAAAATGGGATTTATAACTACATTTAAACTATAGAAGCAGACAGAGAGAAACAGGCGTGAGATGGGCAAGTACTGAAACCTCTTTTTTTCCTTTTTTTTTCAACTCCTGGGTAAGCTTTCACTTCGGCAAGGGAACAAAGGAAACAGAGTAACAATATGGCGATTGAGAAGTGAAAGTGACTTTCGTTTCCCCAGAGGCTTTTTTTTTTTTTTCTTTCTCTCTCTCTTATGGAAACTTTTAACTTGGAAAAATGGTTTTTTCTTTCTCTGTCTCCTAACTCTGGATTAAAGTTATAATAGAAATATTTTCAATAATAAAAGACTATCTGATTTTTAAACTGGAAAGAACTTTAATCAGGCAACTGGCTTTCTTTCTTTTTTGTACTCTTTTGAAACACCAATGGCTTCAAAGTTTGGAAAGACTGTTTTGACTAAAAGAAATGACTATTCATCTGGATATATTTCTAAAATGCAACTTAACACTGAGCTAACACCTCCACAGCTTTTGACACCTGAAAATTTATTAAATAATTTAAAGATTATGAAACATGAACTTACTTTGGAATTTAACCAGAAAATAAGTGAGATAGACAAAAAGATGCAGGCTGCTTTGAAGAATATGAATCAACAACTAAGATTTGATGTGTTAGAGGTTTGCAAAGGCTTAGCAACAAATATTGAAGTTTTGGCAGAACGTATTGAAACAAATAAACAAGCTTTGGCAACTTCGGTGAATTACATAGATAAAATCCAAAACGACATTGCAAATTTTGAAAAAGAGGTCTTAATGACTCAGTTCAGATCTATGGAAGTTGCTATAAGGATTAGAGGTTTGAAAGAAGGATTATATGAAAATTTAAAAGGCAGGATGGTTGACATATTGGATCAGGTGTCTGGAATTTCTAAAGCGGAATTGGCTACACAAATCGACAAAACATACAGAATCAACTCGTGGTACGCCAAACAAAAGCATCTACCAAGGGATATTGTCATATATTTTACCACAAGAGCTTTACGGAACAGAATTATACAAGCAACGTTTAACAATAATCTTATGGTGAATGGTCAGGAACTAAAGATTTGGAAAGAAATCCCCTCTAAAATGCTTAAAGCCAGGAAAAGCTATACTTTTTTGATTGATGAATTTAAGAGATTAAATTTACAATATAAATGGGAAGCACCAGTTGGAGTAGCAGTGAAATTTTCTGGAAAAAGATACCGGCTCAACACGATAAAAAAAGCTACTGAATTTTATGTCAATGTTCTAAAGGCTGATATATCCAAGATTCCAGAAGAAGGGTGTATGAAAATAAAAGAGGAGGAGGAGGGGAAGCCACCTTCGATGGATCAAAAAGAAATAGACTCAAAAATCCAAAAGGAGTGCCTGAATCAGATAGCTGGGGAAAAGGAGATGGAGGTTTGGGAGCAGACGGGAGACGACTTGACAAATTTGAATTTATTGAACTATTAAAAGATGAACTATCAAGATACAAAACGATGTGATGTTGAAATATATTGGATGGATAGAGACTAATATGATTGTATTTTATCTTTTCCCTATCTAATGATTACTTATGCAATATTTAGTTAAGTTTTATATAATTTTGAGGTTATTTTTAATGTTGATAATATTAGATATATATAGTTTGTTGAAGATTTGTTTATTGTTTATTCTTCTTTTATTTTCTTTTTTTGTTTATTGAAGTTAATGATGAAATTTAATATTTGATGATTACTTATGTAACATTTAGTTAAGTTTTATCTTAGAGGTTATTTCTAATGTCAATAATATTAGTTTAAGATTTGTGTATTTTATATTTAGTTATTACTTATGTAACATTTACCTTGTATAAGATAGAGGACTGAAGGGAGGAGGTAGGAGGTTTGTTTGTTTGTAGTGTTAAAGAGTTTTCTCTTTCTTTCTTTCTTTTTTTTTATTCTCTTTCTTTTTTTTCTCTCTCTTTTTTGTATCTTTACTATTGTATACAAATGCGATATATTAGTACTGTATAGTTTGGAGTTGAAGCTTTTTTAAAAATAGTGTTCTTTTTTTCTTTTTTCCTTTTTCTTTTTATTAACAATTTAAACTTATTATTATGCCCTGTATTATCTCTGGGAAGTCCGGGGGGGGGGAGGTGGGGAGGGAAGGGGGTGGGTCTGGGGGGGGGAAACAAAAATGTTTGTACTTTGGATTTAATATTTTGTTACCACTTATGTAAGTTTGTACTAATAAAACTTTTTTGAGAAAAAAAAAAAAAAAAAAAGAAGTCCAGACATCTTCAAGTTGCCAAGGTTGGGAAACACTGCTATAGAGCATTGCACACCAGAACAACTAGACACAAGAACAGTTTTTCCCCGAACGCCATCACTCTGCTAAACAAATAATTCCCTCAACACTGTCGAACTATTCACTAAGTCTGCATTACTATTACTATTACTATTACTATTAACCTTCTCATCATTCCTATCACCCATCTCCTCCCACTTACGACTGTATGACTGTAAGTTGTTGCTTGTATCCTTACAATTTACTGTATATTGTTTCCTACTTTGATTTGATTGCGTATTTGTACCCTATGACTATCATTAAGTGTTGTACCTTATGATTCTTGACGAATGTATCTTTTCTTTTTATGTACTTTAAGAGCATATGCACCAAAGACAAATTCCTTGTGTGTCCAATCACACTTGGCCAATAAAGAATTCTAATCTAATCTAATCTAATCTAATCTAAAACTAATGGCTATTTTGGGGTCAGAACATATAGGAGAGCCCATGGGATGATTATCCTGATGGTTGTTTGTGATTTTTATCTCAGATGCTAATTATATATTTCTTTTTATGTTGCTGTTATGCTGCGTTTTTAACTGTTTGCTGTTGGGCAGTCATAATGTTGAGATGGGAGGCCATATAAATTGAAACAAATAAATAAGACAGCCCAATTCAATTTAAAAAGTAAGTTTTTAAATGGAATGGTGGAAAGTTTGTGTTTGGTTGTTGTTGTTTTATTTTTGTCACTATATATTATTTTTACAAATTTATTTAGGTATTTAAGTTGTCCATTTAAAAATATTTTGCACACACAATATTTCTTTCCTTTTTTCTTTCCTTCATTCTGTTCTTGAAAAATATGCTAATATACAGTCCTCAAGAAAAAAAAAACTGTTGGGCAACAACTGTCAGTCCTCCCAGGTAAACCAGGCAGGAAACAGGACTAGATGAACAAATTCTACTTTATTGTAAGGCTACATTAACAGATTATTGCAAGTCTGTTGGCACAAATATCCCAACACCATTTTTATCTGCTTGATCCATTAGGGTGGATCCTTCCCCCTTTTTTTTCCTGTAAGTTGCATTAAGCCACTGAGGGCTCCTGCCTCTCTCGTCCGATTGGTCCCTAAACAGCATCACTTCCCCTCTTTCCCCAAAGACATCCACACAATCGATTACAAGGACTGAATGCATAATATGCACAATCTTGCTACACTGGATATTATAAATAATGTAGTTTGCATAAGGAAGGAGGATACTGATTCAGTCATCCATATTGACCTGTAGGACTGTCCAAGTTTTACAGAGAAGGAAGCATGAAGCACAAATAAATAGGTATAAAACAATTTCATAAATTTATATGCTAGTAACTTCATCTGTATAGATTCCTCTTAACCTCTTGCATGTTATTTTCTTTCTTGACTTCCTGAATATTTATTTCTTCTATTAATTTTGTCAGTAAGAGATATCTAATCCATAAAAATATGAACCTTACCTGAACAGACTTCTTCATATGTGGGATTTGGGGTATATCCTCCTGCATATCCTACTTGAGTAGAGTAGACTCCTTTCTGCTTCCAGAATTTCTTCTCTGCCCCCCAGAAACAGCCCATCCCTGCAATATGCATAAACAATTATAATACTAATGAAGCTCAGTTGCTTACATTATATACAGAATAAAATAGAATTCTTTACTGGCCAAGTGTGATTATATACACAAGGAATTTGTCTCCTGTGCATAAGCTCTCAGTGTACATGCAAGCAACAAGTGATAAATCATGATCATAATCATAAAATACAATCATACATCATAAGATACAACACTCAGTGCTAGTCATAGGGTATTAAATAAAGCAATCAACATAAATCATAAGATACAAACAACAAGTTATATATCAAATATATAAATGATATAGTAATAATGTATTTATTCTTAATAGCATACTGTGATACTTTTCATTTTGTCTCACTAGAGATTTTTATATCGGTGTATTAAAAGGTATGTGTGCTCTCTTTGTGTTTACTGAACATAACATAAATTTATGACAATTTAACTATAGACCCCTGTTTTAGGGAAACAATATATTTGGATTTCCCTTTCAATTAAATTAAAATGTTTCTAGTATGGAATTTCAAAGATTTCAATAAAAAAATAACATCTTGACCCGCATGATGCAGATGAAAATGTCCTTTGAACATCAAGTAATTTCACCAAAACCTTTTCTGAAAAAGCACCCATATATTCAGTAAGATGTCTTTTCCTCTTTTTTATTGCCTGACAAACTCACTCTTACCTTTGTAATTCACAAAAGTTCATGCTTTTAAGTAATGTTAGTGTTTAACACAAATAACTTAGGCTAGTTAAAGACATGACAGTTAAACAACATGTAAAAATTGACCAGCATTAACCTAGATGTTTGCACCTTAGGGTATTATACAGATTTGGTTAACTTACTATCTAGCTTACCCTCAGGCCCCTGCAGTTAACTTACTATCTAACATACCGAAATGCAATGAGTTTATTCCATTATCAACATGGTAATTTGACAACTCTATATTTAAATTTGATTTCTGGATTGAAATATGAAGCTAACTGAATAGGAAAAATTTAAAACGCTTTTCATAAACTCAAATATTAAAAGTGCTGATACTCCCTAATTTTAGATGCTGCACTTTATCAAAAATTGCTTACAAAATACAGAACCTTTAGTGAAAAGACCACATCCATATAACACCTTTAGGGTAGGTTAAAAGGCAACCATACATATTTTTACAGCATAATTTTCTTTTAGTTGATTAGCAAGCTATCAAAACACAGTAATCTGTATTAATGGCAAACATTCATTTAATGTTCTGCTTCCTGGCATCTGCAATCTTTAGAGGTGGCAGAACAATAATTAACTAAATTAGAGCTCATGCAGGAAGGAGGTGGGAAAAGCCCTCTCAGCCTAGTCAATTCATGTATGCAAATAATATATAAAGTGCATACAAAAATGAAGTATTTATTCACTGACATGACCAGTCTGCAGGTATAAGTTGGCAAATAACTTCCTTATAAATGATCTTGTAACCTCAGAAATCATTCTATGAAATTGAAATCTCCCAAATGGTACTAAATTAACAGCTAGCAGAGATAAGAGACTTTCTGAATCCATATTGCATTGAAAGATACCCATTTTCCCTCAAAAATAAGACTGGGTCTTATTTTCTTTTGGGCCCCAAAATAAGCACTGGGGGGGGGTGTCTTATTTTTCCCCCCATATATGGGAGGCCCATTTCTTCTTTTTGCTTGCAGCGGGGCAGGAGGCTGTGTGGTGTGCCAGTGCCACCACCGCGAGGCAGGAGGGGTGGAGCTGCCCCACATGCCCCTCACCAGCTTAACCTCAGGGCCCCTGCAGCCAGCCCACCCATGCCCTGACATCTGCCTCACCTAGCAGCAATGGCACCAACACACCGCTCAGCTTCCTGCTCTGTTCTGGCCACAAACAAGCAAGCATAAGAAGTGGGGCGGCGGCCATGTGGGCTCCTCCTGCACATGGTTACTGGTGCTGCCACCATGAGGCAGGTGTCAGGGCATGGATAGAATGCCTGTGGGGGCCCTGAGGTAAGCCAGTGCAGGGCGTGTGGGGCAGTTTCACTACCACCCTGCCTCACCTCATGGCCACAGCACCACGAGCAACCAGACGGAATGGCCAGGCAGCCGAATGTGCAGGGTTTTAAGTAGGGCTTATTTGTGGGGTAGGACTTATATTAGGCACACAAATAAAAAACATGCTAGGGCTTATTTTCGGGATAAGTCTTATTTTCGGGGAAACAGGGTATTAACATTTTTGGACTAGAAAATATATACCACGAAAATTCATAAAACCTCTCAAAAACAGCTTCTTTTAGTAGCCATTAAAATTATCTTGAATGTTGTCCTAAACAAAACTTGTGTCAACATTTTGCAAAATATCCCTTTCTCCCTAATCTGGTATAAAGTCTTGAAAGATCCTAAAAACTTGGAAGTGCAGAATTCATTGGGATAACCAAATAGCATTAAAACATACTAGTATAATTCCCTGCAGTTGGAATTGAAGAGACTGCATTTTCTTTGTGGATTTGTGGATCAAATGAGAAACTATCCCAAGGAACTAGAAACTGATGTATTGACATTTGCATTGTTAAAACAGAATCATTATGTTTTCATTTGGTATAATTGTTATCATGCTGATATGTTTCATGGCACTTAATGTTTGATGGGTCATCTGCTAGTAAATCCTATTTTTGCCGACCACAAAGCCTCCCAAGATTGGGCCACTGAAATATGACAGCAAAATGGCATAATTTCTTTTTTACAATGTAAATTTAAAAAAAACCAGGTGCATTATTCCTCAGACTTTAAAGCACTCTTTTTTCTATTCCTCCCACCTAATAATAATAAAAAAGGGAAATTTTCAACCCTGCCCACTCTTATGACAACAGTAAATGGCAGGATGACTCCTACTGGCCATGATGCCAGTAGCTATAAAAGTTTTTTTTAATTAAAATAACACCACTATGATTCCGAGACAAAGTAAATCACTCATCTGTTTTACATAACTGTCATCAAATAGATCACAAAGGTATGGAGTTCTTTTGAATCTTCAGAAACCAACTTCAAACTAAAGGGATGTTCTCTGACCAGCTCTTATCTATGTTAGTAGTATAAAAGTACTAAAGTACTCTTATGTTGTACGCCGCCCTGAGTCCTTCGGGAGTTGGGCGGCATATAAGAATAACAAAATAAATAAATAAATAAATAAAAACAAAATTTCAGTAGTCTAAAAATAATTATACAACCAGAACAGAGGTGAGTTCCTCCAGGTTCGGACCGGTTCGCCCAAACCGGTAGCGACCCGCTGGTGACATCACGATGATGTCATGGAACCGGTTCGGTCGGTGGTGGTCCGTGGGCACTGCCATCTTTTTTAAAAAAAAAAATTGCATTTTTTTTTTAATTTTTGTTTTTGAATTTGTTTTCTTCTGAGCATGCGCAGAAGCCAAGTTTCCGGCACTGCGCATGCGTCGCCATCTTGTTTTGGGCATTTTTTCTGGATTTTTTCCAAATTTTTTGGCACTGTGCATGTGTGCATGCGCAAAGCACATATATGTATGTATGTATGTATGTATGTATGTATGTATGTATTGTATTGTATTGTATTGTATTGTATTGTATTACATATATATATATTACATATATATGTATTGTATTACATATACAATACTCAAAGATATGGTTATAATACCTATATCTGTGTGTATTGGAGAGGTCTTTCAATTAACAAGTCAAAAGACTAAATTGGATATTGAAATTTTGAATTAATCCATACTTGCATGCGTTATCATTTTAAAAGGAGATAATAGTGATAAACAGTTTCTTGAAGTAAAGAATTATGATAGTCATTAATACTAATAATAGAAAAACAGCATAATTTAATATAAGTCTAGTCAGAAATAAAGTCTCAATATTAGACAAATTGAACTTACCAAATATTGCCATGTGCATTCCCTCTGGAAAGGGTTCAACCATACTGTTCCCATTCACATGATGTTTACCTGAAAATCAAAGCAATATTACCTTATCAAATAGGAAAATTTGTTTGACTTATATGGCTCATTTTATATACCTGGGGATCTTCATGTAGGTTTATTGTTTGTTTTGCTTTGTACCTTGGCTAAATATTTGAGATGGATCATCATATAAATTGAGACAATACATACATACCATAATCCTAGCTGGCTCATAAAGCCGCAAATAAAAATATAACAGAAAACCTAAAACTAACATCCAAAACAACTCAATTTCCTAAAACAATACCCCTCTATAAACAAACAATCACATTGTCTGGGCTTCAGCTTCCCCCTAACCTAAAGTTGGGGGGAAGGGAACCAGCTTTTCAAGATTTTCTAGAGAGCTAATAGGATGGTGGCCTTCTGGATCTGAGTTTTCCACAGGGCAGGGATTGCTACCAATCTCATGTTTATTCTCTACTATATGTTTCTGCCATGAGTCTCATTCACATTATCAGAGATCTGTTATTGATTTTTAAAATTTATATTGCTTCTATTATTCTGTTCAAAATGGATATCCAAAAAGCAAGATATTCTGTAATTCTACATTAATTTACTGCATGTAAATTCCATTTAATTGAATGGGTCTTACTTTTAAATACAGTTACATAGGACTGATCAATCTCACAATTAAAAAATGAACAAAACCACAAGATAATATTCCCAAAGTAGCAGCAATTAATCAAAAGTTCAAACAAATTGGCCTTAAATTACTACCTAAAAATGGAAGGACTGATTATGTGCCATCAAGTCATTTTCAAATCTTAGCAACCACATACAGTAAGTATCAGTTTTTTTCCTTCTAAAATGGAAGGAACCAAACTGATATTTTAAACAAATGACATTCCATCGAGTATCTTCTGATCAGAAAGGTGAAATATAAATCAATCAAATAAATAACAAATAAATTACTACAGCTTACACAGGCCTTTACAAGAGGAGGTGACCAAAAAGAAGGGCCTTTGAAGTTTAAGCAAGTCACTGTAATATGAGAAATACCATTCTGTAGTCTTGTTCCTGTGCGTTTAAAGGATCTAAAAGTTAATACCAGCACTTTAAACTGTGTTCATGAAAAAGAATCTGAACTAATAAAGTAGAAGTAGAATTGGAGTGATATAATCTGGGTTTAAACTTTGGTTTTAAAAAACTGGCTGAATTTTGAACCACCTGACATATCTGAGTCACTGTTGGAAGTGTCTATAGAGTGACATTTATAGAGTTTGTACCAGAGGTGGTACTGTTGATGGAAATTTGGCCAAACCGAACCGGTAGCAATGGTCGGCTGGCCACACCCCCAAACCGGTCCCCAGGTCACTGCTTGCTTGCCCCGCCCGCCATGTTCATCGCCTCCATGTTCTCCGTGCACGCGCATCCCATTGCCTTGCAAGTCCAATGGGATGTGCATGTGCGAAGAACATGGCGGCGACGGCACAGCAGCAGCTTTTTCTGTGACCTCCGGTACTTTTTGGCAGCCTGCGGCTTCTTTGACAGTTACTTTCCAGCACCAGCAGCTGGCTGGGGGCCGCCGAAAACTCCCATCAGCTTGTCTTCCGGACTCTGGACCAGCCGCCATGAAAGGTAAGCAGCCCAAACAAAGAGGCGGTGGTGGGGGAAGAAGCGGGGCTAGAGCCGAGGCCGCTAAAGGAGGGGAAACGGGAGTGACTGGCGAAGGGAGGGTGGGGGTAGATAGGTGGAAATTCCAAAAACTTTCCTACCTTTTTCTGTGGCGTGGCTAGGTGGGGGGGTCATGTGACTGAGTGGGTGTGGGCGTAAGTGATGTCAAGTTGGCCATGCCCACTCAGTCACATGCCCCCACCTAGGCACGCCCACCGAACCAGTAGCAAAAAAATTTGAAACTCACCACTGGTTTATGCCAATTCTTTTATACATTCTCAAAACCCAATTTATTCTATAGTCAACATTCCAGACAATTTGGTGGCAAATAAAAGTAATAAATAAATAACATGACATGCACACCATGAAAAAATGTCCCCACTTCATTTCAGGACCAAACCCCTAATGGAATAAGAATGTTTTCACTACCTTGCATATTGCAAAGAGGAAGAAGGCTATATTCAGGAAGCCATGTTCCAGAGCAAAGGAGCCACTACAGAGAAGAGCTGCCATCTACCCAATTACTTTAGGAGGCTCTCTCAAGATGTTCAGACCAGATAGGCAGAAGGCATCTTCAAAGACCATGGAGAATGCACTGCAGTAATCTAAATGCATTGCAATTAAGGCTTGAGTAAGCTGATATTAGAGCAGAAAGGGTTGCACTGGCATGCCAACTATTCCTGGGTAAAGACCTCCTTGACCACAATTTTCACCTGTTTAAATAGGAATCATAAGACCTGGATGAGCTCCAACTCAAAAACCAACTTCTTTGTCCATATCTAGAGTAATTACCAGCATCCGAGGTGGCGCAGTGGTTAGAGTGCAGCACTGCAGGCTACTTCAGCTGACTGCTAGTTCAGCAGTTCAGCTGTTCAAATCTCACTGACTCAAGGTTGGCTCAGCCTTCCATCCTTCTGAGGTCGGTAAAATGAGGACCCTGATTGTTGGGGGCAATATGCTGAACTCTGTAAATCGCTTAGAGAGGGCTGTAAAGCACTATGAAGTGGTATATAAGTCTAAGTGCTATTGCTATCCCTTTTATCAGATCACTCTAATGTGAATTGACAGAAAACAACATGGTCTTGATAAATTTAATCTGAACTGATTAAATCAAGATCCTGGATCCATCCAGATCCTGACAGATACTAATTCAACCTTTCCAGGGCAGCTTTCCAGGGCAGCTCTGGTTTGGCCCAGGATGGCAAAATATAGTTAAGTGTCATCAATATATTGAACTGACAAATGACCTTTTCCACCAGCTTTATATACTGTAATATTAGATAACATGAGGAAAAGATCTCTGTAGCACATCATACTAAACTAAAGCAACCAGAAATGTAAGTGCTGCTTTTCCACAATTCAGATAGAAACAAAACTACTCTCAAGCAATGCCCCCCAATTGCCACCCCTTGCCAATGATTCAGCAAAATGCCATGAGTGATGATGTCAAATGTCACCAATAAGTCCAAAGAGACTAAGAGGGTCTCTATATTCATCTATATTCCAACAAAGGTCATCCACTATAGCTAACACCATTTTTGCCCAATGATTTGAGCATGAATTCTGACTATCAGAAATAAAGATAATCTGTTTTTTCTAGGACCTTCAATAACTGGGTTCCACCAAGGTAGGTAGCATTATTCACACCTTCAAAGAAGCATTGACAGTCTCCTTGTCTAATCACTCACACCCTACTGGCTATCCAAAGAAGCTGGAGAGATATGGATCCAGTTCACAGATATCAGGACTCATACCACACCTAAACTTGTGCATTTATTTGAACCCTACAATAATGAAAGGAATCTCAATAATACACACCACGATGTAAAAAAGATGTTGAGACTCTAGAAAGAATGCAGAGAAGAGCAACAAAGATGATTAGGGGACTGGAGGTTAAAACATATAAAGAACGGTTGATGGAAGTGGGTATGTCTAGTCTGATGAAAAGAAGGACTAGGGGTGACATGATAGCAGTCTTCCAATATCTCAGGAGCTGCCACAAAGAAGAGGGAGTCAAGCTATTCTCCAAAGCACCTGAGGGTAGAACAAGAAGCAATGGGTGGAAACTAATCAAGGAGAGAAGCAACTTGGAACTAAGGAGAAATTTCCTGACGGTTAGAACAATTAATCCGTGGAAAGCTTGCCTCCAGAAGTTGTGAATGCTCCAACACTGAAAGTTTTTAAGAAGAGATTGTAAAACCATTTGTCTGAAATGGTGTAGGGTTTCCTGCCTAAGCAGGGGGTTGGACCTCCAAGGTCCCTTCCAACTCTGTTATTCTCATCTTCTCCCCCTCCCCTCCCCTCCCATTTCATTTCACCTTGTTCATCACAGTAGACTCTGTCCAATTGGTAGAGGAAATTCAAGTAACTTTATTTACCAAGAAACCCACAAATTCATCTATTATGCTTGAAGGAGCTTTGTCTTACCCATCTTTTCTTAAAAGAGTTTCAGTAACTCTGAATAAGGCTTCCAGGCAAGTGTCTGCAGATGCAATAAGTGGAGAAGAACGATCTCATCATGTGGATGACATAATGATGCAAATGATGGATTTCCATCAATTATGTCACTGCAATGAAGTGCTATTTGACTGAACAGACTTTAGGGAATTACAGATATCCTGTGCCTCACTTAGTTCTGCACAGCCAAGTTTTATTATAATTATAAATCTATTCTGACCATATTTATATATCATGCTAAGCTGCCTGGCAGACCTGGCATTCAGAACAGCTTTCATTTCATTTCTTAGTGCTCTTCAGTCAGCTTGGTGGTGATGGACATTGAAATAAAATACAGGTAATCCTCGACTTACAACAGTTCCTTTAGTGACCGTTCAAAGTTACAACAGCACTGAAAAATTTACAACAGTACTGAAAAAGTGACTTAAGACTATTTTTCAGAGTTACGACCTCTGCAGCAGCCCCACAATCATGTGATCAAAATTCAGATGCTTGGCAACTGGTTCAACTTTATGACTTCTGCTATGTGCCATGTAATCATTTTTGTGACCTTCTGACAAGCAAAGTCAATGGGGTAGACAGATTCACTTAACAACCAAGTTAGTAACTTATGAACTGCAGTGATTCGCTTAACAACTGTGGCAAGAAAGGTCGTAAAATGGGGCAAAACTCACTCAACAAAATATCTCACTTAACAACAGAAATGTTGGGCTCAATTGTGATCATAAGTTGAGAACTACCTGTACCTTTGGAGATATAGGAATGTACTTTTTGTTTCTTATTATTTTGAAGATAATATGAAACTTACACATTTGAACGGAATATAACAACATATTTTTCTGGCCACTGCAGCTCTTCACTTTTAATGAAAGAGGTAAATATACCATAGCTTAAGCTATTCATGTTTTTTACCATGTATAAGCAATATTTCTTTCCCAGATACATGGTATTTACAATAAACTAGTAGACTTCTAAAATACTTTCAGTTATGCTTATTGGAATGAAATTCACATCTACATTTTATTTCAAAACCAATTTCTCGTGTCCTTCCTATATGTCTTAAGAAAATGAATGGTTCTCCCTCCTTTCTTTAAACCACTATCCATTAAGTCACAGAATTAAAATGTGCAACAGCTCCAAGATGCTGCATTGTTAAATACATATATTTCCACCATGCTACTACCTTTTATTTGGAGTAAGCAGTGTTACACATAACACAGAGTAGAATTAAGAAATAGAAAGCCCAAGATATTGAAGCTGTGATGTAAGAAAAGGAAAGAGTGATAAATTCCAATTATACCAATACTATTCATTATACCTCTCCATATCTTTCTTCTCTTGCAAACCATTTCTGCATAAGCGTCATAACATTGGCTTTTCTTCTTTAAACCTTTCACTTTTTTTGAGGATCTCATTGATTCCGTACAACCTTTATCCTCTTCTTGTCCATCTATTCATTCTTCATTTATGTTTTTGTTTTGTGATTCAATCCTCGTATATGACTAAACTATCTCAACATACTTCTTTCACAATGGTCATTCACTTTTGCACTCAGTGTACATTAATTCAGCACCTATTCATTCTCAACCCTTTCTTTTCTCATTTTCTCACACAGACTTCTTTTAACCAATTCCCACTGCATTCAGCTTGCTTTTATGCTTCTTCTGACATACCCAGTTTTCATTTCCATATAATTAAATGAGAAGAAGCATACTGTTATACACAGGCTTTTCTCTTTTTTCAACATTCCACTTGACACAATACCTATTACCATTCACAACAGCTTGCATTTCCTAAAATTTCCTCATTCATCTTCAATTGTCAGTAAAATTGTATCAAAGTATACAAATTCACCTATTTATTATAGTTTGGGGTTTCAGTGGGCTTTATTTATTTAGTCCATTTATATATTGTCTATTCATATAACTTTATTTGTATTATAAACTGATGGCTTCCTCCCATTTTCTCTGTCAATTCCCAGTCAAATGAAATTGATTTTTAATTACACACCTAGTTGTATTATACTATTTATATAACATTTGCTGTAAAACATTTGAGTTGTTACCCAATATCATATGGATATACATTTACATCTTCAAGAAACTTATGTTTAATGTCACCTACAATAATTCTGTATTTATATCTGTGTATGTATTCCAAATATAATTTTTATTAAAGGAATTTTTCCACAAAGTAAAAATAATAAGAGATGTTGAGTTAAAGATGAATGAAGAAAAGTAGTAGAAAGTAAAAAAGAAATTTAAAAAAGTAAAAAAAAATGAAAAATTCAAAAATGGTTTCCAGTCTTAACAGCACTTATTATGTTTATATTTTGTCCTCTCTAAGGTTACATGAAAGTTTCCTCTTTCCCTAATGCACCCTTTCTAATAATCAAATCCATAAATCATCAGTTCATTTTTTTCAGTAAAAAGTCAATAAGGGGTTCTTATAGCATTTTTATATAAATAAGCATAAATTCTTTAAAACAATGAAAAGGACATCATACATTCTTGTCCTATTCACAGCTCAGTGCTGAATTTTTAAATTATCCAGGTGTTCTCATGCATTTTTTTACTCATGTCACATATGACTCTGACTGCTTTCAGTAATGACTTTCAACTCTATATTTATCCACAACATTCCATAATTCAAGCCAATTTATTTTATCATACAATTTAATTAATAAAAATACAACCAACTAATGATGATTAACTTCTGGGCTAAATGGCGATGCCCATTTCTGGGGTCCTGATGTTTCACCAGAAACTATTGCTGGCATCTTCAGAGGCAGTGATCTGCTCCAAAGCACACTTCTCAGTAGCTCACAGGCAACTAAACAAGGACTGACTAGGTTCTAGATGATCTAGCTCTGATGGCGAACCTTTTTTGGCTCAGGTGCCAAAAGGGTGAACGCGCGCACGTGCCCACACCCATAATACAATGCCATCCCCCCTGCATGCAGACAACCCCCGCGCTGCCCCAGGATTCAGGAAAGCCTCCTGAAGCTTGGGGATGTCGAAAAATGGCCCAACCAGAAGTTCAGAAATGAATTGGAAGTGCAGAGGCCTTTCCTAAAGGCCTTTCCTGAAGGCCTCTCTAGCCGATAACAGAGCTCTGGATCGATCTGGAGCTCTGTTATCGGCTGCAGAGGCCTTCAGGAAAGCTTTGCCGGCTGCAGAAGAAATGGGCTGAGGTGTGCAAGGCCTGGTTGCAACTATCTGAAGGTAAGTAGTAGGGCAGCTCCACTGCCGTTTTGTTTCCGAACTTCCGGTTGGCCCGTTGGCCCATTTTTCACCATCCCCAGGCTTCAGGCTTTCCTGAACCCTGGGGAGAGCGAAAACGGCCGAAAATCAGCTGACATAGGGCAACGCCTCGCGTGCCCTCAGATATGGCTCCGCGTGCCACCTGTGGCACGCGTGCCATAGGTTCGCCATCACTGATCTAGCTTCTGACTGAACTTTCCAGGTGAGCTGATACCTGATAGGCTCATATAATGGTATCAGCCCCACCAGTAGATCAGACCAGGAATCAACTCCCCAGGCAGGCAACTTTTATTGAGTTATTATTCTATAACAACAGAATCTTGCAAGTCTGATTGTATTGTACTTCCTCCCATGCTTAAATAAATTAGGGAAGTGTCTATCTGAACCACTTCCATATATTTTCTGCTTGTTTGGGAGTTAAGATATGTGTTTCTCCTTGTAGCGATGGTAACCTCTCTTATCTCACCTATCTCCATCAAGGTCATCTTTTACACTTTAGACACAGGCATCCAAGGAAGTTGGTTCCTGAGTAATTCTTGTCACGGGATGATTTTCTGATTGTCAGCTGTACTCATATGTATTCATATGGCAGGCATTATGACCCAGAGGTTCTTAGCAAAGTGAAGCAGTCACATGGGGTGTGATCTGCGCAGATGTGAAAAATTCCTTTGTACCCCTCCCTTACTTCTGCTGTAGTCCTTCATCGAGAAGGACACATATTTTGATCTGTCAAGATGTAACTATTAAGTATTAGGTTTTTATATTTTCTTTTGTACCGAAATACATATTTTATTCTTAGACTTTATATTCGCGTTTATTTTTTGTCAAGAATTGGATTCCAAAAGAAAAGATTCATTACCTCTACAATTTATCATTCTTATCTTAACAATTCTTTGTCCAGGTTAACTTCCGATTGGCCTAACCTGAGGAAATTCAAAAAGATTAGTCCTTGAGATAAGCTACTGCTTGGTGTTCTTTCAGGTGAAGCTGCTATATATAATTTTTTGTTTTCGGTTAATTAAGGGCTGTTTGTCCTGGTATAGTGTAAAGCTAGGATTCAGGCTTTGTTGCCCTTCAGATTCTATTCCTTTTGGTTAACATTGTTAGAATGTTTCTGAATCTCTATAACTTCTCTGTGCAGTCACATGCAATAATTTGACATCATTACCAGTACATGTGTCTTCAAATTGGAACTTATGTTCATATTGTCTAGATGGCAATGCCTTTTATATTCCTTTAGTCAAGCATTGAGATAACATTTTACAGTTCTAAAAATAACTGCAGGGGGATATAGTAAAGCCCTGATTATGGAAGTGGATATCTAAGTTGTGTTTCTCCAATGATTTTTCAATTTAATCGGTAACTTTGTCAATATAAGGGAGAAATGCCATTCCCACTGAGGATTGTTTCTTCTTAGATCATATACTTATTGTTATATTTATTGTTGGATTGCATTGCCTGCCTGATCTCCCTGGCAGAGCATTCATTAGCTTGTAAAGCACTATCAAAAAGTCTGAATTCATCTCATAATTTTTCAGGTTCACAAATATATTTAGAAGGTCACTAAAACAGTTGACAATCCTTCTCTTCTGGCAAGAATATTGGTTGGAATTTTTATTAGATAGTGTCCATGTCTGTTGGCCTACAGTAATTGTTGACATTCTCTCTTAATTATTAAAACATCCAAAAATTGAAGTTTTTTTCTTCCATCATAAAATGAATAGTTAGGTGAATACTATTCAAATGCTGCAGAAATTTATTGAATGATAAATGAGCCTGAAAAATTATTCTCATTTAGTTTGATCCCAAATCATATAATCACTTTTATTTTTAATTCCATTCACTTTCCTGGATGCTCCTTCTTTAGCCCTCTTTACCCATTTCAGATTTTTTTTAAATTTTCATTGAAAACATTCTGCATTTTTCATTCCTCTTTTAATCTTAGCTGTTCCTTGCTCTATTTGACTAGTTGATTTACAACTTTTTTCCCTCTATATGCACATACAATCTTTCTCATATTCTCCTACTTGCATTTTTCCTCATCCACAGCCTCTTTCACATCATCATTCAAGCATCTTGTTTTATAATTCCCATTAACATAATTGCACACTTCAATAGCATTTTATAATGCAATTCTTTTCACTGTGTTTTAAGTAGCTTTCACATCTTTTTCCCGTACGACTACTTTCCATTAATTCTGTTCAGAATTAATTTATCTTGTAATTCTTTTTGTACGAATAGTACTTTCTCTTCCAGAAATCTTTTTTTTCTTTTTAGTTTAGTTTAGTTTTTTCTACTACTTCTTTCATTTTTTTCCAAGATCCACTCCTGATACTATCAAAAAGTTCTATCCCTCATCTGGAACCTCATATCATCCATATGAGAAAGAATATAGAGGTTCCCATGTTCTATTTTTCATCAGAATGAATCAATCATGCTTTTCAACTAATTCATTTGCCATGTAATGCAACATAAACAGATTTATGCTTAAATCACATAACTACAAAGCCATTACTGCAAATGCAAAGTTCACTAAAGGACAGCACTTGGCACCTTGATCCCATGGTGAGTCTAGTGCTATCGATGTTTGGTCTAGTGGTTAAGGCACCAGGCTAGAAACTGCGAGACCATGAGTTCTAATTCTGCCTTAGCCATTAAATGCGGCTGGGTGACTTTGGACCGGTCATTCACTCTCACCCCAACTCAACTCACAGGGTTGTTGTTCTTGGGAAAATTGGAGCAGGAAGGAATATTAGATATATTCGCTGCCTTGAGCTGTTTATATAAATAATAAAGGCAGGATATGAAATAAATAAATAAATCAAAATAAAATAATAAATAATAAAGGTAAGAACAAGTAAAAGCCCTTTCACATTTACTTATGGAGTTGCAAAACACAGTCTGAGAACTCCTATGTTAATTTGTGTTCTATAAATTTATTTCTCTCAGGTTTGAATCATGTTAATAGGATGTGGTTAATGGCAATTTAACTAAACCAAACAAAGTTTATCCTTTGTCCCCTTTGCTATTTATCCTGGTTCATGAAGTGTTGAATAGAAATATTTGACAAGTTAAGAAGATAATGGGACAAAAAATTAAAAATGAGAGTTTTAAGTTCAGAGCTTTAATGGATTATTTGGTTATGATCTTACAAGACTCTCCGAAAGGTTTTGAATTTTTTGCTTAGCAATGGAAATACATGTCTCAATTGCAGTCATAACCTGAATAATACCTGTACTTTTTGTCCATATTTCCTCATCAAATCACTGCTAGCCCCTTTCTGGCTTTATTCCTCACCACGATTCCATGTAAACATTTTTCACTGCTATGAGTGAACATCAGTATAAATCTGTAAGCCAGTGGGTTACCTTTCAGCCTTTGTACAAATGCTAACCAATTTCAGTGTTCTCATCAGATAGGTAATAATTTATCTGTCTTAAAACATCAGGAGAAAATGCTCCAAATGCACACTGAACATATAGCAACAGGACTAAGCATTCTCACAATATGGTTGAGAAAGAAGTAATGACATGCAAAGAAAAGAAAAAAGAAAAGGAAGTTGTGTCCATTTACTATTGCTGCTTTCCAGATGAGTACTTTCCCTCCCAACAAAAGTCTCTAGACACTTCTGTCTAGATAGAAAATGGTAGCCATCCTGTGATCACAGTTCCAATAATTGTCCAAATAGCTTCACAAAGGCCTTTGGACTTTGCTTTTCAAACATCAGCCCTTCATACAACTGTACATGATATTAAAGGAAAATTGTGGGAAAGGGAGCTATTTAAATTTTTAAAAACTACTGTTCTTCAATTGGCTCCTGGCCCATTATTTTTTTCATCAAGATGAGTCCAGTAAATCACAGACAAATATGATCTTTGTCCCCAAATAATTCATTGGTATTTAAAAAAAATCATTGGTAAAACATGGCTTGTTGAATAAACACTCTTTATGGTTCTTTCTTTGCACTAAGCCATAAAACATGGTTTTTTAAAACCACAGGGCCTAAATTTATACAACATGCTAAGCCAAAATAAAATGTGTTTTTTTTAATGATGTGGCTAAGTATGATGTGTGAATGCATCCAGCCTTTAAGCATTTTACCAATATTTAATACTAAGGGCAAACAGTAATACAAAGAACATAATCTGAATCTGCAGCTTCTCTAGAACTAAATTACAAGATTGAATTAAATGAAACTATTACCAAGAGCTGCCCTTAGAACTGAGATAGTTTCAGAGCACCTCAAGCCACAGAAACAGCAGCCACCTTCCCACTTGGAAATGTGGTCCTAAGCAAAGAGTTATATTTTCAGCTATTGTACTTTTCAGGGAGAAATAATATAAAGTAAAGAATGAGAAAACGTCCAGACAAACCAAGTGACTTTTCACCTAGTTAGATGGAGACTTATAAAAAACAACAAGGTTTCAATTTATACTTCAGAACAAATTATCTTTAGTTATTAAAAGTGACAGTGACAAAAGGCACTGTGGTAAGTTTGAGCAATTTGTTCATATAGTTAATGTAGCACAATCTGACACCTCACATGCAATTGGATCTATTACAGCAAGAGTACTACTGTCTGCATACTGATCAATATTACAAAATATGATGTATTTCAGCACAGTATTTCTGCAGATTATTCCAAAATTCATTTTAGAATGAGTTGAAGATATACCCGAATTCCTTCTGGATTTGTTTCTTTATTTGAAAGCAGCTATCAAAGCAAAGAAAAATTAACTTATAATATATTACTATCAGTGGGAAAATTAAGTATGGAATAAAATAGCTATACACTTTTAAATTACTCGGTTTTTGGAAATCAAGAATACTTTCACATTACAGTCCATATGTTTATACGTCAAACAGTACACAACTAATCAGCCTTTGAAATCCATAACTCTACTGCACATTTTCCTGTTTTCATCTATTATTTTGATTTTCTCCTATACCATTCATTTTCTAGACAGAAGATACAAAACCAAAAGGAGCTACATACGGTAGACGTAGCTGAGAAGCAATTGTCTGTTACCTCCAATCACACAGTAGCCCAGACTCCATCCAATTATTTTCTCCAGCCATGCTTTCATAAATCCAGGGCAGTTAGAGAAAAGTTTCTCATGAACATAGCACCATCTGTCACAATGTAAGACTTCAGGTGTACTTTGGAAAGAAATCTGAAGGCCAGATTCCTACATTATTAAGACATGATGTGGTTTAGTTTATGGCTTAGCCGCGTGTATTGTAAACTCAGCAGCTGTGATTTATTCAGTAAGTCATGGATAAATTAACATGGTATAGCATGATGTGCAAACACAGTTAGAATATTGTATATAAACCAATAATTTATCTTCATTTATTTTTAATTCTTTAATTTTGATTTCTTTTTCCAAAACAGGTAGATAAGGATGGGCATAGTGTCCCTTCAGCCATTACTGGATTGCAGTTCCCAAACCTTCACCATTGTCCAAGACATTTATTTATTTTATTTATTTATTTAGTTTGTCAAGCATGTATGAGAAAACAATTATAAGTATGAACATAACATATAAATATATAAGTATAAACAGGTAAAGTATATGCATAAGAAATGAGTATGAATAATGGCAACAATAGGACAATAGGCAACAATAGGACAGAGACGGTAGGCATGCTGGTGCACTTATGCAAGCCCCTTACAGACCTCTTAGGAATGGGGTGAGGTCCACGGTAGACAGTTTTAGGTTAAAGTTTGGGGGTTTGACGATGTAACAACAGAGTCAGGTAGTGTATTCCAGGCATTGACCACTCTGTTGCTGAAGTCGTATCCTGATTCCCTCCACAGCAAGGGAGGGAATCAGGACAGGCAGAAGCGGGTAAAGAGCGCTCGTCCAGAGCAGCCGCTGCCCTGGCTGGATTTGTAAGCTGAAGAGCCAGAGTTTGGGGCAAACAAAGAAAGATTTCTGCTGCTTTCCTTCTGTGCATCCAAAAACAGAAGCAGTAGGAGTCTTTTTCTTTCCCCCAACTCCTGCTCTTCGGCTGTTGTGGGAGAGGATTCCCTCTTTACCTGGTGGCTTCTGCCTGCCCAGATTCTCCCCCTTCCCGCATGTGAGCCGCTCTTTCTGCGGCCTGCGGGCGGGGGAGGGAGGGAGGGAGGCAGTGACAGGCACAGCCGAAGGGGCAGCGGCGGAGCTGAAGGGATGGTGTGAGGCGTGCAAAGGAGGCGGCAGTGGTAGAGCTGAAGGGGCGGTGGGAGGCGAGCAAAGGAGGAGCTGGCGGCAGAGCTGAAGGGGCAGTGAGAGGCGAGCAAAGGAGGCAGTGGTGGCAGGTGACAAAGCCGAAGGGGCTTGCTCTCGCTCTCCCGGCCGGGAGCCGGTCTTTCTGCAGAGGACACTCTTTTGGCCGGGAGAGAGAGGGAGAGAGGGAGTGGGGGAGAGGGAGGGAGGGAGGGAGGGAGGGAGGGAGGGAGAGAGAGAGATGCCTGCCATGCTCACCTCCTGTTCTTCGCAGTCAGGAGCACATTTCAAACTGACGTAGCCAGAGCCCAGATGAGCCGAGCTAGTCCCGCGGGGTGTGTGCGCATATGTCTCTCGCTTGCTCTTGCTCTCCCGGCCAAAAGAGTGCCCGCCGGAGAAAGAGAGGCTCCTGACATGTCCCCCCTTCCCCCGGAAAGTATTGGGGGGGCTTATTTGGGGGGGCTTATTTCAAGGCATGTCCCGAAAATCCCTGTCGGGCTTATTATCAGGACATGTCTTATTTTCGGGGAAACACGGTAGCTGGCTGTATTATAAACTATAACGCCTGGACTCATACCACATAATAATCCAAAACCAGAAAACTATCTTGTAGCTAAGAGCAATATGTGAACCTAATCTTGACTCTTTTTATTTTACACAGTTATACATCTCTCTAATGGCCTGGAACACATTTTCCCTCTCCCTATTTGCTTAACTATATAAAGGCAGGTTGTTCCTAATCTTAGAAAGATTTAACACATGTACATATTAAATTGCTGCCATCAAACACAGGAAAGGCAGATGGGCAGCATTATTCTTTACCCTCCTCACTTTTGGGAGAAGAATCTATCAAGGCAGATATTAAGATGAAATAGAACAAATCTCATCTTGAAAAGAACTCAGTCCACAAGGTCCTTACAGTACTGAAATCTGACTTGGAATCTGAACTCACTTCTTGGAACTTCATCTGCTCCTCAAGCTGCCATGCATGTAGATTTTCTTTATAATTATACATAAAGTACTATTTATAGAAAAGTGGCAGAACCAACAAGTAAAAAATAATGGATAGCTAGCTAGAATAATAATTATACTACTGTAGTGCATGAATTTAAGAATCTGCCAATATGTTCATAGAATTAATTTTAACATACCAAAGTCCTTAATTTTACTACACTGTGGGAACATAAAATATTTCATTTTGTCTCCAAATGCATATGTTTTGATGTAAATCACATTGCCTTTTTGGAACTTGCCTTCAAAAATATAAGACTTAAGATCAATGTATTTTTCTCTTTTTCTAGAAGGATTGGTAATATTAATTTAGAATTTTCTTACAATGCTCTTGAAAATTTTCTGAACCGAAACCCACCCCCACCCCCCAAAAAAGATTACGCTCTTTTCTTTCAAACTGAATAACACACTTCTATATTAAATACAGATTTCCATTATTACTGACCTAATAAGCCTATTGTCATCTTGGCTATCAGCAACTCAATAAGTAATTATCATTCACCTTAGGCTGTTCCAGTCCATTAGACCAATACTGATGACTCAGGAGAGTCAATAAATGAAGAGCAGAGCACTGATTAAAGATCAAGGAAGAATCCTGGCAGTGGGAGGAGGGAGGGCGAGGTTAGGTAGCAAATTTGGTTGCTGTAATACTCTAATTCTTGGATATGTTTGCTGGAAGTCTGTGCACAATGAATATTAAATACTTTTGCTTTTCACATTTGAAAGAGCTATTAGCAGATTTGAATAAGTGGGATACTTAAAAATAAGTCCAGTCCTACACTCTTACATAATATAGTTGCTGTAAGAACCTTATCAGTAAAGAAAAGCCCAGGATTAATATAAATACTCCTCAGTCTGCATGACAGAGCAAACAGCGATGCCCTCCAAGCTATCACATGGTGTGGGTTAACGCTATCACATATTAAGGTTTTTCATCATATGCTGCACTGTCATCATCTACCAGCAACCATATTTTAACATGAAATATTGGCAAAGAATAGGTATTGTAAGGAGGGGTCAGGGACAGGTTTGCAGATGGCTTTCTCATGTGAATGCAGGAGGCTACAGTAACAGAATTCTCTGTCATGTGAACATGACTATATGGAAGGAGATTTCAGGTAACAATAGCATCAGATAGACTGTTCCAATTTAGAACAGAAAAATAGCTCCACAGCTCAGTTCACATGGAATACGTTTTTCAAAAAATCCCATAATTTAACTGCAATATAATCCATACACATGACATTACTTCTGCTGCTGCTGCTACTGACTAAACTCCCAGCAACTCTGGACAGTTCACAAATGAAGGATCTTCACACAGGCTTTGTGCTAGGACAGAAGTAAGTCCAGCAAAAGTAAGACAGAAGAGTATATAGGATGCTGCATTTATTGATGACCCGCTTAAACAACGACACGATTTATGACCATAATTCCAGGCTCAATTACAGTTGTAAATCGAGAATTACCTATATTATGGAACTCATAATTTGGAAACACTAATGGAATTTTTTTTAAAGTTTCTTTTTTAAGTAAGGTTTTCAATCCAAAGTTAAGACTGATTTGTTATTTTTAAACTGTACTGTGCACTTTTTCTTAAAGAGGGAAAGAGGTGAAGTCACACATTTACATTAAGTTGCTGGCTATTTTTCTGTTGTTAGTTACACATAAAAGTTGAAAAACAATGTAATTTTTCTCTCAAATCAGAACCTATATGGGGATGCAGCATAACTATATAGATCAAGACCATCAAGACTCCTAAAAATTTCATAGACAATCCTGCAGAAATAAAATGCAAAACTGTTCAGAAGAGAATTAGGGATTAATAAATATAATTATAGCAATATTCCCAGCAATATTCACTGGAGCCACCCCATTTGAATCAAGATCGCAAAATAGACAGAATTGGGGGATTTCTATAGGCTGATATTAGTGCCACTGTTTAGTTTCAGCTTAGAAACTGAAAGCAAAGCAATTCACATATTGGAGAGCAAGGATTGGTAGTTCTTTTTACATCAGTTGCTATGCTTGAATATAATAATTTGCAGTAATTATATCAAAAATAGTTTGTTGGCACAGTGATTCAAACCCTAATTGGTGCCACCTAAAATAGCTAACCAGTAAGCAAAAGCTGCAATTTTAATATTACAACTTTGGCTTTTTAATGGAATTGCCTTGATGTATTTTCCAGGTGACATATAAAAGAACAAAATGCTATATTAAACATAGGTTGATAAGATATTGAGCTATGAACATTGCACAACTAGCTACATTTTGGAAACCAATGGTAACAATATATTAGCAGATATATTGCTCTTAATGCCCACCGAGTTCCCCAATAAATTTGACTTAGAAAAGAAAAGAAAATGTAAAAGTAGTGTTTTGCAAACCATCAGATTAAAACGCAACATATATTCACAACAAGTATCCCATGGGTACTTTTAGAGTCTAATATACAGAACTTGAGAAAACAACTGGTAGGCTACTTATTCACATCTGCTAATAACTCTTTCAAATGTGAAAAGCAAACATTGTTACTTAAGGCTCAGGAGTCATTTTTTAAAGGATAGGAAACAGATAAGGAAAAAATAAATCAAATAGTTCAAAGGTGAGACTAAAGTAGTCCTCAACTTACAACAGTTCATTTAGTGACCGTTCAAAGTTACAACGGCACTGAAAAAAGAGACTTATGACCATTTTTCACACTTATGACCGTTGTCCCATCCCCATGGTCACATGATTTACATTCGGATGTTTGACAACTGGCTCATATTTATGATGGTTGCAGTGTCCCAGGGTCATGTGATCACCTTTTGTGACCTTCTGACAAGCAAAGTCAATGGGGAAGCCAGGATTCACTTAACAACTGTGTTACTAATTTAGCAACTGCAGTGATTCACTTAATGAATGTTGCAAGAAAAGTCATAAAATGAAGCAAAACTCACTTAATAAATTTCTCACTTAGCAACATAAATTCTGGGTTGAGTTATGGTCATAAGTTGCTATACTATACAGTACCTGTAGCTATACTATACAGTACCTGTATAGTATAGCTTTATCTCATATTTTAAGCAAAATAAGTGACAATTTAAAGTTAAAAACAAACCACCTATTTTAATTTGGACAATTTAGCCTCTAGCTTGTGGTTTTGTAAATGCATTTTAGAAAAGAAGGTCTGAGATATTTGAATTACAAATGATGATGGAATTCAGCATCTTTCTTAGGAGGTATGGCACAAGCATCTGAAGTAGCACTTGCCAGACTTTTAAGCATCAATGCAGCAGAAAAGCAAATGATTTCTGCAAATGGAACATTTCACAGAATAATTTATTTGCTATGGCAAAGCTGTATGTTGTATAATTTTCCGCTGTTGCTATGGAAACTCATTTTAGTGTTGCGATGATTGTTAATAAGGATTTGTAGTTATATCATTTTCAACATAGGACTCCACATCATTATAGATAGAACCATGGTTTTCTTTGACAATAGCACAGATCAACCCTTATTGCAAAATATTAAATTGTACTACAAGAAAACAAATAAGCTCAGAGAGCACCAAAGACCCCTTAAATCCTACCAGTTTTCCTGTCATTTTAAAGTCATTGTTACCAGAAACAGTTTTCAGGTTTCCTAGTTCCTTATTCAATAAATATCCTTAATTCTTGCAAGATTCTGGTATGAACAGTAGACTGTTTAGGTAAGATCTTCCCTTCAGAGGGACATAATTTGAAGGCACAGGATGTCTTGACTGCTCTGTGTAAGTAGAAAAGGGTTTCAGGTCACCTCATGGATCATTCACACATTATTCTTTCATTAATCAGGCAGAATTTTGGGAAGAGATTAATTCTTGATGTGCTTTGCAGATTAGAAGATAAAAGTGAATAAGGTATGCTGAATATACAATTATTCTAAGACAGGTGAATGTTTAGATAATAAAATATTAATATTTACATAATTTTAGCAAAAGCATGAGATTACTAATTGGATTCATACAATATATTAAACCAAAACATATTATGGCTGGGACATTGTGGTTCATATACCATGGTGTACGGTTTAATGAAAGTTGACCTCATGACGCAATTGGCTTTAATAAATTAACAGTAGATTTATTTATTTATAGTTTATTTATAGTTTATTTATATTTTATTTTATTTTATTTTATTTATTGTTTTATTTTATTATTTTATTTTATTTATATGGCTGCCCATTTTACACAAGGTAACTCTGGGTAGCATATAATAAAACCAGTAGTAAAAACATATCACAAAGACCACTTAATAAAAGTAAATGAAGTCCAAGCCCATTCTAGATCACCATCGAAAAAATCCACCCCTATGATAAAACTCCATAGGACAGAGTCATTCAGCTATTGGCTGTTTTTCTTTTGTCAAGTATGGCTAGTTTGATGATTGTAAATAAATCTAAGGAAAAATAGGACGTTCAGAAGTACAACATGGCTTTGCATGAAAAAGGTCCATAATATATTGCTGGGACCTTTAGTTACAAGGACTAGGATAAGACTGAAAAAAGACCTCCAATTGTAAATAAGTGTGTGAAGATGTTCATATGCATGCTGTCAGGAGAGAGGTTATATATGTGTGTATATGTAAATATGTGACCACATTTGTATCTATGAGGCTATGTGTGTATATGTGTTTTGGAGGGAAATTATAAGCCGATTTCTGCTCACTCATATCTGTACTGAGAAAAAGCCTGATGTGGTACCATTGTACTTGAAAAGTTTGCTTATTTCTATCATCTTTGAACACCCTTCAGTTCAGGAAACAGTGTAATGCTACCATATTGTTTTAAGGTATAACAATATAATCTTAAAAGCCTGTCAGAGTTCCCCTCTGCACATAACCTCCGAAAACTTCAGAACTGGGAGTATTTTGAGTTTCATTACTTTTCTTTCTTTTTCCAGAACTGAGTTGTCTCTTACTTTACAATAACTGTCCTTGCAAACTTTTTTCAAGATATCCACACATACATCTTTTTTTTTTGTCTTCCAAGCATTTCACCACAAGTCCAAGGTCTGGGATTTTTGTTTTTGTTTTTCAGATCAACCATTGGTTGTGACAGGAATTAACTGACAAGCTTGTCCCAAAGGAGTTTTTTCAAGAGGCAATTGATCTTTCTGGTTTTTCTTTGAAGACACTTCACTTCTTATCGAAGAAGTTTCTTCAGCTGTGATCTTTGGGACAACCATGACCTGATCTTTGGGACAACCATAACTTGGATGACTGAGAATCTCCATAAACATTTAACTGACCAGCTTGTTACCTGAGCCTGATGTCATGGGCTGAGAGAAAGTGATTGATCCAAAGTCACCCAACCAGTTTCATGCCTGCAGCAAGACTACAACTTAAGTCTCCTGATTTCTAGCCAATGCTTTCATCACTACACCAAACTAGCTCTCATATCAACACATACTATACCATCTTAATATGACTACATGTAGACTTCTCAAACGGAAGTAAAATACATACCCACATTCTTACATATTACTTAACCTTTCTTTTAATGAATTCAGAACTCTGAGATCATTGCAATTGGGATTAAACTGAAACTAGGATCCTGAAAAAAATTATATAAAATGTTGAACATTCTCTGTGTATCTATACCATTTGCTCTGTGCACATATGCCAAATGAAACTGTCTAAGATCATAAAATACTAAGCTAAGAGGAACAGAATCCTGCTCTAGGTGGATTCTGTAGGGCTAAGCTGTCAAAGTTGAGTTATAGCTCAAGTGACCTAGGAAAATGGACAGCTCTATATGGATTTGGAAAGATTTCAGCAATATACAAGAAGCCAAGTATTTCAGATTAAAATAGTCTGAAGTCAATGGTTTATGTGAGACTGCAGAGGCTTCCTCCATTGTGGAGAGGGTGCAGAGATATTTTCTAAGATGGTGCAGTTTAGTACCATATGTTCTGGCGTATAAGACGACTGGGCGTATAAGACGACCCCCAACTTTTCCAATTAAAATATAGAGTTTGGGATATACTCGCCATATAAGACTACCCCTCCTACCATCTTTCTTTTTCTTTCTGTCTTTCTTCCTTCCTAACATCTTTCTTTCTTTCTTTCTTTTCTTTCTTTCTGTCTGTCTTTCTTTCTTCCTTCCTAACTTCTTTCTTTCTGTCTGTCTGTCTTCTTTTCTTCCTTCCTTCCTTCCTTCCTTCTTCCTTCCTTCCTTCCTTTCTTCTTTCTTTCTGTCTTCCTTCCTAACATCTTTCTTTTTCTTTCTTTCCTTCTTTCTGTCTTCCTTCTTTCTGTCTTCCTCTTTCTTTCTTTCTTTCTTTCTTTCTTTCTTTCTTTCTTTCTTTCTTTCTTTCTTTCTTTCTTTCTTTCTTTCTTTCTTTCTTTCTTTCTTTCTTTCTTTCTTTCTTTTTCTTTCTTTCTTTCTTTCTTTCTTTCTTTCTCCCTGCAGGAGGAGGAAGGAGCCTCTGTCGCCGTCTCCCGCGGGGCTCCAGCCACCCAACTGAGTCCCCGACCGCGCTGCCGCCAGGGTTAACGCGCATGGGAGGAAAGGAGAGAGAGCGCTACCGCCGCCGCTGCCGCTCCAGCATGTCCTTCGTGCAAGGCGCAGCATGTGCGAAGTCTCCCTGGTCACTGTGGCTGCACCGGGGAGCCCGCATCCTTGTCAACGATGGAGACGCGTGCGCGCGGGAGGGACCACGGAGCAGAGGTGCCTGGCAAGCAAGGCGAGTGGCGGCATCGGCGGCAGGCTCCTGCCCGTGTCTCCCGCCCGCCTCTCATTCTTTTAAATGCTAAGGCAAGAGGCGGGCAGGCGGGCGGGAGATGCAGGCAGGAGCCTGCCGCCGATGCTGCCAGCGGAGGCGGTAGCACACGCTCTCCTTCCCTCCTCTGCGCCGCAGCCTTCCCAGCAGGCTGCCGGACAAGCCTGAGGAGACCGAGACGCAGGGCAGCGGCAGGGCTCCTTTGGCCGCTTGGCCGGACAACAGGAGGGATGTGGCCGTGGCCGTTTTTGAGCTCCACCTGTCTCGGAAGTTTTAGTACCCGGCGTATAAGACGACCCCCGATTTTTGAGAAGATTTTCAAGGGGTAAAAAGTCGTCTTATACGCCAGAACATACGGTAGTTTTATTGTATTTGTTTTACTTTAATAAGAAAAGAGTTTAAAATGTTTTAATAAAATCAGAATAAAATAAACCTTCCCATCACTGTAATGAAAATTTGGAGGCATTTGTCCTCCAGTATCCCTTTCTTTGGTATTATCTGATTTTTATCCTCGCAGTCTGAGACCTGGTATGTGGCAGTGACAGATGGGCAGCAACTGTCAAGGCCTTAATCAGAAAACTTGTACCTGCTCTTTTTAACTGGGATGCTAGAATTTGAAATGGGAATGTTCTGTATTCCACCTTCCCATATTCCCCTGGATTAGATTTTTCTTGCATGTCTGGAAACCTCTTGAATTGTTTTAGAAATTTTATTGCATCACAGCGAAGGAATTTACTTGTGAGATTTATATAATGTATCAATAATTACACTCCTGCTGTGGTATAGTGATCCCTGTTCACTGTTTCTCCAATTTCAAGATGGTTTACAAGAGCCAAGGACCTTCATAAAATAGTTTATATTTTCAGTTGGTTGACTTCCAGTTCTAGTGAATGATGAATAACCAAAACATTAGCAATGTAAAGTTGCATTTTTGCTCTTGTCTTTCCCATATATGCTTATCTCGCTACATCCAGCCTTGCACATGCCCATCCCCCAACTGAAATTCTGATTGGCTAAATTGATTCTGCAGCATCCTGCTGTGCATAATTATGTTATCCCTGTGTCAATTCAAAGGCCGCCTCCTTCTCCCAACCTTTCCTGAAATTAAAATGTGGCAATTGTAGTTCACAGCTGGCTCATCAGAGGTGGCCAGTTTAAGAATAGGCACATCTGACTCTGCTTAACTCTCTGCTTTGATTGCTTAAGTGTATACATGATTATTAGTATTTTGCATGTTTCAAAAATGTGCTGCTTCACCTGCAAAACTGAGCTGCTTTAAGAGGAGACTTGAGAAGAAATGTATTTCTTCTCCAGACCTAGTTGACAAAGAACCCCGTTTGACTTATGAACAAATTGGGCATTGGCAAAATTCTTTTGAACAGACTATAATCAATATGCTTCTAAAATATCTTTTTTTTTTTTGCTTCTGCGAAGACCAACTACATACTACAACTACATACTTAGATTGTACTAGGCCTGGTCTTGAAAAGTAAGAGTGGAGGGAATTTCAGATAAAGAAGTAAGAGCAGAAGAGAGTACTAAGCTGTTCCTGTATCCATTATTTCCTCCCTGCAGTTATTTTTCTTTTACACAAGATCTTTTTGGATCTCTGAATGATCTAAAAATTGGTAAATTCTTCCTCAGCAACTAAATTTCATATTCATCAGAATTGTTACTAAGGGCTGTGAATCTTTGGCTTCAAAGGTATAAACAGCTTCAAAGACCCAAGCATTTTTCTGGCTAAACTACAAATGTGGTAGCATAAGTACATAAAATTGCTAGTGTGGTTTTTCTTTATTTTCAGGCTGGAAATATATAAGAAAAATATAGCATACAATGGAAAATGGAAAATGAAACTTTTAAGTTGCATATCCAAAACTCTTGAAAATGGAAGATCCTATTCCTATTTACATACATGGGAGGCTTCACACTCCCTGCATCATTGTCCATCCACTGCAGCCTTTAGCCACCAAATGCAGTTTCCAAAAGTTTGTTAACAGCAATATTGGACTGGCTTTAAGTTTTGAAGGAGTGCCAACAACTGTCTTCTTAATATCTTGTCTGCACAGCCCAGCTGCCTTCCCTGCTGGAGTATTAATGATAGTGATTTTTTTAGGACAATTATCCTGCTGAAAGAGAAAGTCTCCTGCACCTTTATACAATTTCTGTCCAGCATTATTTATGTATACTAACATACTGAGTATACCTGAAATATATTTTGTATATTTAAATGAAAATGTTGACTTTGCAACTGCCTTAAGATGCCAGGGGTTGACACTGACCGTACAAGTAACCTAAAACATAGGATTTTTTCCAAAACAATTTAACTATGTAAACAAATAGTGATTTCACACTCCAATATTTGATTAACTAAAGGCAGAATTTTCAAGCTAGTTTTCATTTTTTTTGTGAAAGGGGCGTTGGTCCTATCTGATACGCCCTTTCTCTGAATAGCACCGGGAGAGGCAAGAATGGGTTAACTTGTCTGTTCCTTCCAGAGACCAAGCTGTCAACTTTGTGGCCACGCCCCCGTCATCCACTCTCTGGCCCAGTTTTGGCGAGGACGTAGCTGTAAATCAAATCTCAACAATGGTAAGTGCAACACCCCCAGACTTCAGATCAAGTGGTCACCAGGGTGGGATTGGATTCTCCCAGAGCTACTCAGAGAAAGGGCGTATCAGATAGGACCAACGCCCCTTCTCCTGAGTGCTTCCGGGAGAGTCCAAGAATGGGACTTACCAAAGCCAGCTGTTCTAAGGGTGGGTCACCACTTGGTCAGAAGTCCCCACATCCGCATGTACTTTTTCAGGACTCTCCATCCGAAGGACGCTTCCGACGAAGCAAACACGTCCAATTTGTAATGATGAACAAAGGGTGATGGCGAAGCCCATGTCGCCGTCCTGCAAATGTCCTCAATGGATGCCTGCATTGCCCATGCTGCAGAAGTAGCTGTACTTCGTGTAGAATGGGCAGTCATCCCTCTCGGGGTCGGTAAAGCCTGTACTTCATAGACCTTAGCGATACAAGCTCTCAGCCAAAGGCCTATTGCCGATGGAGTCACTTTGGTACCCATTGAAAAAGGATGGAAGAACACGAACAGTGCCTCTGTCTTCCTGGTAGGAGAAGTTCTCCTGATGTAAATCCAAGGTATGCCATTTTTTCTCCAAAGCATGAGTTGGCCCTGGACAGAAGTCTGGCAAAATGATCTCCTGGGCCCTGTGGAACCAGGAGTTCACTTTGGGGATGAATGAGAGATCCATTCTGAGGATTACTCTGTTCTGATGGAAAATGCATAAGTCTTTTCTGAAAGAGCTGCCAACTCCGATATGCACCTGGCTGAAGTTATGGCCATAAGGAATGTGACCTTAAAGATCAGGAAGCGCAAGCTGACGGTCCTTAGTGGCTCAAAAGGCGCAGGGGTTAGAGCCTGAAGGACCCTAGATAAGTCCCAAGTGGGATACCTGTGAATCACAGGCGGACTCAGGCTTGCCGCCCCCTTAATGAATCTCCTAATAACAGGGTGGTGAGCCAGAGAACCCTGTTCCCTACATGTCAACACCACTGAAAGGACCACCATTCAATCTGGGGAGAGATACACCCTACCCTGCACCGAGTCAATTATAGCCCCTAAATGAAGCAATCTGGTAGATGGTGACAAGTGGCTCTTCTCCAGATTAATGGAGAACCCGTGGTGTCGCAGGACCTGGATGGTGGTGTCTAAGTCCTCCAGAGCCTGAGAGGGGGATGACGACTGAATTAAGGTATCATCCAGATAGTACTGGACATGCATGGGTAAGGCCCTTAAAACTGCTGCAACAGCCACCAGTAATTTAGTGAACACCCTAGGGGCCGAGGAAAGCCCACATGGAATTGCCCTATACTGATAATGAGCTCCAGCGAACTGGAATCTCAAATACTGTCTATGGTGCGGGACAATTGGCACATGTAAATATGCCTCTGTAAAGTCAATAGAAGAGAGGAAGTCGCCCTCCCTAATGCCCTCCAAAATCGTTGTAAATGAATGCATCTTAAACCTTTTATAGATGACGTAACGGTTAAGCTGTTTAAGATCGAGAACCGCTCTCCATCACCCCAAGGCCTTTGGGACTACAAACAAGATTGAGTAGAAGCCCTGTCCGCATTGATCCCCAGGGATGGCCTCAATGGCGTGGATATCCAGCAAGTGCTGAATAGCTGTCTCTATGAGGATCCTTTTGGCCGGGATTCTAGAGACCAGACAACGCAGGCAAAACCCCGGGGGAATAGAGTGGAATTCAAGAGAGAGACCTGATTGAATGGTCTCTCTAACCCAAGCATCCGAAGTAGACTCCTCCCATCGATCTGCAAAATAGGACAACCGACCTCTGATGGGGTGCTCGGGGATGCAATCACTGAGGACAGCAAAATGAACAACTTCCTCCCCCCTGAAAGGGCCGCTAGATTTGAAGTGACGTCCCCTATCCGGGCGGTCTTTGCGTTGCTTTGCCTTTGCCCATAAAACCCCTGTAATCTCTAGGGAATGGCATCTGGACTGGATGAACAATACATCGGCCGTCAGAAGTAGGGTGATTGCCTGTAATCACCACGCCTGGAAATGGAAGGGAGTATCTTCCTGTGGTCCTTTGATTCCGTTAATAACGGCTCCAAACATTCTCCAAACAAATGATCCCTGGCGAATGAAGCTGTTGCTAAAAGCCATTTGTGGCATGCGTCCACATGCCAATTTTTAAGCCATAGCATCCACCATGCTGCAACCAATGTTTGGATCAACTCTGAAGCAAAACGGGCCGCGTTTAATGTCACATCCGCTGTCAATTGAGTCACAGCGATTAATTTATTGATGTCCTGTTTTAGACGAGTATCTGTGGGCGGCATACTCTCCTGCAGCTGGCGCAGCTATATGAGGGATGTACGAGAGAAAAAGGATGCCGTTATAGAGGCGCAAATCACCCACGCCGCTGCTTGATGAACTTGTTGTAACAACTGCTCAGATCTGCAATCCTCTGGATACAATGCTTCTGCTGGATCCCCAGGCATACTGGAGGAGGTATGCAGCACGGCTACCAGTGCATCAATTGAAGGGACCTAAAGAGTTTTGGATAGGTCAGGAGACACATTATATAGTTTTTCTCTGTGGAAGATGGATTGGGCCCTGCACCTGGCGACAACCATTGGCGAGTAATGATATCTACAAATAGTTTTGGCAATGGTACCACATCCTCCTCTGAGGTGTGTTCCAAAAATAGGGGATCAGTAAAGTCCTGAACTGACTGTTCTTCCGGTTCAGCGGTCACTGGAGCTAAACCTGCTGAGATTTTTGCCTTGTGAAGCAATGATTTAAACAGGTTAATTGGAAACAGCCCTATGAAGGAAGGCTGCTCTGGTGGCATGCTGTCATCCTCAGACAGCTCTAAGTCTGGATCCCCGTCTCCCTCCAAAGCCTGAGACTGATCGTCTCTGGAAGAGCGATCAGACCCCTGGTCATAGGCAGTAGTGTGGTCTACTGGAGGGATAGACTCCGAAGTGTGTCTGTGGCTATAGTGACCACCAGTGTCACAATGGCATTCCTGCCTCGATTGTTGGAGGCCTGCTGCAATGCCCTGGTGTATCGCTTCTGCGACAATGCCTGCATATTATCAGGTATGACTGGTCTAGGCTCTTCCATGGGCCGGAAACCCATGGCCGTAGGAGTGAAAGTTGCCTCTGCAGTCGTTATATGACGGCCTGTAGATATTGAGGGACACTCTATAAGAGGGAGAAATCCCGAATCAGACCCCCCCAAAGATCTGCATTGGAGCTGGGCACAATAGAGTCTAGGTGGGAAGCACCTTCCTCTGGGGCCACGGGAACTTGTATCTGGGTCCCCTCATTAGACGCGGATGAAGCCTCCATACAGATGCGCTCTTGCTGGGCTGCTTTGTCATACAGCTTATCTAGAGCCTTATGGCGACGTTCAGCATTGCTGACCGTTTTGGAGGACTTGGATAACGATGCCTCCCTCCTTGTCTCCCTAGGGGGCAGTCAAAATCCTCAGACTTATGATGGCCCTTGTGGCCCTTGTTAGGGTCAGAGGCGTTAGATTTTGATGCCCTGGATGTCACACAGTGAATATTGTCAGTTGTATGTATATGCAGGGTGATGCATCCCTATCCTAATATTATGGTACATTCCAATACAAGCAGGACATGTGATGTGATCTTCTGCGCATGTGTGCATTCCTGATTCTCCATTATTATTATTCTGCCTTTGACTCCGACTGGAACGGTCACGATTTATTAGCAAGATGTAACTATTCATGATTTATTGTTTTTGTACCGAAATAAATATTTTCTATTAGACTTTTAATCTCGGCTTTATTTCTAAATGTCTGAATTCCGAGAAAAGATCCACATCGCCTCTATGAGATTTATTCTCACCTTAACACTGGATGCCACGATTTGTGGCAAACAATGAAGCGCCGCTGCCTGTGCCATGGAATATGCAAGTGTCATGGGCAAATGTCACGGTACAGGACCGATGCTTGTGTCACTGATAATGTCCTGTGCTAGCCTGATTGAGGGATCACAATAAGATGGAATGCCTTGTCTGTAGCCACTAGTGTGGCTACAGACTAGTGTCGCCTGCCGTGCTCTGGTGGAGCATGGCCAACCGTGACTGCTCTACCTTGCTCTGGTGGAGTGTGGCACTGTAACTGTCTGCCTTGCCCTTGTGGACAGTGGCCCAGCCTTTGTTGCCCATGCCCTGGTGGAGCGTGGCACACTGCTAACCGCAGGAGCACGAAAGCTCCCCCTGCGTTGATTAGCAGCAGAATTGGGGCTTCGGCTGTCTAGGAGGGGCTGTTGACAAGCTACCCACTCCCTCTTGGCAAGTGCACTCAGCGTGCAAGAAAGGGAGGAATAATCACTCCCTAGGCAGCTGCGAGGTAGTCAGGAGGATCTGTGCGGTCTAATTAAGGCAGGCAGAATCAGCAAATTCCTCCATTTTAAAATGCAGTTAAAATGGCCACCGTAACTGCCGATCCTCCACAATATGCGATGATGGAGCCAACAGCCCAACCGGCTGTCAGATCAAACCGAAGCCCTCATCTGTTGTTAAAGCTGATCCGTAAAAGGACGATAATAACATTCTTCACGATGAGGTAGTTAAATCCGTCGAGAAAGGCTACCAGAACAGTCAATGATGTAATGCTGCCTGAGGCAGCGAGAGCCGAAGTGAGAGCCTTTAGGAAAGGTCCCAATTCGAATTGTAGATCACAATACCAGCCGAAATTAAAGGGATAAATACACTCACAAATATCACAGAAATCCCAAGAGAGGCTGCAAAGGTGGAATAGCAACCAGGAATGAGTGAATGTGACAGGAGGAATGGTTGGCACAACCGTCCTCGCTGAACGACTGAGTGAAAAAGCTGTCAAGGATAGCAACAAGGGCAGGACTGGAACAGCTTTGACAGACTCAGTCCAATCAGAGAGCAGACAGAGTTAACTCATTCCTGGATGCTATATCCACCATGAGGGAGAAGCTCAAGAAACAGTGGACTACCTAATTAGTTGTTGCAAGATCACACAGACTGACTACAAAGTAGAGCATGACAAAATTACCAACAATGGTGCATTGGAATATCTCAAGAAATACCATTTGTTTGCAAGCAAGAACTGTGGGATCACAGAATAGATAAAGAAACAGAAAATGAAGAAGCTAAAATGCTCTGGGACTTTAAAATGCAGACAGAGAAGCACCTGCCAATAACACCCCTGTCTTTACAATTGTTGATAAGAAAGACAGACATGTTTGCATAGTGGATGTGGCAGTATCTGGACACAGAAGATTAGAAGAGAAAGAACTGGAGAAAAATCATAAAAGTCAAAGTCATGAAAATAGAAATAAAACTATAGTGGCAAAAGAAAGCAAAGATAGTACCAATAATGATAGACACCTTCACTGCAATCCCAAAACATCTAGAGCAGTAGTTCTCAATCTTTTCTTCACCATGAACCCCCTTTAAATACTTTTTGTGGACACAGATCATGGACATGGACCCCCAAGACTTAATATTTAAATCATAACATTTCTTCAAGCCTTTGTGCACCCTCTCTGACATCGCCCCCCCCCCCAGCCTTCCACGAACCACAGATTGGAATCACTGTTCTAGAACATCATTTGAATGCCATCAGCACTGACAAAATCACTATTAATCAATTGCAAAAGACATCTTAATTTGGAACAGCTTACAACCTGTGACAATACCTTTAACACCATCAAATATCAATCCCCCTATCCCGGTCCTTGGGAAGGAAGGACTTGATAGATAGATAAAAATACCATTTTAAATATCTGTCTGACTATGTAAAGAGTTGTTATTGTTGTTGTTGTTGTATTTTTATACCAAAAGAAGAAATTATATCACTTTTGACCAAATAATTTTAAAAAGAAAGGTGGGTCAGATTCACCTGATGATATATAAATTGACTTGACAATTCTGTATTTACTTAGTTTTTCACTGCCAGTTTTCTGGCAAAGACATAAGACATACAGGTCATATATGTATGTAGCTTTCCACAAGGTTAGATCAAATGTTTTAATAAGAACAGAGGTGTTAACAGGGACAATTCACAAAGGCTCTTCAGAAAAGATCAAGTTTCAAGGACCTTTTTTCTCCTTGGATGAACAATGCAGTACATTTTTAAAGGGGAAAATGAGTTTGGTTCACAGGAAATAATGTTAATGCCTAGGTTAAACCATTGTGTTAATTATATGGAGGTCATTTGGAGAAAATTGCTACCAAACATAGTGAAAAGATTTTATATTCTTGCAGAAATAGCGATGTTTCTATGGAAACAAGATAAAAGCTTTTTAATAGAGGTCTACAAAAGGTTAACACTGAGAAATTTTGCAACATTTGTTTTTAAAAAAACAAAACAAACAACAATATAGAGCAATTTTTAATGTTGGAAGTAATCTCTCATTAGTAAAATAAGGGTCTTGTTTAGCTTATTGTGGCTAACATTACAATAACTAATGTTGTTTCACAATATTTAGGTGTTCATTCCAAAAATGTTTCATCCTCGCATAATTTCTACAGCATTTTTGAGAGGGACAGGGACACTGTCTCATTATTCTGTTCTTAACATACATAAAAGCTGTGTAAATGAGACATCAGAAATAGATTGCAAGTTTTCATTCTTGGATAAATAATCCAAAAGATAATAGAATGGGGAGGAAGAAGAAAAATCCAATAATGAGATGTTTAAGTAGAAAAGTCCAACAGTCATAAATATGCACCTGAATATAACTGGAAAATGGATGCCTCCTATTGGTTAGTAGCTGGAGGGAGTAGTATCCAATCACATGATAGCCTATTGTTACCTTGCCCCCTTGAGATACTCAATAATAGCAGTTAGCTGCCAATTACCTAACTCTCAAACATGCATGAGATTATGCTGTTATTTTATTTTATTTATTTTATTTATTTATTTCTGTCAAGTACATGTTGGTAATATACATAGATATAACATTGTTTATATACATAAGATGGGTACTGATAAGAGGGAACATTAGGACAGGGACAGTAGGCACGCTGGTGCACTTATGCACGCCCCTTACTGACCTTTTAGGAATCTGGTGAGGTCAATAGTGGACAGTCTAAGGGTAAAGTTTTGAGGGTTTGGTGACGAAACCACAATGTCAGGTAGTGAGTTCCAGGCATTTACCACTCTGTTGCTGAAGTCGTATTTTCTACAGTCAAGTTTGGAGCAGTTCACTTTGAGTTTGTATCTGTTGTGTGCTCATGTATTGTTGTGGTTGAAGCTGAAGTAGTCGTTGACAGGAAGGACGTTGTAGCAGATCATTTTATGAGCTATGCTTAGGTCGTGCCGAAGGCGACGTAGTTCTAAGCTTTCTAAGCCCAGGATTTCACGTCTGGTTGCGTAAGGTATTCTGTTGCGAGTAGAGGAGTGGAGGGCTCTTCTTGTAAAGTATCTCTGCAGAACAAGACAAATTCCCAGCCCCTTTATCTAATATTGAGCAAAGAAAAACTCAGTTTTGTGAATTTGGGCTGGTAAACATTTGGAATTTGGACTGGCATGATGTGGATATTCTCAGTAAGGATTGAGCTGATAAATTGTATTATATAGTTGCCAATACCTATCAGAAGATTAGCTGATGATGTCTTCTCCCACTCATGTGCCAGAGTGTTCTCTGGTACTTCAGCTTACCATTGCTTTTTCTGGTCTGTGGCCACATTTTCAAACAAGGCCCCTGACTAATAACAATGTCACCACAAAATAAGTATCATCCAATGGAAGAGAAAATAGCCGTAATGTTACCAACATTGCACAAGTTATTTAAGTTCCTTGTGGTAGCACTTGGATATCATATTAGCATTATGTGCTTGATTAATCAGCTCAGTGTCACTTAGGTGAGATGGGTGGTAGAAAAGTGTGATGAATGAATGAATAATCCATCTACTGGAGAACTACCACTTTTCCCAAAGAAAAAGTAATAGAATGAAAAAGCACACAATTTAAGGTCAATAGTGGACAAAGCATGAAGTTTTTCACCAGAAATCGTTTGAATCTCAGAGGCTGCTCATCAGGTAGAATGAGGGGAGTCCTGCTAGCAGGCTATTCACTCCATGGGATGATTACAACTTCAGGGTGCAGAATTCACAGAGAACAGAGGAGGCTAATGGTGCAGTAACCAAAGTGCTCATTTTACCTTCTGCTGTCCAAATGCTTGCTGGCATTTGTGCACATAGGCACTTAAATAGATAGCCAGGCAGACAGGATGGATAAATACACTGGTCCTTAGGAGTACTTCAAAGTATTGTGCTAGCCTCCAACAACTAGTCATCTTTATTCACCCAAATACTTTTGGGCATGAAGTAGACCTTAACCATTCCTTGGAAATAGAGAGTGCTACCAATAGTTTATTAAGGAACAAATACTACTGTCCTTGCCTGGTTAGAAGAAAGGAGGTTTCAGTTTGATCATAGAAAAATCGATAAAGGACTCAAGTTATAGGGTAAGAAAAAAAGGGAGTTAGTTAGGACAAACAAGGAGAATGCACAGTGATTGGGTCTAAACAAAAGAAAAGTACGGAAGGGAAGGAAAGGAAATTATTTACTCCTCTGCTCGCAACAGAATACCTTATACCACCAGACTTGAAATTTTGGGCTTAGACAACTTAGAACTTCGCCGTCTTCTATCTAACCTAAGCATAGTACATAAAATTATCCGCTACAATGTCCTACCTGTCAATGAATACTTCAGCTTCAACCACAACAATACATGAGCACACAATAGATACACACTTATGGTAAACCGCTCCAAACTCGATTGCAGAAAATATGACTTCAGTAACAGAGTTGTCAATGCCTGGAATGCACTACCCGACTCTGTGGTTTCTTTCCCAAACCCCCAAAACTTTAACCTTAGATTGTCTACTGTTGACCTCACTCCATTCCTAAGAGGTCTTTAAGGGACATGCATAAGCGCACCAGCGTGCCTACTGTTCCTGTCCTAATGTTCCTTTTTATTTGTATCCATTTCATGTATTCATAATTATGTTTTTATATCTGTTATCCAATACATGCCTGACTAAATAAACAAACAAACAAACAAACAAATAAATAAATAAATGTAAGAGAGAAGTAGGATTGGAGTTAGGGTTCAGAGAGCCATAACCAGCCTGCTGAAATTCTGTGTTATAAATCCTGCATATGCTTATTATCTATGTTGTGTGGGGTTACATATTTTTCAGTTTCAGCTGACTAGGAATTGTAGACTGGATCAGATTAGAGAAGGATTAAGGGGGCTAGCAAAAGATTGGTCTAGACTGCAATATTTAATCAGAAACAGGAGTTAAAGTTCAGTGGGTGCTCAACATTTGCTCATCAAACGAGTGAGATCGCAAATGGTTTACTTGAGATTCTGTCTTAAGCCCTATGTTCTTCAATATTTGTATTAATTACTTGAATAAAGTAGTAGAGGAAATTTGCAGATGACCAAAAACTAGGATAGCAATATGGGATCATTCTGTGGGCATATCACACTTCAAAAGATCCAGGCACTAAACGGATTAAAGGACAGTTATCTGACCTGTCCATCCTGGTAATGGGTGCAGGCAAATGAAGTCCAGCAAAATTAAACACCAAGAAACGTATCAGGTGGTGGGTATCCCTTCTCAGGCAGGTTTTTCCCCCTTTCTCAGGCAGTTTCCATTTTGCCTTTAACTTTTTGGATTTGTGTTTTCAACTCTGATGCTGATAGAAACCAGAGTGAGGGCAGAAAATTACAAATGAAGTAAGGATCCAGATATATTTGAGATCAGCGGTTCAAATCTCACCGGCTCAGGGTTGACTCAGCCTTCCATCCTTCCGAGGTAGGTAAAATGAGGTCCCAGATTGTTGGGGGCAATATACCGTATTTTTTGGAGTATAAGACGCACCTTTTTCCTCCCTAAAAGTGGCTGAAAATTTGGGTGCATCTTATACTCTGAATGTAGCTTTTCGGAGCTTTTTTTCCAGCCCTAACTAGGTGCTAACAATCTTCCCAGCTCTTACCTTGCAGGCTTTTTCATTGTTACTCTCTCCAAAGAATGTTTTTCCAGCCCTAAGTCTTTGCAGGGTTTTTTTTCATTGCTCTACTTGCTCCAAATAAGTTTTTTTCTAGCCCTAACCAGGTGCTAATGATCTTCCCAGCTCTTACTGGCTTGCAGGCTCTTTCATTGTTACTCTCTCCAAAGAAGGTTTTTTTAAGTCCTAACCAGGGGATAAAATAATGTGCTGAAGCTGACCAGACTAAGGACGTTAGCCAGATGAATACCTGGTAGGCAGATTTTTTCCCCCTATTTTCCTCCCCAAAAACTAAGGTGCGTCTTATATTCCGGTGCGTCTTATACTCCGAAAAATATGGTAAATATACATTGCTTAATGGTGTAAACCGCTTAGAGAGTTCTTGCACTGTGAGGTGGTATATAAATGTCACTAATAAATAAATAAATAAATAAATAAAATTTTGGGATTTATTATGAAGTCCTTCCCATGGGAAAATGTTTTTGTTTTGAATTAAAAAAAACGTAAAAAGATTATTTTAAAAATTGGACATTTTGGGGAACTAAAGATTACAGTTAAAGGAGAACACCTAAACTCAATTTAATGAAATGAAATGTTCTACATTGGACAAAATGAAGAATATTTTTGAAAAAATGTACTCAGAATATTAATAGTGTCAACGGAGACATCTGCCTCTATGTATGGACAGTGTCTAAAAGATGTTATGGAAGAGGAACAGGTTTTACCTGACAAGTTCAAGTCTGAATTGAAATTGGATTTACAAATGGTAGGTTACAAGAATGACATGGAAAATGATGTTACACTGGTCATACAAAAACTGGCTGATTTTGTAATAATTAAAGGAATATATAAACAATAAATAAAGAGAATGACTTGAATAATTTTTCCATATTCAATTTACAAAATTTTGAAAACTCTTTTGAGAAGAAACAAAGAAAATTGGGGGGGGGTCAAGTTCAGTAATGTTTTAATGAACTAAATGTGAACCCTGAAGGTGACCTGGCCGAAGCCATCTTGGAGCTCCAGTGTTACCACACTGGAGCGAGGGATAGGGAGGGGGAATTAGAGATAGCTGGGGTTGTGTAGTCAAAATAAAATACTTTCCCCTGGAAACCAAGGACATTCTCACACCTGGCCGGAGGAAAGAGGAATGGTGTCACCAGACCTGCAGACACTGCCATGATTCTAAAGATTGTTAGGAGTAAAAGGAAAGAATACAAAGATGGTTTAATTGATCAAGATTAACATAGATATATTGTTATTTCTGGTAATCCTTAATGGACTTTCACTGACACCAAGACTGAAATGCAGACAGGTGCCAAGTGTCCAAAACATGGTCAAAAGACCAGTAGGGCAGCCACTGCAACTTTGAAACAGTGTTGTAAGTACCTTCTGGGGGTCCATCAGAGTTTTGAAGGGTCACTAAATGAATGATCATGTCGAGGACTACCTGTAGTAAAATTTCAAATAACTAATTAATATAGAGACTAAATAAGGCAGCTTACTTACTGAAAGAAGCGAACCATATCATTAAACAGCAAACAGAACAATATAACAACTTCCTATTTTTTTATTTTATATCACACACTGGAATCAGTTACAGTATTTAGGATAGAAAGCTTCTTAATTGACTAGCACTGTATTGAATATCCAGCACCATGTAACAAATTTCCCTTCAGGAAAATGAAGTCATGTTTTCAAAACTGAATTATCTCAAAGAGGAAGAAAAACATCAGTAAAAAAATGTTGGGAATTTATTTTTTAGCATAAAAAATATGAATGCATCAGAAAATAAATCAGCATTTACTGAAATAACTATAGTGTAAATACAGTGAAATATTGATCTTTTTTTTCTTCCAAAAATGGCCAGCAGACCTTGAGTATAAATGTCTATGATGAAACAATAGTTTTTGAAAAGCATACAGCATGCCTATCTTGCTCCCTGTAATTATGCAAGAACACAAACAAAAGCACACTAGGAACAGAATAGTAACACATAACTGCATCTCATCAGGGAGGTAACATAATTGCTCTAGGTCAGTTCAAGGGGAAAAGCATAGGGGAAGAAGCCACTACAGTGCCTTTGTTTTGCAAAGCTCAGAATACTTAAATGTGATTTTCCCCTGCAACCTTGGTAATGAAAACACGAGACAAAAAAGATTAACAGAAATATATTATTAGAAGGGCATTCAGATTCACAATACAGAAACAGGTCCAAAGTGGCACATAATTTTTCTTTTAATGGGAAATGACAACAGAGAAATAGGGATTTGTTTAATTCTCTTTTAAGAAAATATGGTAACAATTTATTTTCTCTCAGTAAGAAAAAACACATCATGAAATGGAAAAACATCGGATCCAGTCTCAAATTTTCAGTACTTGAGGAATTTGGGCTAAAAGCTATAAAGATATTTTAACCCTTAATTCATATTTATAATTGAAGGGAAATTGCTTTCCAAAGAAGAAAAGTTGAAGATCTTGACATAGTGGTATGAGTATGCTACTTATCTTTTTCCAATCTTAATCCATTAGCATTTACATTCTAAATAATTGGTATTTTATATTATATAAATGATCCCTTTCTTCCATAGTCCTCTGCTCACACCAGGGACCTGTTTCAGCGGCATTTTTATCTTTTATCATACAGCTTTTTTAGATTATCTTGCAGGCCATGGCCTATTCATTTACAGGTAGTTGTTTAGTTATCACAATTGGAACCAGCAGCTGTGCATTAAGTGAAGCAGTCACTAAGTGGGAAATAATATGCCAACAATAGAGCTTTCCTTTTCCTCATTCCCCCATCCTTTTGAATGCTTACTTAGCCAGGCACTGGAATAATTATCAAGAAAGGAAGTAATGTTTATATTATCATTTATTGGAGAAGAAGGGATTGTGTGTGAAAAAACGGGGCAGAAAGAAATTGCTTGGTTTTTTCCCTCCCCCCCCCTTGTAGAGGGGCAAGATTGAAGAACACAAATGGAAAGGGTGAGAGGGGAGAAACAATAAGTGATTTCCGTAGGCAATCTCTCTTATGCCTGACTTGTTTCCTCCCATCCCCTTGCAAAGCATAGAGATTGTAGTGGAAGGAATTACAAGAGAGTAAACAGGCACACAATGGGAAATACACCAGATTGTTTCGTACCATGCTTGCAGTTGGCAGCTCCCAGCCCCAAACACAGTTCTATATTACTAACATTAAAGAATTAAAATTCAGTGGTTTTAGTTAATTATTTATTTATTTTATTTATTTATTGGTGTTTCTTATATGCCGCCCAACTCCTGGAGGACTCCGGGCAGCGTACAACAGGAAAGAATACAAGAAACCAATATAAATAAGCATTAAAACAAATATAAAAATTAAAACCATAATCTTAAAAACATCTAATATCCATTATACATACTTGGGGGTGAGCTCAAATGGATTACACTCTACCCCCTGCCTGCAGGAAAAGCCATGTCTTAACAGCTTTCCGGAAGGCCAGCAGGGTGGGGATAGTTCGGGTCTCTGGGGGGAGTTGGTTCCAGAGCACGGGGCCTGCCACAGAGAAGGCTCTCCCCCTAGGGCCCGCCAGGCGACATTGCTTAGCCGATGGGACCTGGAGGAGGCCAACTCTGTGGGCCCTAACCGGTCGAAGGGAAGTGTGAGGCAGAATGCGGTCCCGGAGATAACCTGGTCCTAAGCCATGAAGGGCTTTAAAGATGGTGATCAACACCTTGAATTGGACCCGGAGACCGATGGGCAACCAATGCAGCTGGCGGAGTACAGGTGTCACGTGGGTGTACCTTGGCACACCCACCACAGCACGCGCAGCCGCATTTTGCACCAACTGAAGTCTCCGGATACTCTTCAAGGGTAGCCCCATGTAGAGCGCGTTGCAGTAGTCCAAGCGCGAGGTGACAAGGGCATGAGTGACCGTGAGTAGAGCCTCCTTCTCCAAGTATGGCCGCAACTGGTGCACCAGGCGAACCTGTGCAAAGGCCCCCCTAGCCACAGCGGAGAGATGGTGATCCAATTTTAGCTGTGGATCTAGGAGGACCCCCAAGTTGCGAGCCTGATCCGAGGGGGTCAATTTCACTCCCTCAAACGTCAAGGAGGGACAATTGTCATGGTCCTTAGGAGGCAATATCCAAAGCCACTCAGTCTTGTCGGGATTAAGTCTGAGTCTGTTCCTCCCCATCCAGATCCTAACGTCGTCCAGGCACCGGCACATCACATCAACTGCCTCTCTGAAATCAGACGGGGTGGTGATGTACAGCTGGGTGTCGTCAGCGTACTGGTGGAAACGCACCCCATGTCTGCGGATGATCTCACCCAGCGGTTTCATGTAAATGTTAAACAGGATGGGTGAGAGAACCGACCCGAGGCACCCCACATAATAGGGGCCTAGGGGACGATCTCTGCCCTCCTGTTAACACCGACTGCATCCGATCGGCGAGATAAGAGGAGAACCACCGCAAAACGGTGCCTCCCACTCCCAACTCACCGAGACGATGCAGAAGGATACCATGGTCGATGGTATCGAACGCCGCTGAGAGGTCAAGTAGCACCAGGATGGAGGAATTACCCCCATCCCGGGCCCCCCAGAGATCATCCATCAGAGCGACCAAGGCAGTTTCTGTACTGTGGCCGCGCCTGAAACCCGACTGATAACGATCTAGATGATCTGTTTCATCCAGAAGCTGCAGAAGCTGAGTAACCACCACCTTCTCCACAACTTTCCCCAGAAAGGGCAAGTTGGAGACAGGACGATAGTTCTTCAAATCAGCTGGATTCAGGGAAGGCTTCTTCAGGAGGGGTCTCACCACCGCAGCTTTTAACGACTGCGGTACGGATCCCTCCCTCAAAGAAGTGGTGACCACTGCCTGGATCCAGCTGCGTGCCACCTCCCTACTGGCCGAAACCAACCAGGAGGGGCACAGGTCCAATAAACAGGTGGAGGTACCCATCGCCCCCACAGCTCTGTCCACATCTTCGGGAGAAACAGGCCCAAACTCTTCCCATAACGGTGGACTAAGACTTGCCCCTGTCAACTCTATGGACTCTGCCCAGCCAGAGTCCAGGTTTGACCGAATCTGAGCGACTTTATCCGACAGAAACTCTGCGAATTCCTCAGCTCTGCCTTGTAAGTGTTCCTCGCTCCCCCCTTTAGCAAGGAGGGAGCGAGTCACCCTAAACAAGGCGGCTGGGCGAGAATCTGCGGACGCAATAAGAGCGGAAAAATAGGATCGTTTTGCCGCCCTTATCGCCACTAAATAAGATCTGATGTAAATTCTTAATAGTGTTCGGTCAGACTCGGTTTTGCTGGCTCTCCAGCGGCGCTCTAGACGTCTCTTCTGGCGTTTCATCTCCCGGAGCTCCTCGGTAAACCAGGGAGCTTTCCGGGATCCACTGCCACAGAGAGGTCGCTTAGGCGCAATTCGATCTAACGCCCCTGATGCTGCGGTGTTCCAAGCAGCCACCAGGGAGTCAGCCGAATTGTGTACCAGGGTTTCAGGTATTTCCCCAAGTTCCCTCTGGAATCCTTCCGGCTCCATTAGGCGCCTGGGGTGGAACCACCTAGTCGGTCCCGCCTCCCTGCGGGGGAGGAGTGGGGCTGCGAAATCCAACCTCAGTAGGAAATGATCTGACCATGACAGAGGGGTGATGACTATGTCCCTTATCTTCAGATCATCTCTCCACTGCCCCGAAAGAAACACTAGGTCGAGCGTGTGACCACCCTCATGAGTCGGACCCTGGATTACTTGGGTCAGGTCCATGGTTGTCATGGAATCCATGAACTCCTGAGCTACCCTAGAGGTTTCGCCAGCATAAGGCAGGTTAAAGTCCCCCAGCACCATAAGCCTAGGGAACTCAACCGCCAAGCCGGCTACTGCCTCGAGCAGCTCAGGCAGGGCCTTACCAACACAGCTGGGAGGCAGGTACGTTAAGAAAAGGCCCACCTGAACCCCTAAGTCCAACTTCAGAAGGAGCGTCTCACACCCAACAATCTCCGGGGCAGGGATCCTACGAGGGTGCAGATTTCGGCGCGTTATTATTGCCACTCCAATTATTTGGATAGAGTTAGAAAATTAAAGCTTTAATTACATGAAATGTTAATAAAGGTCAAGTTCTCCAGTGAGATCCAGGGAGGGGTGAAATCCTCCCGGTTAGGCCCGGTTCGGGCGAGTAGGTACTGGTTGTGGCGGCTGGTTCGGAGAACTGGTTGCAATGGCAGCATGAGGCTCCGCTCACCCGCCCCGACATCATCACTTCCTGGTTTTTTAAAAAACTTTTTAAAGCCTTTTTTCAAAGAAAGAAAGAAAGGAAGGAAGGAAGGAAGGAAGGAAGGAAGGAAGGAAGGAAGGAGGGAGGGAGGGAGGGAGGGAGGGAGGGAGGGAGGGAGGGAGGGAAGGAAGGAAGGAAGGAAGGAAGGAAGGGGGGAAGGAAGGGGGGAAGAAAGGGGGGAAGGGAAGGGAAGGGAAGGGAGAAAGAAAGAGTGAGGTGTTAGAAGGAAAAAATTAGGACTCACTTTCCAGCCAGGAGATCGCTTGGCAAAGAAGAAAAACAAATGCTGTTGCTTTAAATCAGGAGTCTCCAAACTTAGCCGCATGGCTGGCTGAGGAATTCTGGGAGTTGAAGTCCACAAGTCTTAATGTTGCAAACTTTGGAGACTCCTGTTTTAAATTGAAAAGCCTTCTGAAGCTGCTCAGAAGGAGGTTTTTAATTGCAGAAGCGAAGTGACATTCTGGGTTAGCTGAACAACAAAGTGGATAAAAGGAAGGATTCTTATATGGGTCTATGTTTTTGAAGTTTTGGGGTTTGTGCAATATGAGCTTTGTGTTTCTAAAAGGGTTTGGGTGATTCCCATTGTGGCTAAATGACTTTTGTCCTGTGTCGGGTCTTGAGTGTGGGGCTGCTTATTCTGATTCTACTACTGTGTTTGGTTAGCTGCCAAATCTTGCCATGGCGAAATTTCAAAATATCCTGTCTTGAATGGGTTTTCTAGGGATCTGTTTGCCTGCTTGTGTGAATGGAGCCAAACGTCAGGCTTCCACTTTCTATACGGTCATTATCTCATTATCTCTATCGGGCAGAAATGTGGAATGAGCTTCAGGCAGGTTTTGTTAGCAGCTTGATTTTTCCTTGTTTTTCTGTGAGCCTTTTCTTATGAGTAATATTTTATTTGGGGGGGGGGTTGCTTCCCACAGGAGAGAGAGAGAGGGGGAGGGAGGGAGGGAGGGAGAGAGAGAAAGAGAGGGAGGGAGAGAGGGAGGGAGGGAGGACCACAAACCTGGCTGGCACTAGACACAGCTTCAGAGGAAGCTTTGAAACAGCACAGCAAAGGCTGGAAGGGACCTCAGAGGTCATCTAGTCCAACCCCCTGCTCCCTGGCAAAATGGACTGCTAAATTGGCCGCACCCACGCCCACCCAGTCACATGACCACATGGTCACACCCACCTGAAGCCACACCCACCTGATCTCCAAGCCACCCCCACAAAATAAGCCACGCCCACAGAACCGGTAGGGGGGAAATTCACATTTCACCCCTGGATCCAGGGCTTTAAAAAAAAGAAATTAATTCCATATTAATATATATGAAGCAGATATGCAGTATGTAGCTAAGCAAAATCATGTACCTTCATGTCTGAAAAAAACAATCCTGGAGGATGTGAAAAGAACATGTATGGTTCACATGAGTGACAGATTTAATTTGATTATTTTGGATCCAGACTTGGGAGTAACCCATAGTTACAAACAGGCTGAAAAATATTACAATTGACATATAAAAGCCCTAAAGATCTTGTGGCCAAGATATCTTGGCAATAGCCTCTTGTATGAAATTAAATTATTTCCAATCGGCTGGGGAGATCCTCTTAATTGTATATTTAATATATGACAGTTGAAGATTCAAATAGAGATTAAAGTGCTTCTGTTCTGAAACTCTACTGCTTCCTTGACACAAAAGATCCACTAAAACTGATCCCAGTATCTTCTAAGAAAGCCATATACACTTCTTTAAATAATTATTTTGCAATACAGCAGTCTTGAATATCAATTCTGAGCAGGAATAAATAAATTAGAAATCAAAAGAAATATGGACACTGATTTTATTTTGAACAAAAGATTTCATCAGGGCAGTAATTAGGACAGTAAAACCCCAAATTAAGAAATAGGTTCAATGGAAATGGACCCGATCACTTCAGCTAACATTAGACCAGCTTTAACTGATAATTAATCATTGGGGGGGCGGGGAGAAGAAACAGTTGGAGTTCCTGAACTCATGCTGAAAATCAAGCAACTCTGCCATAACTCTGCCATTGCCAACCAAGAGGAATCCAAGGACAAAGGATTAGCCCCAGACCCAATTAACTGCCACATTATATTTAGAGTAGAAGTTTTGATTAACATAGATCCATAAATTTGTAAATAATAATTCAAGTTTTTTCTCCATAAAGTAACTGCAGGAATCCATATTAAATCATCTACAACAGGTAGATCAAGTTCTGCTTGAACACATTGGATGAAGAAAAGTCTGTCACGTTGCTTGGAAAAGTTTAATTTCAGCAGGAATTTGCCTTTGGTAAAAACTAGGACATTATTTGAGGTCTTGCCTTCTAGGATGTAAGGTGGTTTGTCCTATTATTTCCTGTAAATTAGAGATTATTTGTGTTGATATAATCAAAAATTATATTTGCATTTGGGGGGGAACCATCATCAAACTGCTGATTAGCGCTCAGTTTGTAATCAACTACCGTGTTTCCCCGAAAATAAGATCCAACTGGAAAATAAGCCCTAGCATGATTTTTCAGGATGCTTGTAATATAAGCCTTACCCCCCAAAATAAGCCCCAGTTAAGATCGTCAGCTAAATGGACGCATTTAGTACCATATGTCTCCGAAAATAAGCCCTAATGCATCTTTTTTGTGGAGCAAAAATTAATATAAGACCCGGTATTATTTTCGGGGAAACACAGTATTTCCAATACAAATACAACCAGCAGCAAGGTAGATTGATTCAGTTACAACAGTGGTGAGTGCACCATTGGAAGACCTGAAAGACCACATTAGGGATAGATTATTAGAAGAGAATCAGAGGTGGATTCCTGCCGGAGCTGCCCGATACGCAGCTCCGGTAGGGAGCGGCGGATTTCGCAACTGCTCCGGAGCCCTCTCTGCCGGTCCACCTGGCATGTCTCCATTTTTTTCGGTGATTTTCTGTGATTTTTGGGTGATTTTGCTTCTGCGCATGCGCGGAAGCAAAATCGCGCCAAAATCTTGCGAGGGGACGTGCGCGCGCACATGAGATTTCAGTGAGATTTTGCCTTTGCGCATGCGCGGAAGCAAAATCGTGACAAAATCTCTCGCGCGCACGTCCCCTCGCAAGATTTCGGCGCGATTTTGCTTCCGCAGTGCAATCAAAATCAAAGAAAAACTGTTACCAAAGCTTTGCCATAATTAACTCCTGCTATTTGAATATCTAATAATTGAACTTTGACTCCTCATCATACCAAGTTGAAATTGAAGTCCACTCTCCTGGCCTTCCGCAAAGAAGTCAAACTTGGCTCTGTGGCCTTGGATGGAGGGCACAGAGGACCATGCAACTGTGGGGCTGGCTGGCTCCATGATTCCCCCTCCCACTTATTAACATGCTAAATGACCATTTTGGAAATTATCTTTTTGAAATTTTATAATTTTATAATTTATTTTTTTTAATTGTAATTTTAATATTTTAATGCTAATTTCATACATTGTTCATCTACACCACCCAGAGCCCCTCTCTGAGGGAGATGGGCAGTTTAGTAATATGAAATATATAAAATAAATAAATAAATAAATAAATAAATAAATAAATAAATAAATAAATAAATAAATAAATAAATAAATAAATAAATAACACTTCCATTTTAAAAAGCATTTACTTTTAAAAATATGCAATGTTTAAATTTATCTTATAAACCTTTTTAATCTTTAGGAAAGAATCAATTTTAAAAAATTGATCACGCTGAATAACTCCCAAGTCATGTATATAGTTTTACATCTTCACTAAAGCCATATAATTTCTTTCAGCTCATTAAAAGCACATAGAACTGTGATGTCATTAAATAAAACCATTATAAAATGTAATTTTAATTTAATTTCCCTTGTGGAATGTATATAATAGGAGGAAGGTTTAAAAAGGTGTGAAAATGCACCCAGAGGGGAAAAAAAGCCTCCCGATAAAATTTAATTAACTCTTTCATATTTCAACTAGATTTCAAGATCAGATTATTTTTTCGTCATGCTTTCCTCCCTCCTTTATTATGCAGTCAAAGAAACCTGGGATACATTCTTGCCAAAAGGTGGCAAATGCAGCTTTAAAAAAAGAAAGCAGTCCTCAGACTTCACAAAACAATTCTGTTCATGTATTCGGATATAGCTCTATGTTCAAGTGTTCTTATCTGTGCATAATTATGCATAGAATTAAAGCATTAATTATAATTACTTTTTGCTAAAATATCAGCAATTGGATGCCTATTTGCTCAGCAATGGAGGCAACAATATCAATATCAGAATTGCCAAAATTGTCTGTTTGTGTTATCCATAAGACTGAACCTTGTGATCATGCAAGTTTACTGTACATACTCTGTTACAAATTAACTGACTGAAATTATTGCATGTCCATTGCAAACGGCATTAGTGGGGACTACAGGTGGTCCTCACTTAACCATCTTAAATAGAAGCAGAATTGTTATTGCTAAGCTAGCCCTGTTAGACTACTATGACTGTACCACTTAGCCACTGAAGTTCCTGGTTATGACTGTTATGCCAGGATTGCATATCATTGGGAGAGGACCTCACACTTCATGTTCATCTCTGCCTCAATTTCCCTCACCTGGCAGAGATTGCAGGATATGGGCAAATGGGAGGAACTGTAGTGCACTCTGGGGTCATAAATGTAGACATACTACCAAATACCCAAAATTTGATCATGTGTGTTAGGACTATGTCCAAACGGTTGGGTTGTTAATATATAAACAAGCCACCAATCTATGTTTGTATATATTTAAGTACTACAACTTTAAATGTATTACTGTATTCTGATTGGCCGTAGTGTTTCAAGATTGCCATAAGAGGGAGCTAGTGCTCATGTTCGTTCTCTCTGCTGACTCATTCGTGATTGACTTTGTGTCTGATAGTAAGCTCTGTGTGAAGCTCTGTTACTCTCTGATAGTATCGAAGTGTTTGTAAGCTGTAATATCTTTGTTTGATGTTTAAGACAAAGACAGGCTGGTAAGAAGATTATTGTACTTCTTGATATTGACTGACTGAACGTGTATGACCTGGACTGTTTAATTGGACTGTGCTATTTATCTAAAAGTAAACTATTTTATACACTTTAACAAATCTGTTTGTGACTGGATCATTACTCCTATCCACTGGTTGCCAAGCTCCGTTTCTACGTGGATGTCCCTGATAACTCAGGGGTCGCTCTGCACACTCCTTAACAATGTGACCATGAGGTTGCTGCAACAGCCGTAATTTTGAAAACCAGTCATAAATACCATTCATTCAGTGCCTTCGTAACTTCAAATGACTGCTGAACAAATCTCCTTAAGTAATGAAGTGAAAATTCAAAAGGGTTCACAAACTTTTAAATACCATTGAACTTAGACATTTTCACCTGTTGGATGCCTATTGTATTCCCACAACACCCTTGTCAATTCTCTTAAGCTAAGTGACAATCAAGGACCCAAGTTTAGATGGTGCAACGTATCAGAAAATTTACAATTCTAATCTGAAGCCATAATTATGAAACTAAATACAGACTCTACAGTCCATTACTCTCTCCACTACTAATAGATATAAGATTACGAATATCAGATGTCATGTTTTGTTCCTATGTTGTCCTCCAAAACTCAGTTGCTTTACATACTTCCACAATAAATCCTGACAGAACTTTCATTAGTTCTCTGCACCAGAATACAGGAAATTAAAGGTCATAGTGCGTGCTCCTTAATTAGACTCAATTACTTCGTATTTTTCCTTCCAAATATTCATCCTCCTCTTGTGGAAATGTTTTTTTAAAGAATAGAAATTCTCAATCCCTCCTTTCTAAGTCCACATTCAATGGGAGGTTCAGCAGAAAACTTTCAGATAATTTCCCCTGTAGCAACTACAAAATGGTACTTTATAATCTTCAAAACACTGTGAACCTGTTTTTGAATTTCATGATCATGATCATTAATAGAGCTAAATATGTCCCTAAAATGCCTTTGGTAAAAGACTCTAGATTGCATTAATTAATCATTTAATTATCTTTTGATTTCTCTTCTCCCATAGGCAATTCCTACACTTCAAAGGCATCTACATTATACAAGTTATGACTACAGTTCATAGGGACACCACAAAATGTGATATAGGAACATAGAAAGGCAGATGGAATCTATTAGGATTGTGTAATTATAACAATTCTGCTATTTTGAGTTATGATTTTAAAATGAACTCTATTTTATAGCCAATCTTACTGCAACAGATCATACAAATTTCAAACAGTCAATTGAAGACATCTAAAGTAATTAATGCATTAATCTTTAGAACTTAATGCATTAGTTAATTAATCAATTAGGAGTTTCCAAAGTACTCAGAATACCAAGTGTAAGAGTAGCTGAATACATAGGACTAATTTGTAATGTTTGTTTTTAAAGGAAAAAAAGCAGCATTAAATAACTCATATGCATCTATCTACTGCCAAATTAACAAAGAATGTTTTAGATGTTTATCTAAATGGTTTCACTCCATAGAAGAATAATAGCTGCAGGCCATAAAGATTCAGTTTGATCTAATAGTTAAGGTACCAGGCTAGAAAGCAGAAAAAAATGAGTTCAAGTCCCGCCTTAGCCATAAAAGCCAGCTGGGTGACTTTAGGCCAATCATTCTCTCTCCCCTCGGCCCTGGCAAATTCCGTCTCCAGGGCTTTCTGCCGCTTGTGAGCTGCCTTCTGATCCGCTCTGGAAGGCTTCCGGTGGTCAGGAGCCTTGGCCCTGAGTTTATTTATTTATTTATTTATTAGTTGCACACACACGCTGGCCTCGCCGGTGAGAAGGCAGACTTATGCGGTTCGCCCCTGCTGCTGTGATGGAAGAGACAAGAGTATGGCCGCAAACGCAGTCAGGAACCCCCTCTCTACAGCTCTATGGTGTTTCAAGCACTGAGAAACTGGAAAACCAGTTCAAAGTAATTTGAGGCACCAATGCATATCAACCACTCCAACAAAATGGCCGATCCGCAAATAAAAATGTGCCAAGAAAATGGCCACCACGAGGCAACCGAGGGTGAAGCCCACCTGTCACAATGTGATTTTTGATTGTCAGCTGTACTCATATGTCAGACTTTATGACCCAGAGATTTATAGCATAGCAAAGCAGTCACGTGAAGATGAACTGCGCATATGCACATTCCATTCTATCCTCCATTCATTCTTCTGCTGCTAGCCCTCTCTGGGAGAGGGTGTATATTTTAGATTGTCAAGATGTAGTTATTAAGATTTATGGTTTTGTATTCTTTTATACTGAAATAAATATCTTGTTATTTTTAGACTTTATACTCGAGTTTCCTTTGTTGGGGGTTAGCGCCAAAGAGAAAAGATTTCATCACCTCTAAGACTTATTTTCTAATTGCATCACCACCGGTGTCCAGGTGAGGGCCAATCACTCCCGACCAGTAGCTACCGGCAGATGGGAGGCTTAATCAAACACAGTCCAAGTCGAAAAAAGGAAAAAAAATGGGCAAAATAAACCGGAGAGCCAGAGCCCTGAGTAGTCAGATAGCTGCACACACAAAATGGTGGTTTGCACCAAAAAGTCAATCCTCGCCGGCAGCAATGTTAGCAATAATGGAGGGTGCTAAATACAGGGGCTACAGGGCTAGCAAGTTAAGAGACCGGATCGCCTGCTGATAAGATGGCGATCCAGTCCCTGCAGCCCACTCACCAACCACTAAGACAGGGAACTGGCAAATAAACGAGCTGCCCCAACACTCCTCAGAGCAAACAAGGAGACCACCGGAACACCGAGGGAGCAGGTAAAATGGCGGGCGCAGCTGCTGGTAGCCAAATGAATTTACTCGGCTCTTCAGGCTGGCCGATGGCTGAAAGCCTCAAGCAGGGCAAAAAAGGATTTTAAAGCCACCCTGCTCCTCAGCGCTCTCCCGGTGGTCGTAAGCTTCCAGCAGGGTGAAAAAGATTTTTTAAACCGCCCTGCTCCTCAGCGCTCTCCCCAATGCCCTCGGCAGTCAATGAAAGTAAAAAAGGGAAAGCAAAAAAACTCGCAGCAGCCACTGCAGCCCACTCGCTCGCCCGAAGGCAGCACGAACCAGGCACTCACAGTCACACCCAAACGATGCACAAATCTCCACACAAAAGTCCAGGGAAAGTCCAGAAAAAGGTGTAATATAGAACAACAGCAACCCTAAAGCTCACAGGAGCTGAAGAAAGGCATCCATGAGTTGAGGACAGAGTTGAACGACTGAGGTAACATCATCAGGGAGGCGGATCCTCAGAAAATTCAACCCAGTCCATAGAGCTATGGGACTAGAGCAGTGGTGGCCAACCTGAAGCGTCCCATGCGCCAATTGGCCCAGGCGTCCCAGGTGGGCGGGCCCGCCTGGATGCCGCCATTTGAGTTTTGCCCTCTGCGCATGCGCAGAACGCTGTGCACATGCGCAGAGGGCAAAAGAACGCAAATGCCGGCCTACAGGTGGGCAGGGGGGAGGCGGGAGGGAGGCTCAAAGTTCAAAGTTCTCGAACTCGCGAGACGTTCTTTTAAAATGGGCTGCCATGGAGAGAAGACCATAATAACATGACGGAGGTTCCGGGACAAGCCAATCATTAAACTATAAGCTACGAAGAAGGTGGGAGGCGACGCCAGCTGTGGAAACGAAAAAGGCGCCACTGATTATCCAAGCGAGGCTGCAAAGAGCGAACAAAGATAGGACGGCAGCTTCCGCGCGAGCAGTTTTATCCCTTCCCCCCACGGCACCTCGCGTGCGGTCCAGAAACCCTTCCCGGCTACGCTTGCGCTTTTCTTCTCTAGAAACTATGCCGGCGAGCGCAGTCACCTGTAAATATCGCCTCGGGGGCGGAGAGAGACATTCCAGACAAAGGGGCAGGTTAGCGGTCGGTCTGGGCGCTCCCCGCCTCGTCTGCCCCCTGCCGCCGCCGAGCCGTGGTCTTCGAAGGGCGGCGAAGGGAAGAAGCCGCAGTCGCGTTCCCCAGCCGGTCAGTCCTTTCCCAGCTAATTCATGTTCAAAACGTGCATTTGGACAGCTGGCTTCAGCCGCTCCTACTGGCCCCTCCCCAGCAGCTCTCTGCGAGCGAGGCGACGTGTGTGGGTTGGGATGCTGCCTTCCCAGCCTCCGGGATCAGTGGGAGAGAAGGAGGGAGGGAGGGAGGGAACGAACGCGGGTGGCTGGGTAGGGAAAGAGCCCGGCGGAGCGTGCGAAGGGGATTCCTTCCACTGCATCGCACCGCTTTCCGCATTGTTGGAGTGAGGGAGGCTCATTGTGCGATCGGACTTGGGGTGCATCCCCCTTTTAAAGATTCACTTCCGGCTATTTCCAAACAAACTTCCAGACGCTGGTAAGATGAGCACCTCGCAGCCCTGCATTCCCCGCCACCCCCAAATTGTGCCTGATGATCTTACCAGCGTCTGGAAGTTCGCGGCTTCCCTGTCACCGCCTTCCTCACTCGCGTCGCGCCCCGCCCCATCCTTCGCCCCAAAGCTCCAAACTCCGCCCAACCGCAAAACTCACCACTTACTGGAGTTTGACAGCTCTGGGGTTTCCCTCGGCTAGGGAAAAAAATCTTGCATAGTGCAGAAACTCTTCTCGCTTCGAGAACTTGCTAATTCTCGCGAGAAGTGTTTCTGCACTATGCAAGATTTTTTTCCCCCTAAACAGATTAGCCGAGAGACCACGGAGCTGCCGAACTTCAGTAAGTGGTGCGTCGCGGTCTGCCTGCACCCCAAAAATAATAAGCCATCCCCGAAAATAAGGCCAGGGGCATTTTTGGGGGGTCAAAAAAATATAAGCCCCTGTCTTATTTTCGGGGAAACACGGTAGGACATAGGAATGGAACTGAAATCTTCAGGATTTCAGCTCCATTTCTGTACTCCACTGACGAGTTCTGTTCCAGAGAGATGAAAACCTTCAGCAGGCAACTCTTTCAGCTAGCTGAAATCCAAGAAAGGAGAAAGGCAACATGGTAAGGTAATGAGCACAGGGTGCCTTAGGCATGTGGGGGAAGCCCTCAAGTCAGGGGTTAAAAATCCTGCTTGGATTTCAGCAAGGAAGACTTTCAGTTTCTGAGCAGAGACACAGCATAGTAAGGAGGAGTGCAAAGTGCGGGGATTGCAATAATTGAGAGCAGTCACATGGGCATCTTGCCTAATGACTGTTTTGCTTAATCGCCAACATTCTGATCCCAATTGCAGTTGCAAGTCGAGAACTATCTGTTCTGACTAAAAATATCCAATTCCATTCCAATTTGGTGATGTCACTGAATAGTATATTTGTTTCGTCTTTATTGTGAACTTTCATGCATGTCATGTTCCCTCTGTAATTCTGTCTTTGAAGGTTTTCTTGGCATGGCAACAGTGGCAACCAGGTGTCCTTAAGGCTTTAATCAAGCCAACGCATTCTCAGCTGAGGAGCCTCTCATCTGATACTAACATCATTAACTCTTTTTTTTTGTCTATGTATATGGTTTTCTGGCTAAATACAGGATATACCATTGTGAGTGTCACATTGTCACTAAGTGATCAACTAGCTCTCACATTGCTCCTGCCTGATAGTCTGCTTGTTTCATTTGGGCAACTGGGATGACCTTTGTGTCTTGGGTGACTCTAGTAGGAGCATATATTTTTGCCATGCATTCCCAACATTCTTCATTTATGGGATGACTATACATAAATAGACAAAGCCTTTAAATGACTTTTCCAATAAGAGGAAGACTAAACCGAGTTATATTTATAGTGTAAAACTCTTAGTATTTATAGAAAATAAATCCCATCTTGAGCTATGAAAAAAATAAAAAAATACTCTAATCTGTTAACATCATTTTTCAGGGAGACTGCATTCAATTTTGTGGGTGACGTTATATAAGCAACATGTAATAATGTTTAAAATATTTTTTAATAAAACTGTTATTTCTTTATTTTACTAACTTCTTAATCCAATAAAAATATATTTTAAGATAATATGCAAAATTCCTTGACTTACAGTCATGTAAGAATATTATATTATTTCACTGGTAATTCAAGACAAGGGAGAAAATATATAGCAATTACAATTAGCAGCCATTCATAATCCCAATGAAAAAGTGAATTTCTCATAAAATGTTCAGGTACGTCTATCAGCCAAATTAGTTATTGTTAAATAGTGGAAATATCGAGGTAATATTTCAATGGACAGATGGGATGATAAAATCTAGTCTGTAACTTTTCTTGAACAGGTTTCTGAAAAGAAAAAAAATGAATGTATGATAAGTAAAAGTAATAAATTATTATTTTACAAGGACCAGTGGGGTTTTATTGTTTCTATAAAAGATAAGCACTTTATCAAACTTTTCTTATAAAAATTGTGATTATGTGCCATCAAGTCATCATTAATTGTTAATGACCACATAGATTTTCTCTATGATATGTCCCTAAACTGGTTCTTCAGGTCTTCCAACAGTGCACTCACCACTACTGTAATAGTTCATCCAACTTGCTGATCATTATCTTCTCTTTCGTTCCATCTTTTCCAGTATTACAGCCTTCTCCAGTCTTCATAATGTGTCTAATGTAGGATAATTTGAGTCTGGCCATTTGTGGCTTGAATTAGAACTCTGAGTTGATTATTCACTTGTTTGTATACCAGCATTATGTTTTTTTTGAAATTGAAAAATAAAAGTAAAATAAATAAAAAATTCAAGTTCATGGCTGTGAATTTCATTGTTTTAACTATGCTTCATGGAACAAGTGTTACCTCATATTTTCTAAAGTCTCCAATATTCAGTTCTTTTTAATCAGTCCCAATTCTGATATTTTAATAATACCTGCATAATTTTATGCACTTCTGTTATATACTCTTATGTGCTTGTTTTCTAAAGTACTTCAAACACTGTAAACATTGATGGTGTTGGCTTTCCTTCTTTGAACTTGCACTATGGAGAATAAGTATTAGGAAAAATAATTTCTTTGTAAAGTATATGGGAGTTTAAAAAAAATTTTCAGTCAATATCGTGTTGCTATTTTTGCCTTGTATAATGGTTTTCCACTTAATCTAAGCCAAAATTGGGGTATTCCTACTGAAGAAAGCAACACTTCTTAATTATAAAAATGTTTTACGGGTAAATTATAAAAAAATAAATAAATAAGATAGGATAGGATAGGATTCAGATATATGTTTGCTTGCATTCTCAAGTATTTAAGCTTGCAAATAAACCTTGAATAATTTATACGACTCACTTTGTTGTTAATGTTCATGACAAATGAATCAAACAACTTTGCACCTGGAACCAATTTTGATTGAAATTTTAGTTCCTGATCCTAATCCAACACTGCTGGACCACATTGGCTCTGTAGCATCATTATCATGCAGAGTTCAAGTTCATTTATAAGATATCCTCAGAAATATTGAATTTAAGAAGATTGATTCTGATATTGGAGATTGACGCATTCTACTGTAAAATCCATTATAACCATTTAATTTAGAGTATATCAAAACTGAAGGTTAAGATTAAGAAGTTAACACTTCTATAGCAATTTGCAGCATAATTCTTTTCACTCTTGTTCCAAGCCACTTCCACAAAATACCTATTTTCCATTCATTTTGTGGGCAGATTGATCTACTTTCATATCTTCTTTTCTTTCCACAGTTATTCTTTCATATTTTTTTTACTTTTTTCTTTCCATCACAATCTTTTTCACAAGATGTGCACTTGACATCACTAAACATGGTCTGTCACACATTCAGATCCTTTTATTTTAATTTTTTATTATTATTTTTCTTCATTAAACATCTGAATATTTTGATACAGATCTACACCCGTTTTTACAACATTGTTATATCTCAATTATGCACATTAAATCATAAATTTACAGTCTCTTCTGTCTTTGTTTTCTTCTCACGTTGTCACACAGTCTTTCCTCTTTTTTTTAGTCCAGTTGTACCATCTAGTCCATGTTTTGTAGTATTCTGAGTCGCATTGTCCTTTGAGTTGAATAGTCAGCATGTCCATTTCAGCACATCTATATATTTGGTCCATTAGTATATTTTCTGGTGGGATTTGATTGTCTTTCCAATCCTTTTATCCTCCTTATCTTTTCAATCTTTCATAAAAATAATAAACTTAGTCTTTTATAATAAATGACAACTCCATCATGCTTTATATTCATTTCGCTGTTATGCATATAAATGAATATTCTTATGCTTAACATACATTTTCAAAACAAACATGCCCTTTTCTAAGCAGATATTCAGCAAACAATCAATTGTACTTATTCTTGGGTCTCCAAATGGCCTAGTTAATTTTTCTGTATTCTCTTTGACTTATTTACATTGCCTGCATGCTGCCCATTCCCTCTGTTTGTAGGAAGCCAATAACCATCTATGTGTGTTACTTCATGAAATAATTTTTAATTCCAGATCACCTGTATTGGAAATGTTGCACTAATTTTTCCCCAAAACTCATCCTTTGTTCTCTTATTAACACTATAGGAGTATAACTATATTAAAGCTCTAGGGCCATCATTTTTTTTCCCATTTCATTGGGAAAAGTCACCCAGAGTAGCCCCACAATTCTTCTGTTTGCTGTTGTTATAGAGAAGCGACTGCATGAAATATTACTTCCCTAAAAAATAGGGTTTGTTTGGTGAGAGTTTTTTTATAAGATTTTACCTTGATTCATTACAGCTTTCATGATAATTTCTACAAACATGTTTTTCCGTATTATTAATTCTTTAGTATAGTACATTCTATCACAATTAATGCTATTATTAAATGTTACACATTGTATTATTGGTTTTTATCTGTAGCTATTAACTTTAATTTTTATAATCAAATAGTTAAAATGACAGAAAGTTATTATGTATATAAATTAAGTCTAGAAATAATTGTCATCTTGAATTAAATAAAACAAAAGCATTCAAGACTATTCAGGATATGTTCTAAGACAGAGACCCAGTTTGATCAAGCAAACTGTGAGTCCTAGTCCTACCTTAGGCACAAAGCTAACTGGGTGATGTTGGCCAGTCACTCTACCTTGGCTCTAGGAAGCAAGCAACAGCAAACCATTCCAAAATGTGTCAAGAAAATTGCAGAGATTAGTCCAAGCAGTCGCCAGGACTCAACACTGACTCAAAGACACCAAAAACAAAAAATGTCCATATAGACAAAATTTAGTTGTAATGAAACCCTTTTCACAAATGTCTATGATGGTTATGTCTGGCAATGCATACTAAATATAGAGGGGAAGTAGACTAAAAATTTCATTTAAGTTTGATTAAAAATAAAAAATAAAATACTTCTTTAAATAATAGAATATTGTTCAAGTATTATAAACATCTTTTTCCATATTAAAAATTAAAACTCAAATACAGGTTTTGCATGGGGTCTGAGGACTTCATCAAAGGCATTTGAGGTCACATACTAAGCTCAAGCTGAAAACTGTGCATTCCTAATTTTGCAAATTTTGTAATTTATCCTAAAGGTTATGTATTCCAAAAATTAAGGGAAAAATGACAAATAATTTTATCCATACAGTACATTAGCAAAGCTAGCAATGATACTTTCTATTAGAATAAATTATTCCTCTTTTATGTCCCGAAAATAGTTTCTAAATATACATGTTTATTGAGAGTTAAGTCCCATTCAGTACAGCTTACTTCCTGACAAACATATATAGATTAGAGCTGAAATATTCAAAAACTTTTACGAATTATTTAGTCCAAAACCATACTATGTCAGAAATGTGCTTGAATCAATAATGCTGAAAATATTACTGATTTCAATTAGACTTGCTCAGGACTTATTCTGGCCATATTTCACTGGAAATTATCTCTTTAAAAAGCATTTTACATTAAATAATGTAGTTCTACCTATTCTCATATTAAGAATCTGTCTTTTTATGTAGCAAAGCTATCAACTGGAATCCTGAACTATTGAGAATTCATCCCAAATCTTCCAGAATTCCAGAATATTGATATATAAAGTAGATTTGTGCTATTGTGTAATTTCCATTTGGAAAATCAGAATTACTTCTTAGTTCTGTAACCATTCAGCTTACAGTACAAGGTGATTTAAAGGTTTTGGAAGAATAACAAATACATTAATACTTTTAAAATTAATTATCCAAAGTATATTTAAAACACATTCTTTAGCTGTAAAGTATTAAATAAAAGTAGATTAAAAATTTTAAATAATAAGAACATATTTCATCCTCTTTGTTTGGGATTTGTATGCAAAACAGAGAAAATATCACACACACACCCAAAAAACCCAATTGAGTCAAGTAAGGATAATCTAATACAGATCTTGAAAGTAGTACTTCCCAAGTTTTAATCTCAGATAGACAGTTTATAAGCGTAGCAGGAACTTGGTACTTATTAGAGAGTGGGTCCCCTGAATATAAGGATATGTCAAACACACAGAACTGAACTGTCAATCCCTTTCATTTCAAAGGAAATATTAAGCATATGTTTAAACATTCAAATCAATAGAATTTTAAAGTTTAGACATGGACTGGATTGAGTTAAATGTATATAATGAAAGATTAACCAAAATCTTAACTCCATTAATTATAATGGATCTTCAGTTATAAAATATACAATAATACTCCATTTACAAAATGTTAATTTTACAAAATAAAGTAGAACATGAAATATTTCCTTTTCAAAAACATATATGGGATTTATCTATTCAATGAACCATTTAAGAATAATGCTGTAATAATTTCTGGAAATAAAGAACTAAGCAAGTTTTTAGCATTTTTTTTAATCCAAATAAAACAAATCAATTTTCATACCATACAAATTTGGAAAACTATCTGTTTTAATGCTTTGCTTTTAAATTATATTCACTCTTATAGATTTACTTCTGCCTAAATATCTTGAGAATTACAGCTGTGATATCAATAATAATATACAAATAGGAATAAACACATTTATAAATATGTTCACCTCACCTACTCACAAATGTGTATGAAAACTGTTTTAAGAAACTTAATTTTAATACATGAGGACACATCTATCATGTTTCAAAAATTAATCAAGATTAAAATAATTCAAGGCTTGATTGACAAGGTATTTCATACATGTGCTACAGAAAAATTATACATTAGTCCTCTCTTATGTCCTGAAAACAGTCTCTAAATATACATGTTTACTGACAATTAAAATCCATTTAGTTCACTGAAACTTACTTCCTGACAAATAGTTACAAATTCCACCTTAAGTATTCAAATCCATAGTTAAAATTACAATGAATCTGATTTTTATCTATTGTTCCCTAAACCAATAATTATTGTGGCACTTTTTCTTCTAGATATAGCAATTACAGATACAGCCAGTAAAAACATTCTTCATCAAGTGATTAATTCTGCCACCATCCGAACACAAGAGAAGTAATTTTTTCTGTACTACAAGTTTTATCCAGAAATAATATAAAAAGAACACTGATCCCACACCTGTGTTATAAAAGGTAAATCCCCAAACTTCTGGTGGGCAATAGTAGAAATCCCATCTTCAACACTGCTTGTTCCTTTTCAAGCACACAGTGGGTTATTCCAATTGCATGCTCTGGTCTTTCCCACTGACAGTTACCGGTAATAGTGAAAGGAGAATGTAAGCCAGGAGAGGAGAAAATATAAAAAAGAAATGCTTTTCTTTAAGAAAATATTCTGATGTATTCTTACTTCACAGAAGATCTCAGGACGCATCTTTGAAGGGGCTCCTTGAAAAGTTTTTTTAATAATAATATTTTATTATTGCAATTGTCATGTTATGGTAATTAATAAGGAACTATCATTCCTAGTTTCCACTTTGACTTTTTAATCAATTTAAATATCATAGTTTTTAGCCTTTAAAAAGTTAATATCTGCAGTACTATGAAGACAGAAAAGGAAAATTTATATTCTTATTCCAAATTTGAAAGCATCCACCCAATTTTAAAAAGAAATAAATCAATAACTTTTATCATGCAAACTAATAGCATTCTTTTCTATATAGAATGTTTTCATTTTTAGAATCTTCATTTTTGCCCCACGTCCCGTTTTGAAATCTTATACATACAAAATTCAGATACCATACGTATTATCCTACATGTACAAAACAAACACTGTGATGGCTTCTTTTTAAAAAAGGTTTTTTTCCAAGTCACTTATGAACAAATTTAATATATCATCTTTTTTTAAAAAAAAATCCCAAGCGACTTTAATATCATTCTAAGTTTGAATAACAGGAACTTCTGTTTTTTTCCTCTATCCCAAGATGGTTTTCTTTTCTGAAGCTGAGAAAATAGACAAAAAGAAGCCAATTCATTGAACCTTGCCAAGTCTTGCCTCCCCCCCTCCCCTTTTCTTCAGCTTACACTACTCGTCGCTCCCAGCATGGCAACCTTCCCAAGCAGTCTTGGCGGAGCTCCAGTCTGTGCTAACCTATCAGAAGTACTTGTTTCCAATAGAAGTCCTTTGAAAATCAATATATTATGCATATATTGTGCACAATTATCAGTGTGCAGTATATCAACCATGATATCTGTAAGACAACCTGGCTGAATGAATGGGTGCTGCTGCCAGGATACGGTTTCTGACCAACTCTACTGGTGGTCAGAAACCATATCCTGGCAACAGCTTCCATTCTCCTGCCAAACTCCAGTACAGATTTCATGGATTTTACATTGTAGGATAATAACTTTTTTTTTTAACTCAGTAAGCCTGGACAATTATAAGCAGCACTCAGCTATAAAACTTTTTCCTAGAAACGTCAGCAGAGAAGCTTTTCACATAGGAGGATCTTCCTATAGAATAAAAAACTCAAAACACTGTATTAAGATTTTCTTGGCACTGGGGGATGGGATGTGGGATGAGACGGGACGGGATGGGATAGGACAACCTTTATTGTCACTTTTTTATATAAACATACTGGCACATATTAAAAAATGAAATTCTGATGCCTGCTCTCAAAAGAAAATAAGCTGAAATGTTGAAAATCCACCGAGCTAACAGCACTATCCAGGACGGAATGCTTTATCCAAGTTTCTGTTGCAATGATGACACAGCAGTTTCTCACCTGCCAGTTTGTTAGTAACTCTAGATTCATGTACTCCATTTTAGGCTCCAAGGAGCATATTAGAAAACAAAATAGATGGTAATGACACTCTATATGGATTAGCCTTTAGCCTAGTTGTTAGCCCTCCATGTTTGCCTCGTTTCCTCTTTCGATCATACCGCCTCCTCCGCAGAAGATGCTCAGCGCCAGAGGAAGATTTCCCTGCTGCAAACGCTGCTGCTCCTGCTGCCTCCGCCACCCAAAACTCTGAAAGTGCTCTGCCAAGCACTTTCAGCGATTGCAGTTGATATCACACCCTCCACACAACCCAGCGACACTTCTGCTGCTTGCACCTTCAACCGAAGCAGTCGGAAGCAACGCAGATTCTCCAGAATAGCTTTATCTCTTGCTAAATAACACCAAATCCAATACAGACTGACAGTCATAACAATTTTGTAATACAATTCCGCTTTCTTGTCACAATTCCCAAAGAATCACTCAAACCGGATGGCATTTTCATCTCCCAAACCCCAACACTCTTGAGAGCCGAAGCAGCTGCAGCCAAGCAAGATGCCGCCATTTTAGAAAAGCACACAAACCATGAAAATTTAGATTTTAATTTAAACTAACAACAATCTTAAATTCAAATTATATTCAAGCATTTTTCAAAATGAAGCCAATTTACAATATCAGCTGTCTGGTTAGGTTTTTATAACCAAAGTCAAACACTTACATTATGACTTAATGCAACACAAAATATTTAACTGTTTATTTATATAAGTTATTATAAATTATGAATTATTGTTTATTAAATGCATCATGGCTACCTATTCCAAAAACACACAAAACAGTTCAAAACATAAGACAGCCTGGACTTTTAAAAATCATAAAAATAAAAAGATGACAGATGCGCCAGACACATTAACCCAGGCTTAGGAGCAGAGCCAGGTCTTAAGGACCTTCCAGAATATCAGGTAACTGGTCACCATATGTATCTCTGGGATGATATGCTACAGGGCAGGATATGCTACAGATAACGCATATTTCACGGTCCCATAATATATCATGAATTGAGGGGACCTGTAGCGTACCCATTCTGCCCAAACATAGCAGGCAGGTAGAAACAATTGAAGATAGGTACTCCCTCAAATAACCAACCCCTATGCTATTATATAGTAATATGTAATACCATGTTATAGTAATGTGAGCAGAATAATGTAATGCATGAATATAACCATAGTGTTTTATTCAATACAAGTTGTTGTTATTGTAGTTAGTTGCAAAGTCGTGTCTGACTCATTGCAATCCCATGGACAATGTTCCTCCAGGCCTTCCTGTCCTCTACCATCCCCCGGAGTCCATTTAAGCTCATGCCGACTGCTTCAGTGACTCCATCAAGCAACATCATTCTCTGTTGTCCCCTTCTTCTTTTGCCCTCAGTCTTTCCCAGCATTAGGCTCTTCTCCAGTGAGTCCTTCCTTCTCATTAGGTATAAGGCCAAAGTATTTGAGCTTCATCTTCAGGATCTGTCCCTCTAAGGAGCAGTCAGGGTTGATCTCTAGGACTGACCGGTTTGATCGCCGTGCAGTCCAAGGGACTCACAGGAGTCTTCTCCAGCACCATAGTTCAAAAGCCTCAATCATTTGGCGTTCAGCCTTTCTTATGGTCCAATTTTCACAGCCATACATTGCAACTGGTATAGCCTTGATTATACACACTTTTGTTGGCAGGGTGATGTCTCTGCTTTTTAGTATGCTGTCTAGGTTTGCTCCCCAGGAGCAAGTGTCTTTTAATTTCTTGGCTGCAGTCCCCATCTGCAGTGATCTTGGAGCCCAGGAAAATAAAATATGTCACTACCCCCATTTCTTCCCCATCTATTTGCCAGGAATTGAGAGGCTGGATGCCACACCGCATATGTCATATCAGACATAAATACATTAGAAAGTGTCTGGAACCCACACCGAATATCGGATATAAATACATTAGAAAATGTCCAGAGATACTTTACAAGAAGAGTCCTCCACTTCTCTACTCGCAACAGAATACCTTATGCAACCAGACTTGAAATCCTGGGCTTAGAAAGCTTAGAACTACATCACCTTCGGCACGACCTAAGCATAGCTCATAAAATTATCTGCTACAACATCCTTCCTGTCAACGACTACTTCAGCTTCAACCACAACAATACACGAGCACACAACAGATACAAACTCAAAGTGAATGGCTCCAAACTTGACTGTAGAAAATACGACTTTAGCAACAGAGTGGAAAATACCTGGAACTCACTACCTGACTCTGTGGTTTCATCACCAAACCCTCAAAACTTTACCCTTAGACTGTCCACTGTTGACCTCACCAGATTCCTAAGAGGTGCATAAGTGCACCAGTGTGTCTACCGTCCCTGTCCTAATGTTCCCTTATCAGTACCCATCTTATGTATATAAACAATGTTATATCTATGTATATTACCAACACATACTTGACAAAAATAAATAAAAATAAATAAAAATAAATAAAGTTTTATTCACAACAGACATTACACTAAAATTTATAAGAAATCTACCGTAACAGGGATTAAGAAATTATTATTATTCGATGTAATTCCTGTTATGTTATGTGAGAAGTAGAGACACCATAGAGATTTAATTTTTCTTTTAATTTTTAAATTGAAAGAAAGAAGCAAACCCAGAAGCCATTGTGCACAAGATATAATCTCTGGTATGCTGTTTTATTATTAATAACATTACTAAAGCTCTTAGCATGGTTGTTATGCCACATCAACATTTCATCACTTAATTATAACACACTTTCCTTTTAAAAAATGTAATCATATTTCGGATGTAGGTATATGACTGCAATATTTTTTTTCTCACTTTGGCATTTAGTGTCACTTTATTCATGAGTGAATATTTTCCATAATATTTTAAGATGCTGCTTTTGCCAGCAATTTTAAATTCTCAATGCATTATAAGTTTGCAGGAGGAATATAAATCTGTACTTGGGTTCAGATACACATTGCGTAACTGCATTTTGGTTTATTGTGCGCTGCCAGTTGCTGGCTTAGTGTTCAGTACTCCACTAAATGCAATTTACTTGAATAAATTATAGTTAAACAAACTGCAAATTAGCTACCATATGAACCTAGCCAACATTACATAGGATTCCTCACTAAGCGCTGACAAAAGTCATATAGAATCTATTCCATATGAATGTTGAAATGGAGATGTCGCCCCCCTACAGTCGGCAACAACTAATGGAGTAAAATCCACAAGAACTCCCATATGAATATTATTAAAATTATTTAATGTGCTGTTGTCTAAGAAAATATAGAGAAAATATTTAAAATTATCTGTCATTTTCATGAATCCACAAATATTTTGATTCAAAAACAACATGTTGCATATTTAATCAGTCCACAAAAGAGGACAATTCTAGCATATAAATTGCATTGCTAACATCCAAAATACAATGCCCAACAGTCAGAAAGTGAAATCCAAATAGTATATCTACTTCAGAGTCTCCAAGCCAATACATCTAAATATTCAGTAGTCCCTTCAATTCACCCACTTTCCAGAATTTTTTTAAAATATTCTATAAAAATAAAATAAATTCTCAGTCCAACAAAGTTGAGAAGACTTTTTTTCTAGATCTCAACAGAGGGAAAATAAAATCCATCTCCATCTTTGCTAGTTAATGAAAAATCAAAGTACTCTTTTGTATAACTTTCTTGCTCTTAAGGAAGAAAGACCGTAAGAAACAAATAAAACCACAAGTGATATTTTCTTTCAACAAACTGTACTCTGATTACAAAGTCATCATAAGCCTTCTCAGAGAAGAAATGTAGCTTCAAAATTTCAGTATAATGCAAACAGTGATGTAAGAGGACCAATAAGCAACTTTTCAAGAACTCCAGGAATTGAACGGGAACAGAATCTTCTAAATAAGAAAGGCTTACCAATGAATACTGCAAGATAAGAATGTGCCAGATATCCAGATATTACCACCTCAGAAATTGTAGCTTTTAAGTATGTGCTTTCACATGTTGCTTTCTTTAAAGCTTTTATATTAAGAAATTCCAAGTGCCAGTCATAAATTCTCTTTGCACTATTAATCCATAAAAACATGTTTTATTTTCAACAAAATAATATACTGTAAAGACTGAGCGCATAGGAATGAAATCTTTTAAAGATCTTTTTTTAACCATTTATGTTTCCTACAATATAAATGCTAGAAGGCAGTGAACTGATTCATGGAGTATATTAAGCTATAATGCAGTTTACTGTATTCATAATGCATTATATGAACCCACCCACTGTATTTGTAAACCATGATTTAACATGTGTGAATCCAGCCAACTGTGACTTGAACAAACTTCATTAAGTTTCTTGAACAAACTTTATTAACAAAACCAGCTATGAAGCTAGCCATATTGGCAATCTACTCCTAAATGTATAATAAATAAATGGCTTAGAAAGCTTTAGAAAAAATATATCCTAAAAGACAGGCCATCTCCATCTGTTAAGTTACTACAAATGAATTGTAGTGTTTATTACATGCATTGCATAAGGCCTCACTTCATTTCACGGTCACTTCCATTTCCCATTTAAACTGAAAGGATTGCTGGGGATAAAATAAATATGCCTTAGAGAATATGCCCAAAATTTCTGTTACTAAGCAAGACAGTTATGTGAATCTTGCCCATTTTACGACCTTCCTTGCCACAGTTGTTAAGTGAAACACTGCAGTTATGTTAGTAACATGGTTAAGTGAATCTAGCTTTCCCATTGTTTTTGCTTGTCAAAAGATGATCACAATAGCCCAGGGATTCTGCAACCTTCATAAATACATGCCAGCTGTCAAGCATCCAAATTTTGATCATGTGACCATGGGGATACTGCAACAGTCATGAGTGAGTCAGGTCACTTTTTTCTAACTTTGAATGGTCATTAAACAAATGGTTGTAAATCGAGGACTACCTGTAGGAATTTTCTCCCTTGACCAACCAGAAAATGTGCAATAAAAGAAACCTTCACCTAGCCTAGAGTCATTCTTAAACAGTTATCTTAAACATTCATCAAGCATATTGTATTGAATTCCCTATCCATGTGCCCTGTTGGCTTTGGCAATGCTAACTAAGGAAGCAGAAACATGTCATTAGTATAACCAGGTTCTGTTGTTACCGGTATAAAGCAGATATAAAATGCAATTAAGAACATTATAGTTACAGAAATAAGAGGAATAATAAAAATATTTCAAGAACCCTACAGTATTGGATACACAACTAGAGTACATAAAATGTCCTTCTAATAAACTTTATACTAGTTTATTTTCCTACGTCTCTAATAGCAAAATCTTGAGCTGAAACTGACTGCTAAAATCTCTACCTGCTGATTTCTGCGGGTGAAGCTTGTTACTGTGTTAAAAGCAGGCCAGATGCTTTTTTCTCATTGTTTTTGTCTAAACACTTGAAATTTCAAGTAAATTAAAAATATTCACTATGGAAAAACAACCTTAGCAATAATATTAAACCAAAGCTGGTAACAAATGAATAATTCATTTACTGCAAAGTCAAAAATAGCATATTAATAAAAGCACAAACCAAACGCAATAGGCAAGCTATACAAGACTAGACCCACGACTAAGCATGCGCAATAGGCTGAATGGCTTGGCTTTACTTTTCCTGAGCAGCCGCGCCAGATCCAGCCTCATATTGGAAGGCGCAGTCAGGCGCATGCGTCAAGCCCTACTCGGACGAAAGAAAGCAAGCGTATCCCCCCCCCCCCAGGCTTCAGAAAGCTCGTTGACGTTTTCCTTCCACTTCTTTCTCAAAGCGCATGCGCAGGAAACTGCCTCACACCAACAGTTAGATTACGGTAAATAGTATTTCCCTTCTCCTTCTGCCTACCCAGAATACGGACGAGGCTCTGGTCTCTGCCAGGCAAAGCTGCTTCTTTGCTGGGAATTTTTAGGAAAACCGAAGCGGCTTCTCCCATGGTGGCGAAAGTACGGAAGAGACGGCAGGCAGTAGCAGCAAACAGCATTTGCCCCTCCCGCCTTCTTTTAAGCCCCAAGGGCAAAAAGGAGGAAGAGGCGGTAACGAACTGCCTGACGGCTTGCGTAGGTGCCGAGCTCGCGACTCGGAGCACGTGGCCAAGCAATCCGCGCGGGAGAAAAAAAACACGGGAGCCCGTCCAGGCACCGGCATTGCACAGTCGTTGCCTCTGATCCTGCTGCTGGTTGTGTGTAACTTTCGTTTGACTCGTAGGCAATATTTACAACGGGATCTCTAGCCCATAGGAAGATATAGGAAAGGTTTGCACCTTAAACTACGAGAAAGCTGGCTGCAGTTTAGCATAGTGGTGTCGTGGAAAACAAGCACCCGTGCTTAGTTTGTGGTTAAGTGTGTTGTGAGTACTCGGAAAATAGAGTTAATAGTACTTCCCAAATCTGGGTAAGTTCCCCAAAACCAAGTGGCAGAGCCAGATCTATAGGCTCTTACGGAAAGGCAGGAGGGTCCTGGACCCTGCCACCCGGAATACTTTGGCCGAGAGGGCCCACTGAATGTCTCTTCTGCCAGCATAAGCCGGTGGGTCAATCCCAGTGAGAAGAGACGGCTCCTCAAGTAGCCTGGACCCATGCTATGAAGGGCTTTAAAGGTGATTACCAACAGCTTGAATTGTCTATGGAGATTCTCAGTCATCCAGGTCATGGTTGTCCCAAAGGTGCTTTTTCAAGAGGCAACTGGACTTTCTAGTTTTTCTTTGAAGACGTTTCGCTTCTCATCCAAGAAGCTTCTTCAGCTCTGACTGGATGGTGGGGAATGGAAGGATAAATATATCCTTTTTAAATAGGAAGTATAAATTCCTTTTTAATGGAAGGAGTATAAATTCCCCACCATCCAGTCAGAGCTGAAGAAGCTTCTTGGATGACAAGCAAAACATCTTCAAAGAAAAACCCAGAAAGTCCAGTTGCCTCTTGAAAAAGCATCTTTGGGACAAGAGCTTGAATTTTTTTTAATAAATTTTATTGTTTAAAACTACAAAACAATACATACACCAACACACATCAATATATATTCACTTTTTACAGCAGTTTTGTCACAGTATTCTATTATTTACATTTCCCCTTTTAAACTTATCTTTATCTTTATATTTATTGACTTGTTTACACATTTCTATCTTTATTTCTTTACATTGGTTACTTATAACACCATTATGTTTTACACATACTGTTTCTTTATTTCACCTTTCATCATTGAGCCTTATTCTCTATTTCTAATCTCCAACCAATTATATAATTTGTCCCAGACCAAAGAATACTCTGTCTCTTTTTCTTTTATCTCTTTTGTTAATTTGTCCATCTCAGCACAGTCAAGAATTTTTCCTATCAATTCTTCCTCAGATGGTGTTCTATCGTTTTTCCATTTTGGGGCATATACTATTCTTGTGGCTCTAATTATATGTAGAAGTAGATATTGTATTTCCTTCATATATTTTCTGTTTAATAGTCCCAATAAAAATATCTCCGGCCTCAGATCTATATGTTGTTCTGTTATCTCTTCCAACCATTTCCTGATTTTAATCCAAATTTTTTTAGCTTCAGGACATGTCCACCATAAATCATAATATGTACCATACGATTTTTTACATTTCCAACATATTGGTGAAGTATTCGGATACATATTTGCCAATCTTGCTGGGGGGAGGTGTCATCTGTAGAACATCTTCAATTGGTTTTCCTTGAATGCTGCTGACATTGTCAATTTTATAACAACAGCTTGAATTGCAGACCAGCAGCCAATGCAGCTCGTGGAGCAGTGGTGTTACATGGGCCATTCTTGGGGCCTCAAGAACTGTCCGCGTCAAACCCTTAATAGTACTAGTTTTTAGCATGGTGAACCTGCACAAGACCATTTTCTGCTTGGAATTCATTGAATTGGCAGATATTGGTCCTCAGGACTTCATTCTGTCATATACATAAAACTGTTGATGGGAGTGTCAGTGTTCCAAATAGCATCCAAAATCAAATCAGAGTCCAAGGCAAAGTATTCCTCAAAGTTCCAATTTATTAATAGAGCCATATTGGCACAGCTGGGTGAAACCCGAATCTGAAGTCCTCCAGGTTTCACCACCCGATTGAAAGTTCAAGTCCTTGCCCCCACACCCACAAATCCATCACGTTGTCCAATCTTCTATTGCCATGCTGGCAGAGTCCACCCATCTTCTGTAGAGGTGCAGAGACAAAGGATGACCTTGGCTTTCTAGAAAGAATTTGTTATGGCTACATACTAACAACCTCATACAATCCCTCCTCCCATTTTCCCACAGTAGAAAATGCATACTAGAATAATATAAAGTGTGGCAGGCCTAAGATCCCAAATAAAATGGCTTCGGCCTGACAGGGAGATTATAAAGAAATGTATTTGGTGCCATCAATATTACTAGTAAGATGGCTAAGTTCTTGACTCGTATCCTCATGTGCCAATTGCATTATTGTAGCAGCCTTTTGGCCAGATTACCAAAGACATCACTCCTAGCCTTGATTTGTTTCTAGAATTTTATTCATACTACCCTGGACATACATACATACCCTGTATGTATGCAATAGGTATATATGAGTATATGTGCGTTTCTGTATACTACGTATATGCATATATTGGTGCATGGATGTGTAAATATGTCTATTGTATCTGAATATGTCTCTGTATTTAAATGGACATATATTAAATTGGATCAAATAGATGTAAATTAAAGCAAATTAAATTGGATTAAATGGATATAAATACACTATTTATATATATACTAGTATATCTATCTCTATCTCTATCTATGTGTGTGTGTGTAACATTTTTTTGCTGATAAATGAAAATAGAGGGAGACTATTATAGATCTATTTCGAGCTATTTTGCTCTCGTCAAATAGCCATACCCATAGTGGGATTTGAACCTGGGCAGTCTGCTTGTAAGGCAGAAGTGTTAACCTCTAGGCCAGGTTCTCTTCCCTATCAGCTCTTCACCAGGAAAGGGTTATATATGTTTTTTCTGTCGAGTCATTCTGGTGTATGGAAGGAAACATACAGCTTCCTTTTGCCTTTCGGCCCCTCCTGGGGCCATCCAGCAGTTTTTTAAAATAAAAAACTGCCTGGATGACCCCAGGAGGGGCCGAAAGGCAAAAGGAAGCTGTGATGTTTCCTTCCATACACCAGGATGACTCGACAGAATATATATATAATTGGGTGGGTTCTAAAAAATTTACTGCCGGGCCGCCCCTCATCCCCGCTATGGCTGCAACACCAGCGGCTTCGGGAAACGCTAGCTCGGCGGGGACGGGTTAGGCTAGCCCAAATGCTTACCTGTGTGTAGGCAGGAGGAGGCAGTTCTGTGGATGCGAAGGCGAGGCAGGGCGAGCGTCAGGCGGGGCGGACCAGTTCAGGGGCATGGCCAGCCAGCCGTCGCTACCGATTCAGCGACCCAGGCCAAATTACCGCTAACAGATCGCCTGAACCGGGAGCAACCCACCACACACACACACACACACACACACACACACACACACACACGTATATACATATACACACACACACACATACATATATATAGTGTAGATATGTATCCATGTACATATATGCATGCGCATACATATAATATGTGAAGATGTGTGTGTGTTAGTATGCACATATGCATGTGTAGGTGTATAGAAATTTGGTCAAAGTACCAGTTATCACCTTTGAAGCCTATAAAATTTGATTCCAGAAAAATTGAAGAAATGTTTTCTATATAATGCCTCCACATATATACAAAAAATGCACACACTGAAATCTTCAGAAATGCTTTTGTTGAGTTGCCTAAGGCCACAAGCATTAGGAATGCTGTAAATAAATATCTAAAAGGATAGCTCAACAGACTCTTGTGACATCTTCCATGGACCAAATAGAGTTCATACAATAAAATGGCAGATTCTTTTTCTTCAATTGGCAGAGGTTACATGAGATTCAGCTGAACCATTAGTCACCAGTGCAACAAGAAGTTACAATATAAAAGATAAGGGTGGGGGGGCCACGATTCATGTAATGTTTTTTGCAACATGACTAAAACAGAGGCTGAAGTGGAATTTTCTTGCCATTCTATATCTAAAGGATAACACTGATGTTATTAGAAGGACTCCCCACCCCACCCCCTTGGCGTTTATCTTCCTTCTAGGAAGTTTTCAGTTTTAGTTATGAGTTCTCCAAAGCCATCTGGTGGATTTCTAGAGGAAGCGCATTTATGCTGGTTTACATCAGGAAATTCTTTTGGATTTCAAAGCTTAAAACCAGACCCATACAATGGAAGAAGAAAAGTGCAAGAGGATATATAATAGCCACTTTATAAGCTTTCTGGCCATGTGTTTTTCAAAAGAAAAGATGCATTTAAAATTATGAAAAAATTGCCATTCTAGTCAGACCAGTTTTTAGCATGGAACATCAAGACAGAGATACAACTCTTTTTACTGTGGCTACACTAGAGAAGAAGCAGACGCATACTGAGGCATAGTCCAGAGTTAGCTTATGGATCCCTTGGCTAATACATTCAGGTCTTCAATTTAAGATGTTTATAGCTCTGGACAAGTGTCAGATAATGTGTACTTGATTGTTGATGGCAAGTCGGTTTTGCACAGAAAGGGAAATCCACCATGACAATTATGATTCTGTCTCCCAAAAAATTAAAGAGTTATCAAAGTGGATATCTCTTGTCTGTTTACATGGTAGTCAGAGTGGTATGCTTGCCACCAACAGTATATGCAGGGATTCCCTCTAAAGAATATGTTTACACTGCAGGGCATCTAGTTAAAAGCACAGTTATTTTAGGCAAGGTTGCTGAAGATGTGGCAGCAATCCACATTATTCTCTTGAGAATAGAAATTTCGTACTTGCATAGTTTCATAACTGTAGCCGAAATGAGCTGACAACAAGAGCAATGATGATTGGTGTTGATTAAACTCTACAATGCTCAGCCCCCTACATAAGCAAATCAGTAGCAATATTTATTTATTGTAAGCTGGCCACTATGTGATCTGGGCAGCTATATATGTTCAATAAATAAATAAACATCTCAAAGTACTCTTGGACACTCATTCTGAATATATTTAAATAAATATGGGTAACATTGAAGTCTGCTTATCCAATTCCAGTGGAATATATTGTGATAAAGTTTATGCCTCAATCATGGAAAAGATATATGGACATCATTGCAAGCATGTAAACCTAGGTATTTTACCTTCTGTTGCCTCAGGCAATATAAGCATATTGATTAGTTGGGGGATTGTGGTTTTTTCTTGACTTGATAAAGTATATATGGCTTTTCCAGCAAATTACATATTGCCATGGAAAATACTGGAAGGATCTCCCTTCCATCATTCCATATAGACAATATTCAACAACTTCTAAGAGTTCAAATGGGTATAATTGAAGTAATTAACTCTCTACAGGTGGAGATTGATCCCCTCTGTTATCATTATTATAATAAGTATGTGTCCATTATCTTTCATGGTTCACCCCACATTTGACTGTATATTTAAAAAAACGCTTCTGTAACTGCTTATAATTATTACCCTTCTTTAGGTGGCAGCTCAGAATATGAAAATGCCATTCCATCTTTGAATGAAGCCGAAGTAATACATGGCCTATAATAATTGAATCAGCCATCCTTGGCATATACTAATATTTCTCCTTTACATTTGCCAATTTAATTTCCTTTATTTATATGCAGTAGTGTATAATTATATGGAAAGAAACTAAGATAAGGGCTATTGCTGCTGGAGAATCTCATGCACCAGATTTACTGACCTGAAACTGTGATTTTTAGGCTAGCCTTTTCCACGAGATTGTCCTCCAAATGTATTGGACAAATTTCTATAGTCATCCTGTGCTATCTGGGAAAGCATGATAGTTGATCAAGCACATGTGGAGGATATTAGATGAATGCTGAAGTTATGAGTGCTATGAAGTTACATTTTTCACTGAAAGGCTGGCAAAGTACATACAGTTGTTAGGAAATTACACATATGCTAGAGAAATATAAAAGCATCCATTGTATCCTTTACAGTAGACTAGGGAAGTCACAAGATTCCTGGATGTTTTGGAATCAGGTTTCTGTTCTACAGCAAATAAAGAATTGAGAGTTCCAGCTGTAGATAAAACTTTACACAATTTCACAACAGGCCTGAGAAATTATCAGTTCAGTTTATCTCTGTAAAACTTTTTCAATATGGAATTCCTTAAGATTCTTTGAACCTACCTGCTCAATATGTTAAGAAAAACATATATTCCGGAACTTTCCAGAAACTCCTCAGCTTCCTTTCCATTTATGAGAGGATCAAGGAAAAGATGAATCAATGCAGATGACCTTCTCTAGTAAGAGTTTTACAACAATCTCAATATTAGGTTAGTTTCCAACCTACTAGTTTATTGGAAAGCAATTAAAATCTGCCCTGGATAGATATTGATAAAGTAGTCCCTTTTCCTCTGGATTGTATATTATAGCTTTTCCTCAGAGTGCCATTACTCTTTTTGGTAAAGACTTTTTATTGCTGAATTGTTTTGTGGAGTTCTTGGTACTCTCTGGGCTTTGTTGTTGTTGTTGTGGGCCATTTTGAGCCTTGTTGGCTTGAGCAATGTATAAATTGTAATAAATAAACCATCCCAAGCAAGGCACAGAGGAATATTGGGCATGTTCTCTGTCGTTATGATGTGGCAAAGAGATCCAGCAAATTTGGCCAAATAAGGGTTCCTCCATGAGAAGACATGGAGAAAAATATTCAGTGTTTATACCCACTTATATAATCATTAAAAATATTTTTAAAAACAGAAAGGCATGGGATTTGCATTTAAGGTTCCAAGGTTCCAACAGGTTTACCTTGATTATTGAATTAACCTCTTTATGGGGGTTACACCATATGTTGAATTATACAGAAACCAACTGGTTAGATAACATAGTACATTGAGCTCCAAAAAAACAAAACCCAAATCAAGGCAAAACTACCAACTAAGTATATTACATAGATATAATGGTATCTCTGTTTCACCTGGTTACTTTTGAAATGCAAATCTAGCCATTAATGTAGCTAATGTAATCTTCAAACATTGAAGAAAGAACCATTTCTTGGTGTGAGGCAGAGATCGTACTGTCCAGAATCTTAACTGTTAATCAATAAACGTTCCTGCTCTTCCTTTATAGGATTCTTTTATTTTTAAAATGAAAAATTGAGCTGTGCAGCCCTTCAGATACCTCCAAATGGGAACAGGGCTGTCCTTTATAAAGTAGAACATATAAGCTACCTACAGTATATACAGACACCTGAAAATACTAAAACGTAAAACACTACAGCAGTCCTCCCCAGCCCTCTCCCCTACATATATATTTGGGCTGCAGTTTCAATAAACTCAGGTCCTAACAAAGACTGACCATCACTTCCAAATGACTGATAATCTTGAGGGTAGAAATCTCAAGTTGGAGAGGGCTACACTTGAGATCAGAACTAAATCAAGAGCTTGTACTCCATTTTCAAGATGAAGAGGGATCAGTGTAAGAAATAGAAAAGGGCATTGTGATTAAAAGAACAAGATCAACCTTTCTTTGACAAGTTGCCTTTCCTCCTTGACTCTAGGGCTCAAAATCTGTCTTGGTGATGAATGAAAGGATCCAGCTAAGTATCAAGTATGAGAAGGGAGAAATGGCTATCAGAACAATACCTTCAAGGGGCCTCTATTAAGAACTTAAATATTAGACATTGACCATTTGTAGTCCTGACAGACAGAGAAGGCTTGAATAAAAGATTTCATATAGCAATATCTCACAAGGTTACAGCTATAACAATGCCATATGATGCATAAGGACCATTAAGAGGTGTGTATGTGTATAAGGTTTTTTTTTATTTCCAGGCAGTTGTCCTCTAATATGGCAGAGATGAATAGACACTACATTTCAGAGGCTAGTTAAAAGAGGGGTACAAAATAATACCAGATACCACCAAGGTCCCCTTTCTTCTGCTTTAGAGTATTACTTTGCCTTAGTACCATGGTCAAGAGGAAATATAATCAGCAATTGATCCAGATGTCAATGGAAATAAAAGGGATAAAAACTGACTAAATTATCAAAGACAAAACTAAAAAAGTAAAGTTTTCTGTGAGTTGAATTTGACTCCTGGGGACTTCATGGATAGGTTAATGAAGTTTTATTGGCAACAAAATGGAAATGCCTATGAAGATTCTCAGTCGTCCGGGTCATCCAGAGCTGAAGAAGCTTCTTGGATGAGAAGTGAAACGTCTTCAAATAAAAACCAGAAAGTCCAGTTGCCTCTTGAAAAAAGCACCTTTGGGAAATGAAAATGATTTTCAGTTGTCTTCTTCCAGGATATGTTTTATTTCTGCCTAGTCAACAGCCCTGGAATTCCCTGATGATTCCCAACCAATATTAACTAGGGCCCATTCAAATATGTTTCAAAGATCAGTTAAGTGTTGCCATCTGCTGATACATCAAAAGAAAAAATAAACCCAATGTTTCCTTAAAAAGGATGCAGCAAATGCTCCACCCAACATGGCCAGTAACAAGGATCTGAAGCTATTCCATCAATCTAAAAGCTATTTGGTTATTTATCCCTTAACTAAGACAAGTTAATAACAGAGAAGCCAGGTCTTGATAGGCAAAAACCCTATCATGAGGAACTATGAATGATAAGTTTTATATTTAGTAGAAAGTAGGATGTTCCTGAATTTAAGATACTTTTTTTTCAAATAGAAAAAAAATATCCTTTCTTGTATTCTCAACCAATGTAATATGGCCCTCCCATGGAGTAAGGAGTAAGAGGCTGCAGCTAGGGTAACACCTCAGTCATTGCTAGGATAGATTACCACAACACATTGCACAGAGTCTGCATTTGAAGACTAACCAAAAGCTATTGGTGTAAAATACAGCAGTCAATTTGCCATTACAGTTACATAATACCAATTTTGTGGGTACTGCCTGAATTACCAATAGACTTTCAACAACAATTCAGAGTGCTAATATTTTTTATTTATTTATTTGTTTGTCACACATGTACAAGATAGTAGGTATTGGTATAAACATAAACATTAGCAAAGTAGGTACAGGTAAATTAGGCAATAGGACAGTAGGACAGAGATGGTAGGCACAATGGTGCGGTAACCTATAAAACCTTCCATGGTTCTGCATTGAGACACACCCAGGATTTCGCAAGAGCAAGAGAATGCAGTTTTGTAGGCTGATTCTGCCCACTGCCAGAAGTTCGATCCTGACTGGCTCAGTCTTCCATCCTTCCAAGGTTGGTAAAATGAGGAACCAGATTGTTGGGAGCAATATGCTGACTCTGTAAACAGAAAATGCTGTAAAGCACTATGAAGCAGTAGATAAATCTAAGTGCTATTGCTATTGATATAACCTTTAGGCAGAATCAACCTACCCAATCTGTTCATCTCGAGCAGAGATGTTGAAGGTCTTCCCCTCCCCTTATGTGAGGTTCAATGGGAGAGGGGCAGAAGAAAGTGTTTTTCTGATTTGGCTACACCACATTGGAATAGCCTATACATGGAGATCTTTCTATTCTTCCTAGTGGCATTTAGGAAAGCAGTAAAGGCAGAGCTGTTTCACAGAGCTTTTAATCTGTAATTTCAACCACAAAGTTATCATTAGTTGGGGAGAAAGTAATGAATTATATAAATACTGTACGATTGTGTGACAAAAGCTAAAATTTTCAGATGATAGTACTCTTTTGAACTATGTAACTAATACATGGAATTTGAACTAAAATGGATTCACCTTGCCCTTATTGTTACTAAAAGACTGATATTGCAGCATTGGGAAGATAAATGTATGATTCCATACATCCAATGGATTGAAGATCTGATTCCACTTGCTACTTATGAGAGGATTACCTGTAGACATAGACTTTGCATAGGCAACTATAATGAAATATGCGACTCATTTATGCAAAATAGAGTAGGTTAAAAAGTTTTATGAATGTATCAGAAATATACATATTTGAATAATATTAGCATTAGACAATATATAGAATTGTTACTATTGTTAGTAATGACATATTTTCCCCTTGTATTTCACTTTTTTGTTACAGCACTTTTTATATGTGTGTTCTTTTCTTCTTTTTGACAATGTATGTATTTCCATCAGTACCGGTATCACAAAACTCACTTGTGTTTTGGTCTTTTTCTCTTTTTTATTAATTAAAAAGGAATATAATATAAATGAAAGTATTCATTTAAGAGTTGTATAATTTATGGCATGTCTTTAACTGTAAAATATGTACTGTATTCCACTGTAATCAAAAGATTCCCTAGCGGTTGAGATGCATTGATATAAATGCAATAAAAAGTTTATGGTAAATCATCAGTGTCACTCAGTCTGATGGAATAAACTCATCCCTCCAACGAATTTTACCCTGTGTAAAACGGGGGGCCAGACTGAATTTCTGGGTGAAGGCTATTCCAAAATGTAACCACACCCACACAGAAAATGTGTCTGTACACCATCTCACCTCTTATCTTACAGAAGTGAAGAATCACAAAGAGATTCTCTTTTCTTTCTTTCCACCTTTTCCAGTATTGGGGCTTTTTCCAGAAAGCTAGGTCTTTGCATAATGTGTCCAAAGTAGGCTAATTTGAGCCTGGTCATTTGTGCCTGTATTGAGAACTCTGGTTTGATTTGTTTGATGATACATTTGCTTGTTTTCTTGGTTGTCCATGGTTTTCTCAGAAGTCTCCAAAATCAAAGTTCAAAATCATCTATGCTCTTCCTATCTTGTTTCTTCAAAGTCCAACTTTTCACTTCCATAGAACGTCATCGGAAACACCATGATTCTTGCATGATTCTGATTTTTACATAAAAATAGAGAGGGTGGATGTACACTCTATGTTTGACATTATTATGGACAATACTTTAAGCATAAGAAAAAAAGGCCAATCAGAACACATTCATACAAGCTGAATGGTAAATTAGCATAGTGCTGTGGCTCACATTCAAGTCAAAATGTAGGATCACATATCACACAAAGCCAAAAAGGAAGAAGTATATTAGATCTTCGTGTAATGTGTGAAGCAGGCCTTTGTTTGAATTCAGACTACTGGGTGGGAGCTGTTGCAGAGGAAATACAAATCTGAATAGTAAATATGAAGTATTACCGAGAAGGAAATCATAAAGAAAATCATTCATATACATAGAGGAATGGTTTTTTTCCCCTGATGTGGGGTTTTTATGTTTAATTGGCAACCATAAACAAACTATAATAATTATATAATTAGCAAGAAATTACAGATCCCATTAGGTACTTAAAACAAGCTAGATTAAGTTCTGATTATTTTTTAATAGAGAGGAAGCCTGATGCATCACTGCGGTTCCCTGCATGCCAACATCCCTCAAAGAAATTGCTCACTCTATCTACAACCACTTCACACAGTGACAGCATGTGCGAAATGCCCTGAAGGAATCAGGAACCTCAGTCACATGTGAAATATGTACATTATGCAGAAATGTTCTAGGTCAGTGATGGCGAACCTTTTTTGGTTCACGTGCCAAAAGGGGGTGTGTGCACGCGCTAGCGCACGCACACGTGCCCACACCCATTTCCTCCCCCCCAAGCACGCACACAACCCCCCCACGCTGCCCCCTGCACATGCGCACCCCCACCCCACCCCTGCACAAAGGCCTTACCGAAGCCTGGGACGGTGAAAAACGGCAAAACGGGCAAAACGGAAGTTCGGAAAAATGCACTTCCGGTTTGCCCGTTGGGCTGTTTTTTTGCACTCCGGGGCTTCAGGAAGCTTCCCTGAACCCTCCGGAGTGCTAAAAACAGCCCAACGGCAAACCGGAAGTGCGTTTTCCGAACTTCCGGTTTGCCTGTTTTGACATTTTTTGCATTCCGGGGCTTCAGGAAGCTTCCCTGAACCCTCCCGGAGTGCAAAAAACAGCCCAACGGCAAACCGGAAGTGCATTTTTCCAAACTTCCGGTTTGCCTGTGGAGCTGACAGGGCAACGCCTCGCGTGCCCTCTGATATGGCTCCGCATGCCACCTGTGGCACACGTGCCATAGGTTCGCCATCACTGTTCTAGGTGGAAAAGATGCATTATAGCAACAGCAAGGCATTGCTGAGACAGCTTGCCTAGCTCAGAAATATTTACATGCCTTGAACGGCCAAAGTGCCTCCTTATATGGAGTCAGAAAAGCATCTCCTACCATTCCTCTTCTCAGGGCTATGATAAGATTAGAATCATTCATGTACCAAGGCCTGTTCCTCTTCGTAACTCACAATCGTACTATATCATATCTGTAACAACATTGTAATTTGTAGCAACCAGCTATACAATAGTCCTGGCCTAATTGGTGAAAGGTTTTAAGTCAATGGAAATTATTCTAAAGAGAAAATACAGAGAGATTGTGGTTCGTTCACTTGAAAATATTGGGAGGTGGGAGCATGGGGAAGCTAGGGCAACAGTGAGTGGGGTGATGATGCCAAATGGGTATTTTCTTGGGTGGTTTTTTTCTCTGTTGTTTTGAAGATTTTTTTTTCTTTTAAAAAGTCTGCATTAAGCCTTTTTTAAAGGGGCTTTTGCTGCAGTTTTCAAGAATTTACAAGTCAAAATAGGAAAACATGCCAGACTCAGTATGTAGAAAAAAGAAAAGGAAGCTAGATACCTGAGGTAGCCATTTATCTGCAAGGTGTTCTAGTATGAAGGTTCTACTCCTGCAAAGTAGTCTTTTTTGCTACTAATTTTTGATAAAAATTAATCAATTTTACAAAATTGAGAAAATATGGTGATATAGAGAAAGCAGCACAAGATTTGTCCTTCTTATATCTTTTTTCCTCCTGAATGTGTTATTAGCAAAAGCACATGAACTAGAGAACAGTAATAACTTGAAAAACTTTCTGGTGGAAAAAGTGGGGTATATAAATAATTAACACAGCATGTCCCAGAATACAATATTATTATAGGTAAATCAGGGGCGGGTTCCTAAAAATTTTAACAACACTCTGTGGGCGTGGCTTAATTTTGTGGGTGTGACTTAATTTTGTGGGCGTGGCTTGACAGTCATGTGATTGGGTGGGAGTGGCTTGACGGTCATGTGACTGGGCGGGCATGGCTTCATAGTCATGTGACTGAGCGGATGTGGCTAAATGGTCATGATCCTAGTTCCCCCTACGAGGATTCCTGCATCGGGACCTTTTACAATCTCCCAAAGGATTAAAAGAAACCAGATTCCATACAGCTCTGAACCCTTAAGGCAAACCAAATACAAGTGGTCCTCGCTTAATGGCCGGTTGCATAGCAAGTGTTCAAATTTATGACTGACCTCCTCAGAGTTACTTGACCTGTTTTTTGAGTTTTGACAGCCTTATGCATGCACACATGTACATACGCGCGCACACATACACATTTATGACCAGTTACAACATCCGTGACATCACCAGCCAGTCGCTACCGGTGCTCTAGAGTGGACCGCACCGGTAGGAACCCACCACTGAAGTAAATGCTTGGGGAAATTCCTTGATCTAGTCATGCACCCAGTTTCCTGATTTATACATGATTTATATCAGCTTCTTAAGCTAATATATATTATATGTAGAATATCGGATACATTTTGTTATCTTATGACAGTTGGGCCAGAGCTGGCTTCTTGTCAGAAGCCAGGAAGCAATCCCTAATATAAACTATAGTCAGGAATATTAGCAAGGGTTCAAAACACAAGTACTATAGTGATTATGTTTGCACAACACATAGCACCAGAATCTAACCAGCCGCATTTTAGACTAATGTGTTGTGCAAATCCATCCAAATAGTTGAATGTCAAGTGAACCAAGAAAATAGGACTGTTAACTGACTTAAGTAATAAATGAAAATGTGGTGAGAATAAGCAATTATGTAATATATGGTATGTCAAAAGCAGTAGAAAGAAGCCAGAAAAGTCTGTGATGAAAAGTCTGGAGTTTGGAGAAGATGGATCAAACATAGAAAGATAAGATTTTTATAGTAATGTTTCAATGCCAGGTGAGTTTACACATTTTATGAGAAGGCCAAGGGGGTGGGAATAAAAAAATTGATGGCATTTAAGTGTGCTCAACATTAAATTGTTGATTAAATACTTTGAATATTACTCTCCCCACATTGAACATTTTTTCTCTGCTGTTACTGAAAAAAAAAATTAAAATTCAGTGGGAATTTTTAAAAGGGCTCTAGGGGCTCCTCCCAGCTCTTGGGCCTCAGACTTTCATCTCTGACTTAAATAGAGCAGCTGGCAATGCAGCCAAAGCCTGTCAAAGCTCTAGGGTGGCCCTTCTAGCCCTATTTGACTTTTGCCTCAAGCTCTAGTTACAACAAAATGAGCTATAGGTGAATTCTGGAGTGTCTCGCCCTCTGTGGGTGTCTGAATCTGAAAACAGATCAAACTATATTCAGGGAAGATTTTTCCCAGTTTAGTGTCTCTGGAGAAGAAAAGTTCAACTCCCAAACTTCTAATAATGGACCCTCTGATTGAGGAATTCTGGGAATTTAAATCCACACATCTGTAAAGCACTCTGATCAATAAAGACTGGTCTATGAGATGTGGTGGTAAAATAATCTCCTCACTGAAACCCGAGACATTCTCATAGATGCAGATGTCAAGGGATCAGGGATCATGAGATGACATTGTCTTTCCCACTTCCCAGAGAAATCAGATCTGACTCTTGTCTTTGAAAGCCTCACTTTTTCATAAGAAACTGTACTGATGTTGAGCATGTCGCTCCTGTAGACAAAGCTTCATCCAACAGCCCATGCATTACTTGGGCTACAAGAAATGGTTTAAGGTCTGTCATAAGCCATGAATGACCCTATCCCCCATCTATCTTACCACTTTAGACAATTGACAGGACTTGACTAGAGATCCAAGAAAGCAGGAGGGAGGCCTCTAACCAACACCTTAATATATGCGCATATGAAAAATGGCCAGCTATCCCCAAAGGAATATTCACTGACAGAAGGCACTTGAGGTCATTCAAGAGCAGATGTCACCCCAGCTGGGGACATAGAAAGAAAGAAAGAGAAATTAAAATGAGCAAACTTTGATGAGCCCAGCAGTTTTTTTCATTTATCATCCAGCTTTTTATTCTTCTGGGAATAAAATACAGAAGCGAAGAAGAGACTGTGTCACCCAAAGGTCTGCCTCTTCTTCTCCCTTCTTCCACTGATAATCAGCCTAGGTAGTTGCTTCTTGCAGGGGTGGAGGATGGGGGTGGAAGCAACAAAGAATTTTATCTGTGATCAGCACTCTGGTTTTGCTGTAATGAAAAGATTTGCATAACAAATACTTCATTGGTTGCTCTTGTTCAGGTTGATATAATTCATTTTCCCCAGCTAAATAAATCCATCTACCACTCAGGGGTAAAAGAGAAATTGGCCTCTCCTCTGTCTTTTCCTCTACTTCTCTTCTCTTCTCTTCTCTTCTCTTCTCTTCTCTTCTCTTCTCTTCTCTTCTCTTCTCTTCTCTTCTCTTCTCTCCTTTCCTATTCTATTCTATTCTATTCTATTCTATTCTATTCTATTCTATTCTATTCTATTCTATTCTATTCTATTCTATTCTATTCTTTCCTATTCCTATTCCTATTCCTATTCCTATTCCTATTCCTATTCCTATTCCTATTCCTATTCCTATTCCTATTCCACTCTACTCTACTCTACTCTACTCTACTCTACTCTACTCTACTCTACCCTATTCCTATTCCTATTCTATTCTATTCTATTCTATTCTATTCTATTCTATTCTATTCTATTCTATTCTATTCTATTCTATTCTATTCTATTCTATTCTATTCTATTCTATTCTATTCTCTGCTCTGTTCTGTTCTTCTTAATTAAATTTGTGTTTATGGATTTCTATTACTATTCTAATATAATTAAAGATTTGAGGTTTGGTAATAAATTAGTGGTCCATCTTGTATCTACTACATTCACTTAAGAAACTACATCTGTTCCATCATTACACTTTAAAAAAAGATTTTATTGATTTTCTGTTGTTTACATTTTGTTAGTGCATAATAAACACTTTCTATGCTCCATCAATGATCTATTATGGATTAAATTTTTCACTGATTTTAATCCTAGAAATCTCCTCCAAAATTTGGAATTTTATCCTCTATAGTCTGCCAGATCCATTTTTTTCTGAAATTATCATGTAGGCTTAAAGCTGAAATGCTGAATATGTCCTGCTCTGGGCCAGTTTGGTCCTAAGCAATAGTACCTGATGCAGTAATACAGAAGACAAAAGTCACAATGGTATTCAACAAGCATAGGTCAGTCAGAGTCAAAGGTAAATAAAGGGCAGAAAACCAAATTTCAGGCCGAAACAAACTATCAAGCAAAAGTCCAAATCAAAAGTCAGTCCAGCAACAGTCAGTCTAAGACAGAGGTGTCAAAGTCGCGTTGTCACAGCAGCATCACATGACGTATCGCGATTTTCCCCCTTCACTAAACTAGGCATGGGCGTGGTCAGCGCATGACGCATCCGGCCTGCGGCCCACAAGTTTGACAGCCTTGGTCTAAGAGACGCATCTCAGGATGGATATATAATCTAAGGACATTATTCCAGCACTGATATGTTGCAGACAAAGAGCTTTTATGCTCCTCTTTGTAGACACCTACCCAACTCAACTATTAGTATTCAGGCAACCAGAAAGATTATTCAAGAATAATAGCTTATTTCTGAAAAAAACTGTTATTTATTACAAGTTATTTCTTGCAAATAATCAATAGTTTGCCTGCTGTCTCTTTGGTTCTGCACCCTAAAATATAGCACCTCCAGGGGCTTGCCAGAGCTTTCTCCCCTACATTGGAGCCAAATATGGCATGCTGAAGGTCTTCTAATGGATCTTTGACACCACATTGTTTCATAGTTCTGTGTTCAGGGCTTTCTACATCTAAATCTTGTCCTCTAAGAATGAATTCTCCATATATATAAAAAGAAATTATCGGCATCATTCACTAGTACTGACATTCCTTATAACAGGACAATCTAGCCAAGCCAGCACTTGTGTGTGTCTTTATCTATTTCCCCACTTTAATAAATATTCTACTGAGGTATACAAATCCATCTATTTGCTCTAGTTTGGTGCTATTTAAGTATAACTTTTAATTGTTCATTCTATTTTACCTGTTAAGCATGTTAGTCTTTAATACATTAATTTTCAGAACTATATGCATCATATAGTCTTGGTCAACAGTGTGACATCAATTGCATGAAGAATTCCACATAAGTTCATGATCCCAGCCAACACAGTTCTCTTTCATACAGCGGTGTGTGTCAATGATATATGATATAGAGCAGGGGTACGTTTTAATTTTCTTCATTGCCGGTTTGCTTCTTGACGCGCCATGGGCGCGCTTTGCATGGGTGCGCGCGCATGTGCAGTGCTAAAAAACCAGCTACTGCACATGTGCAGAAGCAAAAAACAGCTTATTCCGGTGCGCAGAAGCAAAAAACAACATGGAGTCACCTATGGCGCCGCCAAGAGAGCCAGTTCGGGGGCGTGGCAGGCCTGGGTCTCTGCCGGTTCCAGCGATCCAGGCCGCCAAATTACTACCGGTTCCATAGAACCAGTCCGAACCGGGAGGAACCCACCTCTGATATAGAGGTATATCAGAGATGCATCAGTGTGATTTTATTACATTACATTAAATAGCCAATGGGACATTTTACTGCCTAAATCAATAGCAAATCATTTGTTAAGTTTCTCAGTTCTCACACACGTGCCTTACCTTCTTCAGTACCGATCTTATCATATTCAGCAGTTCCATCTTTGTGAAAGTATTCCATAATTCAGGCTTATTCATTTATTCATATTTTTATCATCAACAAACTTACAATAAACCTTCTTTCGTATACTCTATTTAGTATAAGGCCTATTCAGGAGCAAAAATCTGTTCTGCACAAAAATCTGCCCTGCAAAAGGCTACACTCTACTTCCAATTTGTGCTCATTGTTTCATCTTGAGTTAATGTTCTATTAAGGAGGACAAATTCATTTACTGGCTGTGGTTTTCATTATTTATGCGTAACCTGCAAAATGTTCACTTTATTTTCCCTTAAAATGCTTTCAGAGTCAAAGTACAAGAACAAAAAAGCAAATGTGGTGGCGGCAGTGGTTAGAGTGCAGTACTGCAGGCTTCTTCTGCTGACTGCCAGCTGACTGCAGTTTGTCAGTTCGATTCTCACCGGCTCAAGGTTGACTCAGCCTTCCGTCCTTCCGAGGTCGGTAAGATGAGGACCCAGACTGTTGGGGGCAATATGCTGACTCTGTAAAACCACTTAGAGAGGGCTGTAAAGAACTGTGAAGCGGTATATAAGTCTATGTGCTATAGCTATTGCTATTACAGGCTGAGACCAAGACTTCTGCCTAACCACCCATCAGAACTTCAGGAGAAGTGCTATTGCTAGTGCTATTAAGTGAGCCCAGAAGGTTGGAAAAAAGACAATGGGATGAGGCTGCTCTTAGCCATATTTTCTTATTGGCTTTTCCAATATCCATGCATCCAGATAAAACAATTTATATACACTTTGCTGATAAGTAGACAAGAATAAATATTAGTTTAGGTTCTGATTAAAAAATAGTTGTAATAGGAGAAGAAGGGGTAGCTGATGGAATGGAAAAGGAAGTTGAAAAATTTACAAGACTGTGGGAAGGAAAAGTTGGGACTTGAGGATTATGGCTGGCAGCTAAAATAACCAATATGCACATATACTATATCATAATGCTGATGAATGTGAACTGTTGGTTTCTATCCAGAGAAAAGTGATGGATGGAGATATCTTTAAATGGATCATGCAGGGTTTTCTGCACTGTTGAAAGCTCTTTAGTTCATGAGCCTGAGGTTCATGAAGAATTTGAGGGGACAACCTAAGGGAAAAGTCTTCAACAAGAAAAGGGTATTTTTTGATAAGGTAGGTAGGTTGAAGATGATGGAAAAGAAGATCAAAGGCTTTACTTATCAAAGGATCTCCAGATCAAGGCTGGCGGCAGTTTATCTGATTGAGAGAAAAAGAGGAAAAATTGACCACTAACATTATATGCTCTTTCTTACCTTCAAAGTAGGCTGGAGTTTTGCAAAAGCAAGTGAAAGAACATTGCTTTTTCCAAACAGAAGAAATGGCATGTTGAGAAGGGACCACAAAAAAAATTCAAGCATGCTTTAAAAAGTAAGGCATTTAATCCATGAAAAAGCCACTATATTTGGAATTTTCACTGTATCCTGCCCACATCCACACCCTAGTGCCTCTGGTTTCGGATATATTTAGAATTGCAACTGCTAGAATTCCCAGCTAGCCTTGCAATTAGCTGACTGGGGATGTAAAGAGTTATGGTCCCGATGTATCATCTCTCAGTATATTGGGGGAAACTGGTTGTGTTTGCAGCAAGTCCAGTATGAATAAAAAAAAACCTTCAAGTCAGTTTTGTATGCTAACATGCATTTTCTTCATCAGTATCGCTTTATACACATTGTGTGCATCAGTGGTGAAATCTAAAATGCTGTACGCCGCCCTGAGTCCTTAGGGAGTAGGGCGGCATAGAAGAATTCCCAAATAAAATAAAATAAAATAAAATAAATAATATTTTTTTTACTACCAGTTCTGTGGCCGTGGCTTGGTGGGCGTGGTGTGGCTTGGTGGGTGTGGCTTGGTGGGCGTGGCAGGGGAAGGATACTGCAAAATCCCCATTCCCTCCCCTCTCCTGGGGGAAGGATATTGCAAAATCTCCATTCCCACCCCACTCTAGGGCCAGCCAGATGTGGTATTTGCTGGTTCTCTGAACTACTCAAAATTTCCGCTACCGGTTCTCCAGAACCTGTCAGAACCTGCTGGATTTCACCCCTGGTGTGTATGTAAAAATCACCCTTTCCTGTATAATCGCACAGCCAGTGACAGATGAAAGTATAAAAGTCCTGGTGCTACACAAGTCAGAAAGATCAGAGTTGCCCAGGCAGGTATTAATACAATAAAGCAACTCCTTCTGTCAAAGATTGGAAATGAATGATTAGGGCCATTCTGTTCTAGTTCATTCTGCCAGAACAGTCCATCTATTAATGGCATCTATGAGTCAAAACAGATGAGCTTCTTTCTTAGAGAGGCAGTTCTTGCAATGGATAATCACAAATGCTTCCTTTCTGAATTTAAATCAGAGGTCCCCAAACTTGGCAACTTTAAGACTTGTGGACTTCAACTTCTAGAATTCTCCAGCCAGCATAGCTGGCTGGAGAATTCTGGGTATTCAAGTCCACAAGTCTTAAAGTTGCCAAGTTTGAGGACCTCTGATTTAAAGCCTTGGTGCACAAACCTTCTTTTTCCAGGAAAAAAGAGTCTCAGTGGAGCTGCACAGGTTGAAGCACACACTATATCTGGGATTACTTCTAATGAAACAAACTGCAGGCAGGATCCAGTAGAAAATTTCCACTGGGAAATGTTACAAAGCCCCACACTACAACTAACAATCAGTGTGATGGATTATAGATCTCTTCTTGCAGCGAGAGTGATATTCCCAGGAAATATGGAGAGTGCCAGAAGGGGAAAGGGCGATTTACATGATTTTATCAGGTTGGCTCTAGAAGGCATCAAAATCAGATGTCACTCAGGGACTAGCAGTTGATGTACTGCCCCCAGTCCATGAAAAGTCAATTTTGTATGCTGGAATCACACATTTCTATGTCTAGATTAAGCATTGCAAGGGATGCACAATGGTCCCCAATGCAACCCACCATTTGACAGTCACTTTCATCAAACTGGCCCAGCAGGTTTCCTTGGGGTTTTCGCCTTCTAAAACCATTTGTTAGCCGTAGCATTTTGTTTCGTTGCATCAAAAGAGAGACAAAATAGCACATACCTCTTCCATTGGTCTTGTCCCTCCCTCCCCAAACTGTCTCCAGCATTAAATAGGATGCTAGATTCTTCCTCCCCTCTTCCTTCTTTAATCTCTTAATATGCATACTGTTATTCTGATTTGTGCATGTATTGCACAAGACCCTATGGAAATGAATTAGTATTTCAGAGAAAGGTGAGCAATCTGATGCACTAGAGAAGGGGTGTCAAACTCTATTTCATTGAGGGCCGCATCAGGGTTGTGTTTGACCTCAGGGGGCCAAGGTCGACGTGGCCAGGGTGGGCATGGCCAGTTCGATGTCACTCATGTCAGGGGGCACCTGTGGTGGCCTGGGCGAGGCAGGGACGATCCTTCCTTCCTTCCTTCCTTCCTTCCTTCCTTCCTTCCTTCCTTCCTTCCTTCCTTCCTTCCTTCCTTCCTTCCTTCCTCTTCTTTCTTTCTTTCTTTCTTTCTTTCCTTCTTTCCTTATTTTCTTCTTTTTCCTTCCCTCTTCATTCTCCTTTCTTCTCCCTTCCCCTCTTTCCTTCTTTTTCCTTCATTGCTCTCTTCCCATCTTCCCACCTTTTTCTTTGTCTTTCCTCTTTCCCTTTCTCCTTTCCTGCCCCTTCTTGGATGCTCAAATGCAAAAGGGGAAACATTTCTCCTTTTGTTTTGTTTTGCTTTTAGTTTGTTTTGCTAGTCCTCTGCCAGCAAAAATGGAGCACGGGGGGACCGCGTGACTGTTCCCTCCCCCCCAAAATTCTATCCCTGCTTTAATATAACATTTAGTTTTCTGAATTATACAGAAAGGAGTTTAAAATGCTTCTCATTTTTTCAGGTAAGGCCCATTATCCATATGTGGTCTTCCCCTGGAGTGTCTCTTGCTAAGAAGGAGGGCAGCCAAGGAAACAGCAACCTCTAGTGCTATGTACTCCACCCACACCATGCCAAATTTAGCAGTGTCACTGAGTCAATTTCAGTGCTCCAAAATGAGATCATGAAGCTGAGCACTTCCTGCCTCTCAGTCATCAGCTCAGGAGCTCAATCTCCAAAGTCTGCCCTGTAATCTGCCAACATTTTTGTCAGGGTTCCAGGTAACACCCCCCAACAAAAGAAGACTCCGAGGCTAAGCATTCCTCAAAGTTCCATTTTATTAGAGATGTCATATTGGCACATCTGGGAAAACCTGAATGTGAAAGCTTCCAGGTTTTCCCCACCCAAAAGAAAGTCCAAGACCCTGCTCCAGCACCCACATGTCCATCACATGATCCAATCAATGCACCTTCCCAACTGGAGATGTTTCCCAGTCACACCCCTCCAGGTGCAGGGCAGAGTGGCCTTGACTCTCGGAGAAAGCAATGTTATTTTGACTATATATCTCCCCACTTCATACAATCCCCCCTCCCAGTTTCCCACAGCACTAAATGTGGCAGGCCTGAAGAACTAATGCCCAAGATGGCTTCCAGACCTGACAAAAAACAGGCTTTCCCCATTTAAAAAAGGAAAAGAAGGATAATGTGAAAAACACTTTTTATCTTGTTATATATATTTTTTTACTTCAATCTCAGGAGGCTGAAGAATGTCATTCCATTGTCTTTTGCTGTTTTGAGCATATTTTAACCCTGGAGATAGCTATTGTACCGCTCATTTTTCCATCACACAAAAGCATCCCTGTCTGTCTCATTTTTCCAGACTGAAAAAGCTTGTGGATGGAATTCAGATTGCTGAAGAGATGGCGGTACTATCCAAAATAGGACATCTTCACAAGCACACCTTGTGGCATTCCATAAATAAATAAGTGCAGTAGCATCACACCCACTTGTGAGAATTTCACCAAAATGCTGTTCTTCTCTGAAACAATTTCTAAAAGCGAATTCTCCTTCATCCACTTCAGTGAACAGGTTTAGCCTAGTGCTGCAGATCATAGTGTCAGTATCATGAGATCTGAAACCAGCCAATAAACAGTGCATGATCTGGACATCGTTTTTATCTTTCATAAGGGCTTAAATAATGTGGTGCAAATTTGTTATGAGTGGCAATTTCTCTTGAGCGGGTGTTCACTCTTTCCCTGGGTTTTAAATGGTAGGTGTAAATCCACAAGCCTAAAGAAGACCCAGATAAATCAAAGTTACTTCCCAACACATTGATTGCTTTCTGGAAATGTTTGATAACATCCCATCCTTCCAAAAAGTCTGTCAAATCTCCTTTGTGTGGCAATTGTTGGTTTTTTTCTCCCTATAACATTTCCCTCCTGAGATGTATACCAATAAAAATACCTCAAGCCATGCCATATAATCCAAATATGCTTTCCTAAATGCAGATTTGTTTTGAGTCTCTTTATGGCAGTGGTTCCCAACCTTTCTAATGCCGCGACCCCTTAATATAGTTCCTCATGTTGTGGTGACCCCCAACCATAAAATTATTTTCGTTGCTACTTCATAACTGTAATTTTGCTACTGTTATGAATCGTGATGTAAATATCTAATATGCAGGATGTATTTTCATTGTTACAAATTGAACATAATTAAAGCATAGCGATTAATCACAAAAACAATATGTAATTATGCCAGATCAGAAATTCACGGGCCAGTCTTTGCAAGAGCACAAGGAATATCATCTTCCACAACAAGTCTACTTCTGTATTTAGACTTCATAACCAACAAGTGTACAGCAATATTTCTCAATCTCAGCAACTTTTAAGGTGCCTGGACTTCAACTCCCAGAATTCAAAGCAAAGCTGGCTAGGGAATTTTGGGAGTTGACGTCCAAGTATATTCAAGTTGTTGAGGTTAAGAAATTGTGGCCTGCAGTGTTGAAAAACTAGAAATCAGATAAGCTTCCAGCAAAGTAATCCCTGTTTAGTAGCTTTCTCCCAGGACTCCAAAGTTTCAGGAGGCAAACAGTGGGCAAAAAAACCCATGATTGGTCCAAAAACATTGCCAGGGTCCTCAAAGCCAATTTCCTCTTTTAAGCTCTTGCTTCTTAAAACAGCCCCATATTCCTTCCTCCCCCATGGGGCCTGCTCACCCACCCTTCCCAGAACCCCTGCAAAGACAACAATTTTAATTTGCAAGGCTCTTCTTTCAACAGTTTCTTTCTTACTTACTTTCTTTCTTTCCCTCTCTCACTTTTTTCTCTTCCTTCCTCCCAACCTTCCTCTTCTTTCTTTCTTTCTTTCTTTCTTTCTTTCTTTCTTTCTTTCTTTCTTTCTTTCTTTCTTTCTTTCTTTTTCTTTCTCTCTCTCTCGCTTTTTCTTTTTCTTCCTCCCTCCCTCCCTCCCTCCCTCCCAACCTTCCTTTCCTTCCTTTCTTTCTTTCTTTCTTTCTTTCTTTCTTTCTTTCTTTCTTTCTTTTCTTTTTCTTTCTTTCCTTCTCTCACTTTTTTCTCTTCCTTGCTTCCTTCCTCCCACCCTCCCACCTAACGTTCTTCTTCTTCCTCTCCTTCCCTTCCTTCCTCTCCTTCCCTTCCTTCCTTCCTCCCTCCCTCCCTCCCTCCCTCCCTTCCATCTCTGGTCTTCCTTCCTTCCTTCTCCTTTCTCTTCTTCCCTCTCCTAGCCCTCAGCACTGCAAGATGGCCAGGCTTGTGGCAGTGGGGGGGGCTGAGGATGCTGGGGCGACCCCTGGGAAATGGTCATTCGACCCCCAAAGGGGTCCCGACCCCCAGGTTGGGAACCACTGCTTTATAGCATCACCCTATTAAATCATTTTTTCAAGCTTCTCTATACACCTGTTGACTCTCTGGGAGACCAGCTTCTGCCACAAACAGGCCCAAGGACGAAGTGTAAGGAATTGGCAACTAACTCAAGCTGGAACCCGCAGGCTTACTGGACTGCAATTCTCATTACCCCAATCAATATAGTCAATAGTTGGGAGTGAGGATATGTAATCCAGAATATTTGAAAACATGGCAAAGGTTACCCTGCAGCAGTGATGGTGAACCTTTTTTGGTTCGCGTGCCAAAAGGGGGGAGCACTGGGGGGGTCATGCGCATATGTGCCCACACCCATAATTCCATGTGTGCGTGACCCCCCCCCCCGCTCCCGGCACACGATGGCACGCCCATTTTTCGCTCTCCCCAGGCTTCAGAGCCTTTCTAGGAGCCTGGGGAGGGCAAAAACGGCCTTCCCCACTCCACGGAAGCCCTCCGGAGCCCAGAAATGGCCCATTTCCCAACTTGAAGCGGGCCATTTCTGGCCTCTGGAGGGCCTCCGGTGGGGTGGGAAAGGCCGTTCTTGCCCTCCACAGGCTACTAGAAAGGCTCTGGAGCCTGGGGAGACCAAAAAAAACGGGACTTCCGGTCCAACCGGAAGTCAGCAAATGGAACGTTTCCGGCCTCTGGAGGACCTCCAGGGGGGTGGGGTAGGCCATTCTCACCCTCCCCAGGCTCCTAGAAAGGCTCTGGAGCTTGGGGAGAGCAAAAAACGGCCTTCCCCACCCCCTCTGGAGGCTGGAAATAGCCTGTTTCCTGACTCCCAGTGGGCCCAGAAGGCCCAAAAATCAGCTGGCTGGCATGTGACCTGAGCTCACATGCCCACTGATATGGCTCCATGTGCCACTTGTGGCATGCGTGCCATAGGTTCGCCATCATGGCCCTACAGCAATGCAGAAGATCGTGCAATGACATAAGACTAAAGCTTGAAGGATAGAGTGTCTGTTTACATGAAAAAGTCTTTGAGTTCAAATTAGAATTGTAAACTGCCCAGAGTCACATGTCTGAGTTGGGCAGCTATAGAAAATGAATACATACATACATGTGACCTGATAAAACTGGAAAGCTCTCGTCAAAACCCAGGAAATTGATTCTGGTCACTGAAGACAATGTTGGGCTAAACAAACTAATGTTATTATTCTAAGGTATCTTTTAGAGTCCTAATTCCATCCTGCATGGTGTAGCATACCATGCAGTCTCTGTGGAGTGGGCGGCATACAAATGCAACAAATAAATAAATAAATAGCAATATAGCAATAGCAATAGCACTTACTTATATACCGCTTCATAGTGCTTTACAGCCCTCTCTAAGCGGTTTACAGAGTTCAGCATATTGCCCCCAACAATCTGGGTCCTCATTTTACCCACTTCGGAAGGATGGAAGGCTGAGTCAACCTTGAGCCGGTGAGATTTGAACAGCTGAACTGCTGAACTAGCAGTTCAGATTGCAGTGCTGCTTTTAACCACTGCACCACCACAGGCTCCTAATAAATAAATAAATAAATACCTTATAATACTATTAAAATGATACCAGAGCTTTATTCAAGAGACAGAACCCTAAAAATGAAGTCTCTAGATCTCAGGTTGTAATAGCCAGTACAAGTAAATAGTGTTGATGTGACTCCATTTAACTCTCTGCAGGAACATTCAAAAATGAGAAGAAAAGAAATATTTCAAGGGATCCTCTGGTAGGTAGCCTATGGCAACACTCTTTTTGGATGGATCCTGTATTCACTGAAATTCAGCAGAATAATTCTTAAAAACTGGCATTGTATTTCCCTGCCATTTTGAAGCACGAGACATACAAAACTGCAGCTGTAACCCAATAAACTGTAGTGATTAAGGTGGACTTGAGACAAGCACAATGAAATCTACTCTCAGAGATGGAAGTTCATTGAATAAGTTTATGCTGGTCTCCAAATTCCAACAATATGGTTATATGGAGAAAAATTCAAAGGAAGCTGGCAATTGATGTAATTTTGAGCTCTGAACTGGAAAGCCAGTAAGTAAATTTAGTCAATAAATGAACAAATTGGGCTGAAAAAGTAAAAGGTCCCTCAAGACAAGCTCAGTTCAGGGTGAGTTTATTGACATATCATGGTTTTTCTGCCAATAAGAGAGAAGAAACTTGCCCTTGTCTTCTTCCAGGATGTCTACCTGCCCTCCCATTCTGGCCTACAACTTTGGCCCTTTCCTCTGATCATGTACAAGCCATGTCTGCCTTCTTAATTTTTCAAGATCAGCTAAATCTTTTCACCTATCTCTTAAAAAGATCCAACCCCCCTTGCAGTTAAAGGATGCAAAATTCTGACTTTACCCACATGTAGTGAAGCCATTTTACATACTACCCATAGGCCTTGCCCTTCCTTCCCCCAAATTAAGTGCAACCTCCAGCCACTGAAAGGCCTTAAATGTATACCCTCTTTCTCAATCTGTACCCTTCCAAATGTGTAGGATTCATGCAGTTCCCAGAAATCTCAGCCATCATGACTTAAGGTTCCACAAAAGCATCTACATTTGCATTTTCCCATTTGTTCTGAGTTTGCGCAACAGAGTGTTCAATGCCTGGAATGCACTACCTGACTCTGTTGTTACATCCTCAAACCTTTAAGCTTTAACCTTAAACTGTCTACCGTGGACCTCACCCCATTCCTAAGAGGTCTGTAAGGGGGCGTGCATAAGCGCACCAGCGTGCCTACCATGCCTGTCCTACTGTCCCCATTTATTCATACTCATTTCCTGTGTTCATGTCCATGTTTATACTTATACCTGTTATCTCGTATATGTTTGACTAACTAAATAAAATAAGATAAGATAAGATAAGACAGACAGACAGACAGACAGACAGACAGACAGACAGACAGATAGATAGATAGATAGATAGATAGATCTTCCTTCCCTCATCACACCAACTCACTTTCACCCATCCCCACCATCACTTCCCTTCTCTCTATATATTTCTGCAGCAAATTCAACAAATCACTTGGATCAAGAGACAGTCAGGGAATGAGGTTGTACACTCTGTTCCTTGGTGTGTTTTCCCTGCATTAAAGGCAGAAAAATGGCAATTTGCTGCAGTCAGCGTTTCCACTTTTCTTGCAGCAGCCTTGGGCAATGAATCAAGGGACAGGGTGGAGGGGAACAGAATGGAGGTAGGAGATGAAGTCAGCCTTGCACCATTTTCTGAGGAGCATCTTGTTCAAACAAAAACAAGAAAAGCCTAGAGCTGACTTAGGAAGGCTTAAAACCTTCATTTCAAGAATTGAATAGAGCAGCAAAATGCAGTTATTACAGGGGGTGGGGGTGGGCAGAGGCTACACACTGCATTGTGTGGATCTGCATAACTCTTAGCTTCAATCCCCATAGAAATGAAAAGCTGGCTGCATTTTTGCGATTTCTGCCTCCCATTCTTCTACTTTTTATTTTCCTTTCTGTTCTGTTGTCCCCTTTTGTGGAAATGTAAACATTTGTATGCATCCTGCAGAAACAGAATGGAGTATATTAAGCTAGCAAGTGCTATCTTCTTTCATGATGTAAAGAGCTACTTAAATCTTCACCCTTATATGTGAAGCAATTAAACAGGTCAAATTGGGGGATGGAATTTCTGATTCCTGGGCAGGTATGGGAGAAATTAATTGTTCCAATGGCATTGAGATCTGACTTAAACTCTCAAATCACTCATCCACTGTTTGTTGTTTTCCAGATGAGTTGGTACTATCATATCCAGAAATCTCCACTATATATGGTAGGGATGGAGATATTTGGAACTGTAATCCCAAAAGTGGAAGGCACTGGCATAGAACAATGCAATATCACAAGTCAACCTGGTTCTCAAATACACAATGATATTTTCAATAAATAAATGAAGCACAAATATGCAACAATAACAGTGAAGTGAAAATGTTTATTCTTTTTCTTCCAGCTGTTGAATGACCAATTGTATAATTAGATGGGAACCCATCTGGTGTTCCCATCTAAGTATACAAAAAAAAATTCTTTTCAATTCAGAATTCAGGTAATTGTTGAAAACCAAGTGCATTCCAATTGTATAACTTTTAAACAACTTTTTATCAGCATAACATTAGAATTATAAGCCACCCAGAATCACTTGGTTGAGTTGGATGGCTATAAAAAAAAGAGATGAGGGGGAGGGAGAGGGAGGGAGGGAAGGAGAGAGAGGGAGGGAGGGAGGGAGGAAGGAAGGAAATGTTTTTCTATAACATAATGATCCTAGAAATTTCCATGAAGACTAGTCAAACTTGGCTGTCTCAACAGTTACGCTGGTTTAGCTCTTGTTAGTACTTGGATGAGAAAATACCAGGGCTGTAGACTAGGAAGGGAGACCCATGCTAATAAAACTACACAGACATGGCAGATTTGAGTTTAGTGAAATCAAAATGAAATCAACTTGAAAGAGACTTTTCTTTACAAAAATGAAGAACTATATAGGTACTTAAAGGTTGGTTTTGTCATTTGACCTTACATTTACAAAATATTTTGAGAATTTTTTTCACTGGATATCAAAGATCTTAAAATTGATCTAGATATTGTCTAGATAGATAAATAGTCACATGAACACAATCACTCTGGTAATATTGCAATCTCTTTTTAACAACGGTGCTCACCTCCATGACGCCTTTTGGGCAATTCTGCATGTCTAAACAGCATTTTTGAAAATGGCTTTTCTGTGGTTTTCTACCCAACAGACTGCAAATTAAAATACTTATAATTTCTTAAAATAATATATGTTGATTGAAATTGGAATTATTTATACCAAAATAGACGGAAATACGTTATTCTGGACCTATAGTTATATACATTTTGGAATAACTTTGTTTGTTTGTTTGTTTGTTTGTTTATACCCTGCTTTTGTTTCCTTTCATCTGCAAGTTTCTGTTCATGTAGTTTACAATAAAATAGAATCTGCTTATCTGACCATGTTTCTTGTCTGGTCTGACTGCTAAAGCTGGCATCCATCCTGTAGGTCTAACAGTACAATTCTCCCACTGTCACCGTTACAGGCCAATAACTTAGGGACTCCCTCCTGAGCCTCTTATTCCAAAGCTGTGGACAATCATGCAGGTATTCAGGTGTCAAGCCATAAAGGGTAGCATGTTAAAGAAAAGCTGTTATGTCAGTGCTTCCCAAACCTAGGTAAATTCCCCCAAATTTGGCAAAAGTGGTTTTTCTTTGGGTATGAGTCACGAACCCATTACCCAATCACAATGAGGACATTTAAATTGACTTACAGTGTTTTACTTGCACTGGGTGACCTTGGGCCAATCACACTCTCTCAACCCAACTCACCTTACTGGGTTGTTTTTGTGGGGACAATAGGAGGAGGAAGATGTGATGAATACGGTTCAGTTATTTGCAAAAATAATAAAGGCGGTATACAAGTAAGTAAGTAAGTAAGTAAGTAAGTAAGTAAGTAAGTAAGTAAGTACGTATGTACGTACGTACGTATGTACATACATACATACATACATACATACATACATACATGCATACATACGACTTTCTGATTCGTGGTTTTGGGTAATGAAAGAAAAGGTTTGGGAAGCACTGTGTTACATGTTTAACTTCTGCATCCAAGCCTGTCAGAGAGCTGTCTATGGTCCTGACTACATGATTATGTTTAGCAACTTCTCTTGGGTTTCTGTGACAACCGGCTTCTGTCAACACAATCAGCTTAGCTGGTCAAAGCAACATACACATATGTGGAATTGTTTCATGTGTGATCCTTTCTTAAGAGAGCTTGTTTCTTAAAAGAGTTTTTAAAGCACCTCGTCTTAGCATGGAAATATAATGTTTCTCAGTCCTTGTCCCCTTTTTGATATGCAAATTTCACAAGTAAGGACATAGAAACTTGCTGATGATGTTTTAGTTAAACATATACAAACCATGCTTAATTAGATATGGCATACCAAATTAACGGTAATTTTGATTTAGGAAGAAAATCAAAGAAATGCTTTGTTCTTGCGGTGAAGGGGAAAATCCATCATTCTATCATGCTATATAAGTTCAGGGACACAATGCAAACTGACATGAGGAAAATTGCCTCCAGCAACACTGACTTATTGTAAAAGCCTTGCTCACTAATAAGGCTCTAGAGCATATTTACAGTATATCTGTGATATATCAACTCTGTTTCTAACAGAGATAAGAAGAAATTGAAAAGACAATTGCTAGAATTTTTCTAATTGTCTAGGTCAGATATACAGGTTAGATAGACCATTTCTTAAAATACATTCACACTGGAATCTTGTAACATTTATCATTTTGTAAGATTTATTTAGTAGTAAATCGGTTGTTATTCCAGGATATCTATTTGTGGACATTTAAAGTGTCCAACAATACAAATACAAAACAATACGTAATATTATTATTCATCCAACTCCAAAAACCTACTGGAAGAGGAAAGTTGTGATTTCTTCATTGAAAGCTGAACAAATGGGGTAGAAGAATAAAACAATTGTTGAAAGAGTGCATTCCATAATTAGAATATTTTAGTTATTGATTTATACAAAAAGTGTTCAAGTGCCATAACCAAGTTGGGATGGCCTCCTTAGCTACTGTTTAAATATAATTATTAGAAAGCATGGGATGGCTAAAAGTGAATTGCCTCTTAAATGTGAGGCAGTTTGGTGTTGTGGCTAAGCAAAGGACCAAGAACTGATCCTACCTTGGGCAAGAAACCAGCTGGGTAACCTTAGGCCAGAGGTCTTCAAACTTGGCAACCTTAAGACTTGTGGACTTCAACTCCCAGAATTCTGGGAGTTGAAGTCCTCAAGTCGTAAAGTTGCCAAGTTTGGGAACCCCTGCCTTAGGCAGTAGTTATACTCTGTCAGTCCTAGGAATAAGGCTAGGACAAATCACTTCTGAAAAACTGGCCAGGCAATCACCAGAAATCAATACTGACTTGAAGGTTCCAAAATAAACAAACAAACAAACAAACAAGCAACCCCTATTTGAATGGGACTGATAGCAATAGCAATAGCACTTAGACTTATATACCGCTTCATAGTGCTTTACAGCCCTCTCTAAGCGGTTTACAGAGTTCAGCATATTGCCCCCAACAATCTGGGTCCTCATTTTACCCACCTCGGAAGGATGGAAGGCTGAGTCAACCTTGAGCCTGGTGAGATTTGAACTGCTGAACTAGCAATCAGCTGAAGGTTGCAGTGCTGCTTTTAACCACTGTGCCACCTCGGCTCCTGATATATTTCATTAAACATCTCCTTCCTCATTTTTTGCACTATCTCTGCACTGGATGTATTATAAAACTTTTATTCTAGGAAAGAAGACCCCAAAAATGTTGACATGGAATTCAGTGCTTGGACTCAGCTTGACCTTAGACAGGTTTTGCCTCTTGTGAAGAACATTAATTTGAATTGGCCTAGGGATTCAGACATATTGACTTTAAACAGCCTTAAAATTGCATGAATGTCTGACTAATAAATCACTTACCTTTGAAACAATTAATTGATTAACTGCACAGCAATAAACAAATTCAAACAGTCACTCCAGCTAAAACAAATCCCTCTTTCTGATCATGTAAGATTTGTTTTCTGGAGGCTCATCTCTGATTTTCTCATGCTTCCAATACACAGGGTGTTAAAGACTCTTGGGGATAAGATAGCTCTATGCATACTTTGCCTATCTGTCAAAGATTACCTGATACTTAAGGAAAAACCTTTGATTTTTTCAAAGAAGATGAAGTCTTTCCCCATTATTTCTGTCACTTTGGGGGTAGGGCCCTCTCTTATTTTTAGGTGGCACAGGTGGCAGAATAAATTATGTGGCCAAAATAACTTATAAAAGTACATGGGAAAATGGGGCCCAGGAAAGACTTAAGGTTAACACTTTTTAAGAAAGTAAATTGTCGCTTTGCCACCCTACCACCACAAAGTGACTTTTATAGCAGTTCTTACCCATGTTCAGTCAAGTGTATGTTGATCTCCAGCAGTGCTCTAGATGTCTCTTCTTCCATTTCATCTCCCTCAGCTCCTTCATAAACAAAGAGCAACAGGAACCAATGAAAAGAAGGTGTTGCGTGGACACCATCTGATCAAGGCCACAGCTGCTCTCTTATTCCAACTAGCAACTAAGGCCTCTACTAGATAATGCATCAAACTATAAGGAGCAACCCACAGTTCCCTCTGGAACCCTTGTGGTCTATCAGTCGCTGAGGACAGATCAATCTAATAGGTTGAGCCTCCCTGCGACGTGGTTACCAGGGCATGATCTGATCATAACAGAGAAGGCACAGAGAGCGCCTCTAATTTCAGATCAATTTATCACTACTCTGAGAGATACTCAGATCAGGTATTTGACCACTGCCCCATGTTGGGTACCATATGACCTGGTACAGGCCCATGGTTGTCAGGGTGGCCATAAACTCTGAGCCATCTCAGACCCTGCTGCTAGGGTAGGTAAAATGAAATCTCCCAAAGCCATGAGCCTGGGGATTTGCACTTTCCACCCTGAGATAGGCAGGGAGATTGCAGTGCAGCAGAGAAGCTGGCACTGTAGCAGCAGGCACAACTGACCCCTAAAATCCAATTTAAGGAACAGGGTCACACATCCAACATCTGATAGACCAGCACCCATAAAAACCATAAGAGATACCTGATTTACAACTGCCACATTCCCACCCAGCCTGGAATCTTTACTGATTCCATACCTTAGAACCAACTGGACACATTTCAGAGAGGGGAACCTGCCAGACTTAGCCAAGTCTTACTCATCTGTGAATCTTAGATGAGGGAAGCTTTATTACAGGCTGGCCTGACATTCAGTAGTAGCAGCCAAAAACCAGGGCCTCTGAAAGCCTGCTGCTCAGGAACTGGAATTGTGGTTCAGGGGCCAGAACGTGAGATCAGTACAAAGTACTGGACCTGTGTTCTCCAATACTGCCCTGTCCCTAACCTCCCACCATACATTTCCATACCTGTCACCACTGTGATATTCCATTCCACCTCCAGTCCCGCCAGGGGTGGGTTCCTCCTGGTTTGGACCGGATCGCCCGAACCGGTAGTGACCCGCTGGTGATGTCACTGTTGGTGCCATTCCGTGCACATCACCATCTTTTTTTTTAATGTTATGCGCATTTTTCCCCTTCCGCAGCTTGAAAAAGGGCCCTCCTGCCCACCCGCGGGTGAATTCTGACCTTTATTTCTTCACCCGAAGCACAGCTGATGAGCTCCTCATCTCTGTTTCGGGCTAATTCCTGCTTCTGAGCATGCGCGGAAGCCAAATCATGCGAGGGGATGTGCGCGCACACGTGAGCAGAGCAAGCGATCGCGTGCAAAATGTCGCGATGCAAACTGGTGGTGAAGGTAAGTGGAACCCACCCCTGAGTCCTGCCCCCAAAATCCTCAAGCACCCCAACCCATGTCCTCTGGTTTTCAAAACAGGACATCCCCACATTTCCTCCCTGTGATCATTCATTCATCTAAAGCAGGGATAAGCAATTAATTTTTCCAAGGGATCACATGAGAAACTGGGACTGTTGTGGAGGGTTGCTGCTGCTTTCCAGCCACCTCCCAGCTGCTGCCAGATAACGATCAGCCAAAGGACTGAATGTGGCCTGCAGGCTATAAAATACCAGGTCTGATCTAAAAAGAGGAGGAAATTGAGTCCTCCAGGCACTTCAGTTCATATACTTAGTATTATGGAGGACTCAAAAGAACCCACTTCCTTTCACCCATGCCCTCTCCCCCCAACTGCTCTCACTGGCTAGGCGGGGTCACCTTCCAAACCATACACCACACAGATATACACACACCCAATCCTTCCTCCCCCCCCATAGCTCTTACCCAAGGGGAAATGGTTGGTATAACTAACAACTGGCATTGATATACGGTACGTGTATATAGATAGATAGATAGATAGATAGATAGATAGATAGATAGATAGATAGATAGATAGATAGATAGATAGATAGATAGATAGAGATAGATAGATAGATAGATAGATAGATAGATAGATAGATAGATAGATAGAGATAGATAGATAGATAGATAGATAGATAGATAGATAGATAGATAGATAGATAGATAGATAGATAGATAGATAGATAGATTGATAGATAGATAGATAGATAGATAGATAGATAGATAGATAGATAGATTGATTGATTGATAGATAGATAGATATAGATAGATAGATAGATATAGATAGATATAGATAGATATAGATAGATATATTTGTTTTCTGAGGTTTTTGCGGGTGTTTGTATGTAGGTCTTTGGGTATTCGGGTTTTCTCCCGCGTGAAATTGGAAGTGTCTTGGCGACGTTTCGATGAAGTCTCATTCATCATCTTCAGGCTGGTGTCTTCTGCTTCTGCTTCTGCTTCCTGCTTCTAGAAGCAGGAAGCAGAAGACACCAGCCTGAAGATGATGAATGAGACTTCATCGAAACGTCGCCAAGACACTTCCAATTTCACGCGGGAGAAAACCCGAATACCCAAAGTCATACATACATACATACATACATACATACATACATACATACATACATACATGAGAGAGAGAGAGAGAGAGAGAGAGAGAGAGAGAGAGAGAGAGAGAGAGAGAGAGAGAGAGAGAGAGAGAGAGAGAGAGAGAGAGAGAGAGAGAGAGAGAGAGAGAGAGAGATCCCATTCTTTTTGCACTTCATGTGATATAAAATCACTGCAATCAATGGAATTGTTCTCATAACAGAATATCTGGATACATTTATATTTACATTTACTTTTATTGTTAGTATTCAGTAAAAAACCAACTGATTCAATAGATCAAGAGTCATATTAATTAACATTACAAAACAAAACTGAATGCAATAGTAATAAATATGGTTGTGCTTTCAAAAGGAAGACTTAGCATTGAGAGTTCAAGGTTTGTGTAGTAATAAAAATTGAATTAAACTTGAACTTTAACCTGTATTCATTCATTACAGAAAGTCTTGATTTAAGTTGGGTGATATGGTGGACTGAAGTTCAACTAGGATAAGGTAACTGCATGAAGTCACAAAGTGAGCTCCATCACTGAATAGGAAAGAGCCTAGATCTCTTTGTTCCAAGGCTGACATCTTAAGAACTAATAACGGAGAATATTTGTAGCTCAGGGTTGAAATGAGGGGTCCTTGGCGCTATCTGAGCTTGGCTGTTTTCTTGCAGACATTTTGTTACCCAAACTAGGTAACATCATCAGTGCTAGTGATGATGATGTTACCTAGTTTGGATAATGAAACCTCTGCAAGAAAACAATCGTGTTCAGAGAGCACAAATTTTAGGAAATACCGTATTTTTCGGAGTATAAGATTAGTTTTGTGTGGTATATTAGTTTTTGGGAAGGAAAATAGGGGGAAAAATCTACCTACCAGGTATTCATCTGGCTAGCGTCCTTAGTCTGGTCAGCTTCAGCACATTATTTTATCCCCTGGTTAGGGCTGGAAAAAACCTTTTTCGGAGAGAATAGCAATGAAAACAAGCCTGCAAAGACTTAGGGCTGGAAAAAAACTTCTTTGGAGTAGCAATGAAAAAATCCTGCAAGCCGGGAAGATCATTAGCACCTCGTTAAGGCTGAAAAAAAAGCTTCTAAAAAGCTACATTCAGAGTATAAAATGCACCCAAATTTTCAGCCTCTTTTAGAGGGGGAAAGGTGCGTGTTATACTCTGAAAAATATGGTACCCTACACTGGCTCTCAATTATGGAAGCCTTGCTTTTATTAAGCAAGACTATCAGAAGCCATGTTGTTGGTCATTCAGTTCTCATCTGGACTTCAGTTCAAATTTACTACTGTCCCTAGACTTCCAATGATGTCTCTGGAAGGTGATATCACTAGCCAGATCTGAACTATCTGCTGGTGTAGAATAGATATTAAAGATACATTAAAGGGATGGAAGGAAAGAAGGGGAGGAAGGTTAATTATATGTTATAGTTGACCCCCTCCCCCCAAACTGCCAGATTAGATTTGCTTCCTGGTTGGAGCATCTAGGACCGTGATGGGGAACTTATGGCACGCGTGTCACAGGGGGTATGCAGTGCCCTGTCTGTGGGCACACGAGCCGTCGCCCTAGTTCAGCTCCACCGCGCATGTTGTTGGGTCTCTACCACACATGTGTGGGGTGTGCAGAGGGGCTGCGCGTGCATGTGCAGGGGGTGGGGGCGCACAGGGGGCCGTGCACGCATGTGTGGGGGTGGTGCACATGCATGTGGGCACGTGCGGGAGGCCATGAGTGCATGCATGGGGTGGGGCACATATGCAGGGGCTTCACACGCATTGGTTTTGGGGGTTTGGGCGCTTGCTCACGTGCACTTTGGGCACTTGGTCCGGAAAAGGTTAGGCATCACTGATCTAGGACAACTATCCAGACTAGGTACAGATTCTTATTGCAAGGTTAAAGAGACAAAAGTAACTATCAGAAAGCACTAAACTATTCCTTTGATTTCATAAACTGAGACTGGTTAAACTGGGTCAAATAATAACATTTGTCTTTGTGAACCAAGACAATCACCAAGCAATCTTTGCTGCAAAAGCCATTAACAAGGGCCAGAAAAGATGTCTTTTGACAATAGGTAGAAAGAAAATATCTTGAATAATACAAATGGTCTTCTCAGAGTTCTTCCCTTGGGCCAGAAATCAAGAAGATGAAAACAAAAGTAAGTAAGTGTAGGACCTAGATAGAAAATTTAATGTTGTTGATTCTGTTCATAATTGTTAGGAATTTCTGGTATACCTATCAAGGTATTAATATCAGTTGCATTTGGTTTATTATATTAATCTTACTGGTTTGCTCTATGAACACTTCTATTTCTTCTTATGATCATAGGTAAAGAGACATTCATATCCCACTTTAAATTTTGATTTTTTTTCTGGTAAGTTCAGGTTAAAGGTCTCTCTTTATTTAGATGTTTTGTCATTTGCTTCTGTATTCAAATATGGAAATACAGTTACAATCAGTAGGGTATGGCAATGGAATTACACCAACGGAGAAGCATCTGAGCTGCTTAAGTGCTGTCCTTTGTCCTAAAAACCTACTCCAGTAAGTCCCTCATTTCAGTTTTGGAAAAAAAACAGGACCAAGTGTCCCTATTGTACTTAACTAAAAAATTGGGACATGTTTTTGCTCGCAAAATATATTCAGTTGTTCCAAAGTGGTTCTCCTACCTGAAGATCTCTCATTTATCTTGAATGTTATCATGTTTTAAGTCAGTGTGTTAATCCCATGTTTAGCTAAATGCGATCATGTGGAAGGATACTTAAGCGGTATCCACATCAAGGATACTGAGCAGGGGAGTGAAGTTTGAACAAGGTGCATACCACTTATAGATAAATCTGAATAGCCTCTAGAAGAAACACCTGTAAATTGTAAACATAAATATAAAGCTTACATATTTTTCCTGAATTTCAGTCTCAAAACATGCACGACATACAGATGCGTATTCTGACACCTCTCTGTCCAGTTCTATTTTCAGAGACAGAGAGCTCCTCAGCCAGTTAAAGAGCTCCTTTAAGGTTAAAAAATGATTTCTACTGTTTAATCCAGTCTTTTCTAACTTGATGCCCAATAATTTCATGGGTTCCAACTGCCATCAGCCCAAAACGCACATGGCTATTCTGGTCGGAGATGAAGGGAATCTGACTCCGACACATCTGGAGACATCTTGTTGAGAAAGGCACACCAAATTTCCCCTATTCCCTCCAAGCTTAAACATCTCTTCTCCCCACCTCACCCCACCCCTTCTATCAAAGAGCAGAGAAATATGGCAGTACTAAAATTCCTTTTTTTCCACAACTATCAGCACATCGCCCTTCTCTCCTTCCCACTCATCCCTTTTAATCTTCTTTTCTCTTGGGGAAATGTGCCTCTTCCTTTAAGGCCTTTCCCCCCCCCTCTCCTCCCTCAATTTTCTTCCCCGTCTTTTGCATTCTTGGCCTGCCTCTGTGCCTCACTGCATCTTCCTCCATAAGAGCTTCTAATTCACCTTGGATGCAGGGAGGTGAGTGGAAGTGCAAAAGGGTATAATGGCAGCTGGAGGGAGGTGGGCGGAATGGAATAATTCTCTTCTCTGATGGAAAAAAAAAGGCTGGGGAAAGGAAGAAGAGAGTGTTATTAAAAAAAAATCCTATCCACTGCAGCCTGCATGTAGCCAACTGTCAATTCTGCTTTCACTGCAGTGCTGTCAGCTGCAAAACATGGCTACCCTTCCCTTCCTTAGCAACATTCTCCCCCCCCCATGTGCACAGTTCTACTTGCCTTGCACATACACACACATACACACACTCACAGAGATGCACACACATTGAGATAAATTCCAGTGAAAGGGTGACAAGAGGTTGGAGGCAATTTGACTAACCCCGCCAAATCTACTTCCTATCTTACCTATCCCTGCAGTTCCCTCGCCCTCCTTACTCAAGCCCTATAGCATTTATATCTATGCGTGTTTTGCTTGAGACGGGTTTTAGGAGATAGGATTAAAGCTCTAAAATGTCATTTAAATTAGACACATACTGTCCATTTTTCTCCCTCTCTGAAACGCACAGATGCATGCACCCATTCCGTCCATCTGTCCTTCTAGCCATTTAATTTTTCTCTTTAAACCGGCACTAACAAGCTTTTACAAGAGGCAGGATTTGAGGATAAATAAAGAAATGCTGACATACATGTGACAACAAAATCTCCAAATCTGTGGGTTTGACAATCCACACAGGACTGTTAACAACATATAAACATGTTTTCCATAATTTTTGGGATACTCGTGCATGCTGAGAGTCCCCAAAACATAACTGTTGAGCAATAATGCAGTGTTCCAAAAATGTTGCCTGTGATGCATAATTCCAAGGACACAATATATAGATTAAAAAAAAAAACATTACAGTACAACCTTACGTGTATTTCAGATATGCATACAATGTAGCGTATTCTGTATTCATCCACATTCATGAATGGCTGCTCATGTGTGCCATATTTGGGGGGGGTGTTTCAGTATCACCTATATGCACACATCGTTACATGCAAGGAGAGGGAAAAGGGGATGGATGGAGGTGGGTGGGGAGGAAGCTGTGCATTATCTGAAGAGGGAGGAGGGTGTGAAATTAACACCGTTAGAACCAGAAACCATGGGTCACTTGACATTCCCCAATACAGAATCAGTCTTTATGTCTAGGAAAATGTTCTGGAATTCCAGAAGATTTTTTTTTTTGGGGGGGGTATACCAGCTGATCATTATTGCTCCAAAAGGTTGTGCGAATGGTGAAGATCTTCCTGTTTTTTAATCTTCATCCTCCTTTTCAGTAGGCCATGGAGAGGGAGGGAGGGAGGGAGGGAGGGAGGGAAGGAAGGAAGGAAGGATGGAAGGAAGGAAGGAAGGAAGGAAGGAAGGAAGGAAGGAAGGAAGGAAGGAAGGAAGGAAGGAAGTTCATTGGGTGACCTTGGGCCAGTCACTCTCTCTCAACCCAATCCACCTCACAGGGTTGTTGTGGGGAAAAGAGAACTGCCTTGAATTATTTGTAAAAATAACAATCAAGAAATAAATAAAACAGTTCAGTTGATGTTTGCGATTGATAGGCAGGTTACCGAATGGGGACACACCTAAGCCTTCTGTTTCCAGGGCAAGCGTGAAGGCAGCAAAAATGAGGGTGGGGGACACAAGATTTGAATAGTGGGTTTTAGGGGATGGCTGATAAATCCCCCCAAGAATAAAAAAAAAAGGATGAGGGTGGGGGAGGAAAGCTGCTGGCAAGACTTCCAGAATAGTGGGTGAGCTCAGAGCAGGGGCTTGGCCTGGGAAGGGCTTCTGTAAGGATTCCTCTGCCTCCTCCCTCTTCAGGTGATCCACAGCCTCCTCCCCCGTCCATCCCCAGCCCCTCAGCCCACCCCATCCCTCTGCTGAAGCTCGCTTGGGCTCCAACTTGAGGCACAGCCCGCAGTGCCTGGCAACCAGCAAAAACGCTGCGTGCCTCCCTGCCGTCCTCTCTTCCTCTGAGTGGCGCATCACATCTTGGATCTTCACTGGAGATGGCCGACCTCGCTTGCCCTCCGGGGGGGTGGGGAGCTGCCCCCACGGACCACCTTTTGCCTGTCCGAGCCACGGAGGCGTCCAGTCCTGCCAGCGGATTTTCAATTTTATTCTTTTCAAAACAGCTCCGAGGTCAACCTTCTTTCTCACCATTCCTCCCCATCTTCATCCCTCACAGCTTCTTCTACCCCATTCCAGCTTGCCCCTCCACCCCAAAGAAAGAGATTGCGGGGCGCAGCCCGCCTACCACCCAGAAGACGATCCGGAGAAGAGACAAGAGGATGCTCAGCTTTCTGCTCTCGAGTGGTCGGTTTTATTGGGAGGAACGGAGCTGGGGTGGGGTGGGGTGGGGGTCAGAAGCGACCTCTTAAGAATGACATAGAGGAGAGCTCCATCAACGGTTAAGTGGAGTCTGTCCATTCAGAGGTAATCTATCTCTGAGTATTGACTCCTAGACGGGTAAACAGCTCAGGGGGAAGGGGCTATTGCCTAGTAGGTGGGGGAATCTGTTGGTGGGTTTTCTGGATTCGTCTGGCTGACGTCTGTTGGAAGCAGAACCGTAGATCTATTGGTCTGACCCAAGAACATCCGTTTGGATGTTTGGGCTCTGAGGTTTGACGAGATACAAGGTTCTCTTAACATTTGGGAAATGTGGAATTCTCTCCATCTCTCTTTTTCTTTCCTATCGGGTTTTGGGAAGGAGAGGTGAGGGTGGGGAGAGACCTTGGCACGGGGTAGGTCATGAAAGAGATGGAGGAGGAAAGGAGTTGTCCCGTTGTGTGCTTCAATATCTGTACGGTGTGCAAGAGAGAGATTTTGAGGAATTTAGCCAGCCTGCTGGGCTGGGTGTTGGAGGCAATGAGCTGGCTTTTGGATTTAGTGGGGAAGGTGTTGTGGTTGTTATCCTCCCGCATATTAAAAAAAGGGGGGGAGGAGGGAGGAGACCGAGGCAATCCTTTCCCTCTCTGATAAAGATGGGAGGGGGTAGCTTGAAGGGATGCACGCAATGCAGTCAAGTAATCCCTGAAATCAGGTTCTCTTCTCTCTCTCTCTTCTCCTCCACCCCCCACCCCCACCCCCAAAGTGGTGCGACCTTTGGTCATGCTGTAGTCAAGCACATCTACTTAGAAAGGCTTCGGATGGGGCAAGAATGGGTTTTTGAGTGGGGGTGAATCTGGTGCTCTCCCTCTCTCCCTCCCCCACCCTCCCCTCCCCCTTCTGTTTTTGCTGCTGCATTTTGCATGAGCTATCTAGGTCATTAGCATTTTAGCGTATGCAAGACTTGACAAAGCTGAGCGCAAGCCAGATGGGCCCCCGCTTAGCCCGTGTCCTTCCCCTGCTTTTTCTTTTTTTTTCTTTTTTTCATCCTTGGGGGAAGGAGGACCGCTTGGTACCTTATCATTAAAGAGACGAATGCAGCAGCCCCAGCTCCCTCCCTCCCTCCCTCCCTCTCCTCCTTTCTTTCCTTTCCTCCCTTCATCTCTCTATCTCCCCTCCCTTCCTCCTTCCCACCCTGGCCTTGGCTGAGCATCTTTGCAGGCAGACCAAACAGCGGCATCTGCCGCAGCATCCGCAGCATCAGGACCAGCAGGGATAAAAGAGAGAAACGGAGACCGGGAGAGAGAGAGAGAGAGAGATGGTCTAAGGGGGAGGTAAGGGCACGCCAGCCATCGCCTCGCCCATCCCAAGCTGGATGTTCCCCCCCCCCCATCCCCACCCCGCCCCCGTCTTCCCCGCTTCCCGTCCTGGCTGAGTGACTAGGGCACCTGCAGCAGCTCTTGTGGGACGGGGGTGGGGTGGGGGTGGGGAGGGCGGAGAAACAGGCCCCACCGCCTATTGCAGTGGCGGGAGATCTCCGCGGCGCTGCGAGGAGGCTGATAAGAACAAAGACGCCCTTTCGCAGAGGCAGCTTCCGCGCCTCTCGTTCCCCGCTTTTGTTTGCGGGTGGGGATCGGAGGATGAAGGCTCCGGCTGACCTGCCCGCCAGCCGCAACTCCCCCTCTTTGATCCCCACCCCACCCCCACCCCTCTCTACACGCCCACGCATTGCCAGGAAGGAATGGGTCCTTCTCGCTTTCTCCCACCACCCACCCTGGTCAGCATCAGGACCAGCAGCTGCTGGCAAAGGCCCCTCTCTGCGTGTTCACAGCGGACCTTGATTTAAATGTCCATACAATTAAGGCACGCGGTGAATGCTAAGAACGAGGCTGGAAAAACTTCGGGCCGGCCGGGAAGGGGGGGGGGGAATGGGGGGGGGAGAACTGCAGGGAAGGATGGATAGGAACTGGAGTGTGTATGGATGATGCACAATGGGCGCAATTTGGCCAAAGGTTGGGACCTGGATTTCAATAGCCCCAGCCTAGACCTGCGTCCTCAGAAAGAATTCCTACTTGAATCCCAGGTAAGTGTGATGCACCATAGGCCCTTTCCTCCCATATCTTAGGATACAAACTGGGTTTAATTGGGGGAGGGAATATTGAAGTCGGGGTGAATTGGGGCCCAAAGCCCACCCCCACCCTTCTCCTGCACTAACAACCCCCCTCTCTTTTTTTTTCATTGGCAACTGCGGTACAGGTTTGCTGCACATGTTTACTTAGATGCAAGCTCCAACTGAGCTGGAGAACCTTGCTCTCACCGAAGTGTGCCTGCAGGATATTCCCTGGCTCCTTCTGTCCCTCCCCTGCATGATATTTTCAATCTGGAATGATGGCCTCCCTACTTAAAATTGCTGCAATGAGATGGAGGATGGGAGAACAAATCTAATATGCCTGAGACATTATGATAGAGCTTAAGGTTTATTGCTTAAAAAAAACCCACTTGTGATGGTATATTGTTGGGCATTTAATAATAACCACAATCGTCAGATTTCATGTGCCCATATCCCCAGATATGCCTATTAATGTAGAACATCGCTCCATTCTTAATCTGGGCCAGGAATGGATGACAATTAAAGCAAGCATATTGGTGCCCTACCTAGAAGCTCTGCCACGGCACCCCCCCACTCCCACCCCACAGCCCAGATTATTTTGCAAAAGGCAGCAAATCCTACACAAAAATAAATCCACTTGGGGTTAAATTTGAAGCCAGAATTAATATTTTAGATATGATGCAGTAGCATATACACAATGGAAGAGGAAAAAAGAGATCCTTTGTAACCAAGAACAGATACTGTAATGGCTGGATGGATGAAGAGATAAATTATTTATATTATCTATTTATATGTCACTGCCTTTACAAAATCGTATACTTCATTCATACAGAGTAGAGGTGGGAATATACCTGGACAGAGACATAGATAAGTATTCTGACAGATGTTATAGATGTATAAATGTGTATTTCTAATCATACTCTAAATAAATGAATATTTAGTTTATTGTATATAGGATACATATAAAACTACTAAGTCAGAACACAGAGGAGCCAGGGACAAGTACTTCTAGTGTTTGCAAATAGAGAATTAAATATAATAATAAATCGTTTAAAGCAATGGGACAACTGGTTCCATTACACATTGAATATCTGTGCCTGTATGTACCAAATGTATGCATATTAGAGTGATGGTGGTGATGGAGATGAAATTTGCATTGTATCGCAATCAACGGCCAAATTTCATAGATACTAGGATGAGAGCATAATTACAGCATTTATTAATTTCAAATATAACAATAAAGCAAATTATACATACTTACATGACTGCCATCCATAACCTTTAAATGTGATTTAGCACCGTACTGTGCTGGGATAGAATTATATGCTGGTGTGAGTTGTAAAAATGCAGTCCGCGAGGGCAGAAATAATATATATATATGGGTTCTCCCTGATGCCATAAACAGCACATAATGCTATTGCTTCTGTCACTTTTTTAAAAAAAAAGATGTTTGAAATATTAACTGAGCTTTTCTAGCAAATGATCTCTCTCTCTTGCACATCCAGAGTATTGCTATAGCTGGTTCTACCGCAAAAGCAAATATCTTTCTTTAACTGGCATTTGTTTTTCAGTGGAATGGGGTCAATCAGAATATTCAGAGCATGGTAGAGATGAAAAGAGAAAAGCAGCATTTTAATGATTTCAGATCAAAATAAAATATATCGTTAAGAACGCAAGTGAGTTCTCAGAACGGAGTGTGCGTGTATATGTATATATTTCTAACCGGGTCACTATAGGCTTTGTTTCTTCTCATTTCTGATTTTAAAAAGAGGAAAAAAATTAAATTAGAAGGAAAGGGGTAGCTCCATATATGTATGTATATATGCATGAGACCGGGGGGGGGGAGGAGGGGGGGAGAGATGTCAGTCTGTTTGGTAAAAACATACTCATTTGTTTCCTTTGTATGGTAATATAGATCCCGCCTCACAATCTCCTCACCCCCAGCAGCTGCCCCAGCATTTCCAATAATGGGACCAATTACCCTCCAGAAATGACCCCCACCCCCTATTTAATTTGTTACAAAGCCCTCCCCTTCCTCCCCCAACAGCCAGCCAAGGAAAGAAGGGGAGGGTATCAATAAACTACATAATCTATCGAGCCAAAAGGAATGAAAAAGGAGGGGAATATGAAGATGAAGAAAAGGCATAAGCTGGCTCCTTGTAAATAAGGGGTGAACAATTGCTCAGAAGCAAAAGAGATTTTGTAAGACAATGCTTGGATGAGGCAGAGGGGGGAAAGGAAGTTGCCTTCCACAGAAGGTCTGGCTCCTGTAGGACAAGGAAATAACAATTGAACCAGGTTTGGATAACATTAGAAGACTTTTTTTCCCTTTTATTTCATTTTACTATGGTCTGTTTAAGGCAGCCACTGATTTAACTGATTTAAAGATTCTACTCCCCAAGAGAACACACTAGTGGATCATACTCTTACTCTAGAATTTCCTATTAAAACGGTATTTGCTTCGATGCAATGTCTGGCTGATATATACTATATACTGCTTGGATGGATGGATGTACCCTTAGAAATATGTCACTGTGTCTCTACGACTTTCTATGCCATAGAAAGAGCCATATTTTTCACATCCATTCCATTTTTTCTTCTTTCTTTAGACAGGACCTTAACATTCAACGTTTCTCCACTGAATTACCTTTTTAGACTTCATATCAGCCAGAAAGATTCTTTATCCCAGATTACGCTGTTTATCCCTTTGACTCAGGCCTGTCTGTTCTGCCTGGGAATGACTCTTCAAAGACTCATGAGGAGAAAGGTTTTTTTCTCCATCACACGCTACTGAGTGTTTTAACGGGAAATGCTGGGATTTGAATTTGGGGCCATCTGCATGGAAGGTAGAATTATCACTGAACTCTTAGTCCCCCTCATTTGCTGCAGTTTAACCACAGTGCAATAACTCAGTAAACGTCTGTATGCAGCCTGCCTTGCACTGGGGATCAAATGGGTTTGTATCCAATAGAATAGAATGGAATGGAATGGAATGGAATAGAATAGAATAGAATAGAATAGAATAGAATAGAATAGAATAGAATAGAATAGAATAGAATAGAATAGAATAGAATAGAATAGAATAGAATTCTTTATTGGCCAAGTGTGACTGGACACAGAAGGAATTTGTCTTTGGTGCATATGCTCTCAGTGTACATAAAAGAAAAGATACAATAAAATATATATTTAGATTCAACTTCAGATCAGATCATTTACTGTTGCATGATGACACTGCAATCTTGCATCCACGTCATAGATATCCTTCGAAAGCAGGGGGCGGAGGGAACCAACAATTCAGCCTAATATAATCTGATAGCATGAAGACTACCATGTTTCAGAGCAAGGCTACACTGAATGCATAGTCATAGCTATATGATATACATCCATATTCAGAACTAAATCCATATTGAATTCAATAAGCTTCCCTTCCAGGTAAGTGCATTAAAGGATTGCAGGTTCATCTGCAGAGTAAATTTTATTAAATGCAAGGACATTTAATTCTGAATATCTGGGTTCAATATATACATATTTCGGGTTTGGTGGTCAAAAAGTGATCCAAATGGCAGAATTTTGCCTGATTCTTATTATAGACTATTTACATTTTACTTATTTCTACCTTCAACATCCTGAAGAGTCTGACCTGCCTAGAAAGAAGCAATTGAGATTTATAATTTTTCAAACTCAAAACATGAAAGTTTTCATCGATGAGCATGAACTAAAAATATACAATAAAATAACATCAGATTAAAATTTGTTACCCACAAATCATCAACAGCCATATGATATTTAAACAAGTAACATAAAAACGAATGTTTCACAGCATTTCCTAAATTCCATGGAGATTGGCTAAAGTAAATTTCACTCAGCAAACATCAGGTTCTGGTTGACGGTTCAAACTCTTCCTTAATTTTTAGTTCATTTGGTAAGACTTCCTTGATTTATGCATGAAACCCCAATATCAGCAGAGTGTATAAAACCATTTCCTGTGCTTGTTCAATACAGTGGTTTTTTAAATAAAAATCTAAGTTTCATGTCATTTGTGAATGCAGCAATGAGCTGCAAATTACTCTTAATAGCTTGATTCAAGAGCAGGGTAGGCATTGTTAATGCTGGCTTCTTGTACTCAAATATTGACATTTGCAGCAGGGCGCTAAAGCAAACTAAGCAGGTGGGACATCAATACAATGTCTTGAAAAGAATCTTTCCTTTAAAGCTGGATTATCATGAATGTATTTTCTCAGTTATCATAACAGATGAAAGAGGCCTCCGTTTTTAGCAATTTTACCCTCCACTGTCATAAGTATTACTTCTTTTTTCCTGAATCAAAATATAAGCTTGGATTGGATCAGGAAATGGTTTATTTCACAGGTTTGAGAAAAGAACTTTAATTTTGATACATTGCCACCAAACAACATTCCTCCAGGATCCTGCTTCCTACATTAACAAACCAGATATCCCTGGGCACAAAATAGCGGTCATCTTCTGCTTTGTTCTCCAATATCTGATAGTCAAAGTTCTACTGTCTTGGTTGACTGAGGTCATGTTTAGTTTCCAGACTGATGACCTTTAACAGACAGTTTCTCTCTCTTTTTTCCCCCTTGCATATGCTATACAGTTGAGAGTTGCTTTTTGAGATGGGTATAGAACCAAATTCTATGGCAGTATTGTGATAGTCAACCCATTTTACAGCAAAAGGTTCTGATATAGAATCATCATCCATTAAAGCAAGCATCAAAGCCTTATATTGATGAGCAGTTTCTGAGACCTAAGTATTCCAGCAGGGACATTTCCAGGCCTGACCTTCACTGGCCAGGATCTTTGCAGTGGCAGCTGGATCTAGGATTCACCTGCCCAGTTAACATTTTCCACAATGGCCTGAACTGTCTTCTTGGCTAATTCCTAAGGTGAAGAGGACCCTTTGTGACTAATCAGGAGTAACTTGCATGGGTTCTACCATCTGTTTTTATTTGATTGGGCTTCCCAGGCTTGAGCTGCTCCCCCTACATGGCTTTCACAAAGTATTAGACATATTCCTGGAAGATGAAGAGAGGATCATCAGTTTCCTATTAGTCTAAGGCTATGGCTGAAAAATTCTCAGGATGAGCCTTGGTTTAGTACAGTGCTATCCATTCACTTCCAGCTCATATTTAATCAAGTGGAATTTATGTTTTTTCTTGGAATGCTAAACTCGGTGTCAAATGTTTATTATTCACCCGTTTTTAATTATAATAAATAAATAGGTTTTTTTAAAAAAAACAGTGTCTGTCCTTTTTTTCTGCCTACATGTTCTCTTCACCACTGAATTTTAACCTTTTAAAAAATAAAATCTGAAGATCTACATCTGAAAATGGCTTGGCAGATTGTCCTAAAAATCTGTTCACAAGAAGAGATATGAAAAGGAAGCTGACAACACACTGGGCTTGGGAATCAGAGCACCCGATACAGATGGTCAAGATGGGATGGAACTGTTTTGCCAAGAGTGCTGGGCTGCCATAAGAATTACTGATCTATGAATTGCTTTGAGTACTTAAGTGCTAAAAGCACTTGTATTTATTTGTCTGCTTATTGAAAAGTTGTATGTAGGAGAGGAATTTATTATTATCCAAAGAATTCTCTGTTGAGATTTTATCCAGTGCACAACCTACTATTAACCAGCCTTCTTTATTATTTATTATATTTATTTCCCTCTTTTATTGCTGTTGCAGATTTCCCTAAAACATTTATTTCGAAGGGTTTCTCAAAAGCAGAGCAGAGCAAAGCAAAACAACTGAATTCTTGTGAACTTAATAGCAATAGTGCTTAGACTTATATACCGCTTCACAGTGCTTTACAGCCCTCTCTAAGCTATTTACAGGATCAACATATTGCCCCCAACAATCTGGGTCCTCATTTCACTGGGAAGGATGGAAGGTTGAGTCAACCTTGAACTGGTGAGACTCGAACTGTCGAACTTCTGGCAATCAGCAGTCAGCAGAATTAGCCTGCAGCACTGCATTTTAATCACTGCGCCACCATGGCTCTTAATCACACTTATACGGGTCTACTTTTTCGACCTGTGCTCAGAAGATCCCACTTCAGATATTTGGATATGGGATCAATTTCCCATTTTGAAACTGTAAGAAACAAAGGTGAATAATTAAGAAGGTAACAAAACTCACTGACCATCAAAATTCCTTTAAACAAATGCACCCTGGTTTCATGAAATAGTCTATGAATTTTTAAAATGTAAACTTTTTTCTATCTCCATTCTTGTGCCCTCCAATTATATTAGCCTAAAACTCATAGAATTATTAGCTAAATGTGGTTAGAGGTTTAATTCTGGCAACTGTAGCCCAGTACACTTGAGGGGGAAAGCTAAGAAAGGCTGGTTTATAAAATGCATTGAATATGGCTATAAAATATTTACAAAACCCAACCTTTCTGCAAAGTTTCTTATCCACCAACTTTCCTTCTCTTTAATCACAAAGTTCTTGGGAAGAAGTTCCACCTGGGTAGCTTGGACACCAGGCTGCTGCTTGAGTACCTGTTTCCAAGGTGGTGAACATAAAAGAGGTGAGCTCCCTGAGGCTTTCAGAAGATCACTGGCAAAAGGGAAAGCCATGAATTGTGTGTGTGTGTGTGGTGTTTGGCTGGGGCTGATAAAGGGAAGCTTCCTGAAAATGTATATAATTATCTGCTTAGTGTCCCAACTGAAATAAGGAAGGGACTATGAAAAGAAAAGGGAAGGAATAGCTTGACTATTATGGCTGACCCTTCTGCTGTACCATAGCATTATCATTAATGTCTGCACAATCTTAGTAGATTAAGTTGCATGGGAACTTTCTAATACTAATAGTACTAATAGTGACTTGTCTTAGTGTAGGTTGATATTCATTTTTGAATAAAAGACAGAAAATAATAAAAACCAATATTTCAGTTGTAGTTACCAAGAATAGCTAAGACAGTATAGGGTAGAGTAGTAGAGGAAAAGAAACATCTGATGGCTATTCTTTTTGGTTTAATATCCAACCAAAAATGATTTGGTCAAATTATTTTGTTTAATGCTAGATTAATTGTTTAATCTGAAACTCTTGGGCCCTGATCCCACAATATGCTTTAAAAACTGACTAAATGAGCAAATTAATATGATATACAGTATGTTGACTATGTTGAATAACTCTATAAGGCTAAATTTATCCCTAAACAAATCCATCGATGCAGAAAGTTAAACTAACTCCTTTCTGTTAGCTGTGTTCTGGGAAGAATTAAAACCAGTTGGTTAATTCAACTTACATGTCTGGCCCTCAAAAAAAAAAGAATTAGAATTAACAGTGATTGAAAAATTATGCCTCTCACTGGCAAAGCCTGACAGCACAGAACACAAGTTCTAAACTAATGAAGGCAAATATACATGCCCCCGGATAATGTTACAGAATCCAATCCAGGTTGATCTAGGCTAGAGAAGAGTTCCCTGAAGTTGGGCTCCAGCACAACTCTGAAAGCTCGGAAGACAAAATCTCTGGTCCTATGACCAGCCCAGATTGGATCCTGTAACAAGTTCTAAACCTTGATTTGCTGTACTTGGCAAATTATAACTACTGCTACTTATCTGGAGTTGGGATTAGTGATGCCATGAAGCCTTACCAGTCTTCCTGAGGCAAATACTGTTGGAAAATTTGGCACATTCTGAAAAAACAGGATAGAGATTCAGAATAACAAACACTGAGACTTTTTACATACCCAGTATAATTGTGTTTTGGCATAACTACTAGCAATGAAATTACAGTTGTCAGCTGACCTAATTAAACATGTTATGGGATCAAGCTATTAGTTTGGATTCACACAACATCCTATGACAAGGTCTAGAAAGGTTATGGTTCAATGTATTGTGAGAATCGGTTTTAGTAACCAGACCATCACAATAAATTGTAATATATTTGTTTGGACAGAATACAGCAATTGTGTTTGTTAACTAGGATAGGGATTAGCATGTTGTGTGAAACCAACTATTATCTTGTATTGGGGGTTAAGGTTAGGGTTCTATGAACCTTTGCAGAACAGATGTCTCCCAAAACCTAAATTTAAAAATGCAGGCAGAAATCTCCTAAGGTTGTAACAATCTCATTCTTAGAACACTCCAGATCTCATCTAAGAAAGCTGCCTCACTTACAAGAATACTCATTGACTTTCATGTAACGGCCACAAAATTTGGTAACACATTTTTATTTCAATCATGCGCATGTGTGTTGTCTTCATGCTCACACCGCTCCTAAACAACCTCGTTCGGGACACAGAGCAGTTCTAGATCATTAGAGATTGCATCCTCCGTGCCCAGCAAAAATCTGCTAACTGAAGCAGAGCCAAAATAAAATAGACTATGGAATCTGTGGAATCTGTGCTGCAAATAACTTTACAAGGCAAAAAATTTCCATTCAGGACCACGGACAGCAATCATGCAGTTAAACTGCAGACTAGTAACTGCAGCATTACCCTGAAGAAAAACATAGCATTTTATAGTCTGGCAAGCATAATCTTGAAAGAAACCTCACCTCATTAAGTGCTTTTCAAATAAAATGACAATTTTTTGTAGGCACTGGTTTCTTTTGGCTGATGGGGATTGGAGGAATATATCATTATGAAGGCCCTAATGGATTTATAAATGCCACTATTACTACTACTAATTAAATCTTGATCCCCTCCCCACTAAAACCTATTAAAAGCCTTTTAAATTCCATCCATCAAAAGACAGGCATGAAGCATTTTAAAGCAAGTTTGCATAACAAAAACATAAGAATCTGATATCTGAAAAAGAGTTTCTGGGATTTCTTCTTTTAAATCTTCTTTGATAACTTTTGAAAGTTATCAACTTTTAAATTGCTTTTATGTTTGTGAGACACCCTTCCCAGGTGTCCTTAATGTTTTATTTTAATAATTTTATATGTATAGACATATTTTTATGAGTGTAAGCTGCCCAGAGTTACCCTGTGGTATGATGTCTGGCCAATAAATTTTATTTTAAAAAATAGAGGAGAGGAGTAGCAGAAATAGACACAGAGTAGTAGTGATTATTGAAAATAATCACCTATTAACTTTAATGCAGAGAAAGGGTGGGTAGTAATCCAAAATTAGATTGCTTATACTGCTCAAAGTTGATTCATTCTTTAGTGGTCACAACTGAAGAAAGCATATGAGTGTGAGACCCAGAAAAAGAGTAAAAGCACTGTGGGACTTACCATACCAGTGCAAAGGACCCAGTGGATAATCAAAAAGTAGATAAAAGATGAAAATCAAAGATTTTACCTGTCAGGAGATCACCAGTTAGCTATCAGTTCTTCTGACTGACAGAGGAAAATGGCCAGTAAGTTCTGTAAATCCATTTCTTAATTTCAGATATGAGTGGCTCTGGTATTGGCAATGTAAAAGAGTGGATGCAACCAGGGAATGCACATATCTTAAGCTCATATCAACTTGCTAAAATATCCATGCTCGGAATTGCCTTGAGCCAATAGAATTTAACAGGGAAATCTGCTTGTCTTCTGTACTTTTACAACAGACTGCCAAGCTGGGAGGGGGGAGAAGAGTCACTATAGAATAAATAGCAATTAGTGGATTATAAATCTTTTGCTTTTCACTGTCTTTGAGGATAAATAAATAAGAGAAAAAACTGGAATACTATATGGCACTGCCTCTTTCAATCAAAATTTTCAAATGTATATATGTACCCTCTGATGAGCCCACAAATATTAAAATTTTGTTGGGAGGCCTGATCTTTGTTGAAACTAAGAGCAGGGCAAATGCCAATGTGTTGACATTAAAAGAAAACAGAATCAAGTTGCATTTTAGGAAGAATTTCCTGATGATATGGAAAATTAAGCAGTGAAACAGTCTATCTAAAATGGTGTTAGGCTCCTCATTTCTGGATGCTGTATGTCCACCTATCTGGGATGAATTCCTACAATGAATAGGATGTTGGATTAGATGACTGACACCATTTCTTAGACTTAGTTGCCCTTTCTGAATAAGTTGCTCTTTGTATTTTTATTGACTTAGCTTATGTGAGTATAAGATGATCAGTTTGATCATAGTCAATGTATTTGGAGAACTCCACACCAGTTGATCTGATTTTTGAAGGATCCTTTGTTGACGGTCATTTTAGGGGTGTGAATCCATTTTAGTTCATGCTTAGGGGTGTGAATCCATTTTAGATGTTGCTTTGCTGACTTAATGTTTGCTTTTCCTCCTAGTATATTTTTAGCCTTTTGTTGATTAGCCTTACTAGCTTTTAAGCATATTTCCTTTCTTTGAGTTTATTCAATTGTAAGTATATAAGACTTTCCTTTTTTCCAGTGCCTTTATGATTATTGTTTGCATTCTAGCTATAGATACTCACAGATATTTAATCACCTTAGGCCATTTTACCACTGGTCTATAGCCCACATAAGGTCAATATTGAATTATAGTAGATTCAGAATTTCTATCCCTTAAAGATATCAAGTGGCATCATATCAACCATTTCAATCATAGCTACCATTCATATCAAGTGCTAGTCACAATTGCAACTGATTTTATTATTATTTTTAAAAATACTAATTCATTGAGAAATTAGATATTTGCTGTGGTGATTTTTTGCATCTGTTAACTCAGAATCTAAACCCAATTTAATGCTCTCTATTCTTTTTCTTCTTGATTTTGTAGATTGCTGGCTTTCTGCCCAGTTAGTTGGCTCTGTACAAAGGCACTCTACTCTTTCCCTTTAACCAAGAACTTACAGGAAAGCAGAATATTACCTTTGTTTGAAAACACGAATTTTGATTAAGGTCGATATTTTTATTTTTCAAGTGATCACAAGAAAGGATACAACATGGCAATGACACTACACATGTCAAAAGTCAATGGGAAATGATTGCTGAACATAAAAATGTGGTTTGAAATATTCAGGAGTGGAAGAATTAAAATGTTCTTCTCTTAGGGTAGTTTAAGCATCCTCTTCAAAGTAGGGAAGGGTTCACCTCTTTCAATTCAAAGATTATACTCTTTGGCTAAAGGGACAATCCTCAGTCTTTCTGGGTGGTACGTCAGAACACCCATAGAATGTCCACTGACATGCTATAAGCACCACTTCTTTGGGGCATGGGCATAACATTGCAATTCGTGTAGAAAAAGGCTGAGGCTCTATGATGATGCTACAATGCTACTTTCATCAATCTGCACGAGCTGTGGTGGGTGTCTCCAGATACACCCACGTAACACCCATTCTCCACCAGCTGCATTGGTTGCCCATTGGTCTCCGGGTGCAATTCAAGGTGTTGATTATCATCTTTAAAGCCCTACATGGCTTAGGACCAGGTTATCTCCGGGACCGCATCCTACCTCATACATCCCTACGACCAATTAGGTCCCACAGAGTCGGTCTCCTCCAGGTCCCTTCAGCCAAACAATGTCAGTTGGCGGGACCAAGGGGGAGAGCCTTCTCTGTGGGGGCTCCGGTTCTCTGGAACCAACTACCCCCAGAGATCCGATCTATCCCCACCTTGCTGGCCTTCCGGAAAGCTATTAAGACATGGCTCTTCCTGCAGGCGGGGTGATGTGACCGATGAACATCTTAGGTCTCCCCCAGGTATGAATGTGTTGTTAGGCTTTTTAATCTTTTAATGTATCAAATGTTTTTAAATCATTTATTATTTTGCTACTGTTTTTGTTATATTGTTCTTATACTCTGTTGTATGCCGCCCTGAGTCCCCAGGGAGTAGGGCGGCATAATAAGAACAGCAAAATAAATAAATAAATAAATAAATCTGACCTACTCTTCTTCTAGTCTTTGCTTGCATCTCCTGTGTTAGTGCCCTTTGTTCTGCATTTAGTAACCCATACTGATCATTGAAAAAAGATTACTGAACTTGATAGGCTTTTGACCTAATTCAGCATGGTTCTTCTTATCTTCTGGGATGTATTCAAAAAATTATTCAAGACAGAGGATATAAAAGTCTGTTTTGCATCTTGGGAGTTTTCATCGCCTTTGATCTGATGACTTTTGACTGGAGTAGATGTCCAAATGTGTATTGTCTATATGCCTTCTGGTTTTGACTACCCATAGCAAGAAAATGTAAGAATTCCACTGCACAGACCGTAAGACCATAACCTTAGGTTTAATTGCCTATTTATGTAATTATTTATCAAGCTCGTATGCTGCTGCCCATCCTGCCAAAGGCATCTCAATCAGTATAGTCTTAATAAAACAATCTGTATTGCTATCTTTGTGTTTTATGGAACAGATTGATAGTGCTCATAACTATAACCTGAAACAAATGTTTAAAAAAACCCATACCTGTTGGGCAGTGAATAGTAAAAAAGAGTGTTCTGTTCATTTCTTGCAGGTTCCTTCTAACTCAGTGTTTCCCAACCTTGGCAACTTGAAGATGTCTGGACTTCAACTCCCAGAATTCCCCAGCCAGCTTTGCTGGCTGGGGAATTCTGGGAGTTGAAGTTCAGACATCTTCAAGTTGCCAAGGTTGGGAAACACTGTTAACTTATACCTTCTATGCAAAAAGAAGGGTGTAAAGAAGATAAATCATACAACCCTACTTTCAGCTCTGATCAAAACTTCCTAGTGTTTTAATCAGACCTCGCCAACACGAGGTTTCCAACTCTTATCTCAGAGAGGATGCGGTTCAAAAGAGGGAAAAAAGTTCCTATCTCTGAATGTGTAGGAAGAGAGCCATGTGAGTCCATGGTAATTCAAAATCAAAAGTTGTCTGGAAGCACCTTTCTTCAACTAACACATTTTATTAAAAGGCATAACATTTTGAGAGCAATGCATATTTCAGTAACTTTTATTGTTCAGAAAAGATGTTCCAAAACAGCTTCTGGTTTTGGGCCATCCCTGAGTCTTGAGTATCAGAATTAAGACTTGAGAACGATTAGTTAAAACCTGAACCCAGTTAAAAATACATAGAGGAAATTTGGACCATTTAGACTCTCAGCCTAATCCATTTCATAGGACTGTTGTCAGGGCAAAGTAGCAGGAAGAATTTATATAACTCAACCTTGAGCCCTTCTGAGACAAGTCAGGATATTTAAAATTAGGTAGGCCCATTATATATTTTCTTGTTCTTTTTGTGAAGATTCTTAAAATTGGCTCCAAAAAATAAAATGTTAGAGGAATAAGTAATTTTGATTATCATCTTTTTTTAGAAAACTGAAGCAAAGAAATTAGGCAAATTTTCAGCAGAAGTACCATTTTGAGGACAGAGAAGAATAGCAATAACACTTAGATTTATATACGGTACCACTTCATAGTGCTTTACAGCCCTCCCTAAGCAGTTTACAGAGTCAGCATATTGACCACAATAATATGGGTCCTCATTTTATTGGCCTCAGAAGGATGGAAGGCTGAGTCAACCTTGAGCCAGTCGGGATTGAACTCCTGGCAGTGGGCAGAGTTAGCCTGCAATACTGCATTCTAACCACTGCACCACCATGGCTCCAGAAGAAATTTTTCTTATGAATAATGATAATTAATTAAAGATGGAATAAAAACTACCTTTTATTTTTGCAAAAGAGACTGCACTTTTCAACTTGGTAGAAGAAGATATCAGCTTTTCTCAAACTATGCCACTTCAGATTATAGACAGAGCATGCAGAATCTCTGGAGACACACATATACACACAAACACAAAGAAAAATATATCCACACACCAAGAATTTACCACATCAATACGTGGATAAAGATGGATGGATTGATGGATATAGACAGACAGAGATAGATATAGAAATAGAGATGCAGATGCAGATAGATAGAAAGATAGAGATGATAGAGATAGAGATGTCAGATGTTTTAATAAAGGTCACGAAAAACACTGGAATTTCTAAGATGTGGAATTAGACAACTAACCAGAATTATGAATTAATCTAATCTTTAGTTCATTACAACCACACACAATGGAAACATATGGGGAATTCAAATTAGCTCAACAGTTATTTGATTAAATCTATAAAAGGTACAGAAAAGGAAGAATTTTGGAAAGATGGAGCAGTCTGCCAAAGGTAAGTAAAGGCAAATGCTAATGCTGTCATATGGAGACAAGAGGACAGTAGACAGTTAATAGTAACTTTGTTCAAATGGAAGTGGCAGAACAGGATAATAACTAAATATTATTTTTATTGTAGATGTTATTAGAAAAATTGAATTCATGACGAACTTTATAGAAATTAGATATATGCTAAAACTTCTTACTGTTAGTTCAATTAGCAGGTGAAAAACATTTCTATATCATAAACAGGTAAAAAGGAAATCATTAATTTATGAAACATAAACAGCCATTGGAAGGGCAATGATGTCATGGGATATGGCGGCATATAAGAATAACAAAATAAATAAATAAATAAATAAATATGTGATGTAACTTGCCCCCTTCCCTGCTCCCAAAACTTAATAACACAACTTTGAAATGTAATAACCGACATCAACCACCAAGAGCAAGGGAAGGTTTATAACATTATATAAAGAAGGATGTACATTCTGATAGTAACCACTGTCCCCATTTCTGCTCAGTATGATGCAGCCTGCGTCTTTGGGTTATTTCAGATGGTTGTAACCTATCAAAACCCAGTTTAACCCTGTGACAGAATTCTTACTTTCCTTCTATTATGGGTGGTAAATGTAAAGGTATATAGTGTTCAAGAATGGTCTCAGATGCATGCTTTGGATCAAGACTCCTGATTCTGAAGGTTGTTAGGAAATATCTGGGTGCCTATGATACCAGTGATAAGGGAATGCTTTCTTCAAGATCCTTCTGCTCTCTGAAGTGTTAAATTAATCAGTTAATTAGGGTGCACCATGAGATTCAGTTGCATTCAGCAATAAGAAGGGAACTAGTTATTTACACATCCCGAAAGTCCCCAGCATACTGAACGGAGAGTGCAAGCTGCACCTATTCCTACCGTCAGAGGAAAGCAAGTGTACACAGTGACCTACTTTTCTGAAATGATTACGCCTGCATTTTATACTACTTTTCAGTGAAATGGCGATTCTTTGAGCCAAGGCAGTACATAAAATGGCGGACAGCCATCCCTACTTGCTAATAAATTTTCTGTCAGTAGCAAGGCAGTTCTAATTCTTCTTGCCAAGTTATTTTTAAGGCGGAGATTAAAATTTTGAAACGAGAATAACATGTTATGTTCAATTCTGTTAAGCGGATGTTCTGCCTGCTTGGGTGGCATAGCAGGTGGCTGCATCTAGCTAACCTTGGCTGATCCCCAGAAAACTAAGTTTCAAGCCAGAAGAAAGAAAAAAACATACTCTGAATAGCTTTGAATCTGCGTTATTACTACTTTCGGTATACTACTCCCTTCCTTATCACTTGCTTGTCATGTCTGCAAAATCTGTAAACTCCTAAAGAAGACAAGTCTCTTTTCTGCAGGAAATTGCAACACAGATAGAGTTTTGTCCCTTGTCTTTTTCCTGTCCCATTTCTCCTGCCTATTATCTAGCAAGAAAAGATATGTAAAAAAATAAAATAAATCTTGTCTGATACATTAATCGTACCATACTCATACTCAAAGAATTCCTTCCTCTACATGGCCACTACTCTTTCAGAAACATTGTTATTAAGATGCTCCTATAGCATGTGTAGTCTGCTTTCCATCTGCACTTCATCCATCAGAAACTATTTGATAATCAATAGTCAAATATTTCAAACACTTGAGATTTTAAGAATTTCAGCCATTTGGTGCCATGGAATCTTCTCGAGCTTAGCATCTACAGGTAGTCCTTGACTTATGACCACAATTAAGCCCAAAATTTCTGTTGTTAAGTGAGACATTTGTTAAGTGAGTTTTGCCCCATTTGATGACTTTTCTTGCCACGGTTGTTAAGTGAATCACTGCAGTTTATAAATTAGTAAGCTGGTTATTAAGTGAATCAGGCTTCTCCATTGACTTTGCTTGTCAGAAGTTCGCAGAAGGGGATCACATGACCCCGGGACACAGCAATGGTCGTAAATATGAACCAGTTGCCAAGCATCTGAATTTTGATCACATAATCATGGGGATGCGGCAAAGGTCATAACTATGAAACATTGTCATAAGTCACATTTTTCACGGCCGTTGTAACTTTGAATGGTCACTAAACAAACTGTTATAAGTTAAGGACTTACATGGTTTCAAGATGTTCTCCATATGCATTTTAGTATGATTCCCACCATCCTCTTTCTAAAGGTCATATGGCTAGCATGGCTAGCTCAGGAATTCTGGGAGTTGAAGTCCACTGGTCCTCAAAGAACCATAGTTTGGCCACCCCGTCATATACTGTAGCTTCAGAATGCTTCACCCATTCTCTATACAAAAGCCTATTGGACCAACAATGAGACAGTGTCCTTTACTGCATCTGGAAATGCCAGATTGGCTTGGGGACACAAGGGAAATTGTATAAGCACAAAAAACCTGTTTACCAACATCTTGCTGATCCTTGACCCTCAAAAAATTAAACCCAAGCACCATCTTAGTTATTTAATGATAAGAATTTTCTTTGTCTAGACTTCCGGGGGCGGGGCCATGGCGGAGCGAAGCTAAGAAGCAAACCGCTGCAACTTAGCTCGAGTTTCTTCGTTCGGACTGCCGAAAATCCGCAGCGTGGAGCCTTGCAGGGGCTAGCGCGAGGAAGGGGATCATCGTGCGAGGACGGGAGGAAGCGCAAACCCCCGCTGAAGCAGATGGAAACCCCAAATCGGAGCGAAGAAGAAACCAGCAAACCACGCTGGTCCAGAGGTATGGCCGCCTGAGCATACAGCAAGGAAGGGAGAGATAGAGGAATGGCAAAATATCCGCAGATCATTGGAAATATCAGACAAATTGGATTACAGTTTTGATTTTCGGAGAATATTCCTTAAGAGAAGAGAACGATCGGCACCCCCGAAAGACAATTGAGTCTCCAAAAAAAAAAGAACCTAGCGGCGCCTTAGCGGAAAGGAGCGAAGGCGAGACAAATAAAACTAAATCAATAGACTGCTTTAAAGGGATATAACCCAGAAAGAACTACGGGACTACCGGAAAAACAGTTGAGGGTAAAAAAGGGACCCACGAGAAGATCATATTGGAAATACTTTGAAATTAAAGAGGGGGAGGAAAGGAGAGAGAACTGTGACAAAGCAATCCTCTAGAGCGCAGACATCTTGAATAGACTGTGAAACAGGAAAAGAAGATTGAAGACACCACCCCCAGAGAGACATTTGTAAGATACAGCATATGATACCCAATCAACTTGAAAACTTTAACGTATATATTGAGCAAATCTATAATTAATAATATTTTGATGGTTAAACTCTAACATTTAGTTACTAAAGTTATTAAAGTTAAGATTAGTATATGTGGATTTCTAAGTAATTAAATACTACGGTTATTAGTACATATTAGTTTTTCCTTTTATGGAAAGTAAGAAATAAGAAATAAGATTTTAAGAGGTATCATCAATAATTTAAATTAAGAAATTGAATTAAGTGAATTTATATATATATATTTATAGACATTTTCTTTCGCCTTTTTCTTTTCTTTCTTCTTTCTTCTTTTTCTATTATTGAATATTAAACTACTTAAACTGTTTAGATTGTGAATTAACAAAGATAGAAATTGTTAGCAAATATTTTTTTTCTTTTATTTATATAATGAAAAGATAAATAGCAATAATAATAATAATAATAATAATAAGCTCTTAATAGAAATCTACAAAATAGAAAATTGATATTCAAATGATTAAGAATTAATCCTTCTTTTCTATCTCCCTATCTCAAAACACGAACAATACTCTCCAATACTCTCCCTTATTGTACTTTAATGAATTTTTGACTTTCATCTGATTCCTTTAAACTTTAGACTCGCTACTCCACTCCACTCTTTCCTCTTCTTTTCCTTAGTAGATAGTAATAAATTTATGAAAGTGTGGAATAACTTTTTCAGCAGAGTGATCATGTCAACAACAACTACTGTGACCAAACCAATTAAGAAACCAACTCCGGTAACACCTTCAGCAACAGGGCAAAAACTGATAACAGAGATGGCAACCACTGAAAAACAAGGACAAGCACCTTCACTATACACTATGCAGACCACATTAGATAGAATACAGGAATTTATGATGACACAACAAGAAACAATGGTTAAAATGCAGCAAACAATATTTAATAATCAAGAACAGACCAATGAAAATTTTGAAGAAGTCAAGGGAAATATTAAAAAATTAGACAATAGAATGGAGGTAATCCAGGGAGTGGTAGCAAAACATGAACAACAAATTAAAAATTTAGAGGAAAAAACAGACATAACCGACAAAAAAATAGAGGAAACAGAAGAATTACTAAGAGCAAAAAACAAAGAATTAGAGGGAGCTATTGCCCTCCTCGAAATGGAGAAATCAGCATTCTACTTAAGGTTCCAAAACATACCAGAGGTGAAAGAGGAAGAACTGCGTGAACAGGTAGTAGAGATATTAGCAGTTGCTCTACAGGTAGAAAAAGAAGAAATAAATAGACACATAGATGAAATCTACAGAGTACAAACAAATTTTGCTAAAAGACATAAACTACCCAGGGAGGTACATGTAAGATTCACAAAAAAAGCAATAAGAGATGAAATTTATAAAACCACGAGAACTGAACAAATACTACATAAGGAAAGAGAAATCAATGTATTAAAACAAATTCCCAAACGAATAAGAGAAAAGAGAAGAGACCTACAATACTGTACTGCAAAACTAATAAGGCAAGAAATTCCCTTTAGGTGGTTGATTCCGGAAGGAATCCTAGTGACGTGGAAAGGGAAAAAAATTAAGATAGAAACAATGGAAGAAGCAGATCAATTTATCGAAACACATTTAGAAAAGGAAGGAGAGAGCAGTGCAGAGGGAGAGGGACAAAGCCAGGAAGAAAAAGAAATGATAGAAGAAATGGAGAGAATGAAAAGACAAGAGAGAGAGGGAGATAGGAGGGTGAAAATAAAAGAAGTAAAAACCGCGAGACTAACAAGAGCAACAAGTAAAAAATAAGATGCAAAATCAAATTAAAATATTTTCAGTTAACATAAATGGAATTAATTCATCAATAAAAAGAAGACAAATACTCAATAGACTACAGAAACAAGGTTCAGACATTACATGTTTACAGGAAGTTCATATTAAAAAAGAAGAATATAAGTTATTACAATACCCCAAGATAGGTAATCTCTTTACATCCCTGGCCGACTCAAGGAAAAGAGGAATAGCACTATATATCAAAAATTGGTTAACCCCCAAACAAATATATAGAGATACAGAAGGAAGAATACTCATAGTGGAAATTACAATAGACAAAACTAAAATATCACTAATAGTTATTTACGCCCCTAACAATGGACAAAAAGAATTCTATAAAAAATTATACCAACAAATTATTAAATTAGAGAGAGAAAACATTTGTATAATCGGAGATTTCAACGCAGTGGTAGATGTTAAAGAAGATTATAAAACGGGATCAAAAAAAAATGTGGAAAGGAAAACTCTACCTAAAAACTTTTTTGAAATGGTGAATGAATTTAAAATAAAAGATATATGGAGAGAAAGACACCAGAAACAGAATCAATATACATATTTTTCAAACCCACATCAATCCTGGTCTAGACTCGATATGGTCTGGTCAAATATAGAACCAACTATCAAAATAGAGAGTGTAGAAATAGAACCTAATACATGGGTGGACCATAACCCTATAATAATTACAATAAGAGGAACGAGTAAGGTAAGAAGGAGATGGATGATGAACCAGAAAACAATAAAAGAAAAAGAATTTAAACAATATATGGAGAAAGAATTAACTTTCTTTCTACAGGAGAATTGGAACGAGGATACATCTATACAAAATATTTGGGACACTATGAAAGCATATATAAGAGGATTAACTATTGCATACTCTATTAAAAGAAATAAAAATAAAAATAAGCAAATCAAGGACTTACAAAACAAGATAGGGGAATTGGAACATAAATTACAAGAGACGCCACAAAATAAAGAGATAAAAGAAGAAAAAGATTTAATTAAACACAAAATAAATCTGATATCACAAGAAGAAATTGCATTAAAAATTAAGACATCCAAACAGAATTATTTTGAACATGCTAACAAACCAGGCAGATGGTTAGCCTACAGATTAAGAAAAGAAAAGGAAAAAAAAACAATACAACAATTAGAGGATTCGCTAGGGAAAATGCAGTTTGAAATAGAGGGGAAAAAAGACATAGCACGAGAATATTTTAGAGAGCTATACAGTAAAGATACTATACAACTCCAGAACATACAAGAGTATTTAAAAAATTCTAATATAGTGCAACTACCAGACGATATTAAAGATAAGATGGATGAAGAAATAACATTAATTGAATTAGAAAAAGCTATTAGGAATCAGAAAAACAATAAAACCCCAGGACCGGATGGTATTCCAGCAGAGTACTACAAAGAATTACAAACGATTTTAAAAAATATACAACTAATTACATACAATGAAGTACTAACAAAAGGAGCAATCCCAGATTCATGGACAGAGGCACTGATAACAATCATTCCAAAAGACATCAATATGAAACATAAGATCCAGAGTTACAGGCCAATCTCGCTCTTAAATTCAGACTACAAAATCTTTGCGTCTATAATGGCGGAAAGATTAAAAAAAACGCTTACCAAAATTATACATTCAGATCAAAATGGCTTCCTACCAAATAGACATATTAAAAACAATATAAGAACAATTACAAATATTTTAGAATACTACGAGACGCACCCAGGGGAATCCATGGCACTCATATTTTTAGATGCCCAAAAGGCATTTGATAACCTAAACTGGGACTTTATAATAAATCAATTGAATAAAATGAATTTTGGAGAGAATTACATAAGGACAATCAAATCAATATACTCAAAACAAACTGCTAAAATTCTTATAAATGGAGAAACTACAAAAAATTTCAATATAGAAAAGGGAGTTCGACAAGGCTGTCCCCTCTCCCCCCTACTATTTATATTATCATTGGAATCATTATTACAAAAAGTAAGAGAAAATAAAGAAATAAAAGGACTTAAGATAAAAGAGCAGGAATATAAATTACAGGCATTCGCTGACGACTTGGTTTTCAACATAGAAGAACCATTAGAGACAGGACCAATTTTACTAAAAGAAATAAATGAATTCGGGAAAGTAGCAGGTCTGAAAATCAATAAACAAAAAACTAAAATAATAACCAAAAACCTGACAGACACACAAAATAAGGAACTAGAAAAGAAATCAGAACTACAAATTGTTAAGAAAATAAAATATCTAGGAATCAATCTGTCAGCAAAATGCACCACAATAAAAGAAGCAAATTATATGGAAATTTTAAAACAAATTGAAAAAAAATTAGATAAGTGGAACAAATTACAAATCTCTCTAATTGGTAGAATCGCAGCGATTAAAATGTCAATATTACCTCAAATTCTGTACCTATTCCAAACCATTCCAATCAAATTAGAGAAAAAATATTTTGAACAACTAAATAAAATACTAACCAAATTTATATGGGCCGGGAAAAAACCAAGAATCAAATTAAAATATTTACAACAAAATAGGAATCAAGGAGGATTCGGACTACCGGACTTTGAATTATATTATCAAGCATCCGCTTTAACATGGATAAAGGATTGGATTCAAATTAAAAATAGACGTTTACTGGTACTAGAAGGTTATGATTTACATTTAGGGTGGCATGGATTCCTCTGGGATGATAAACATAAAACACACTCATACTTCAAAAGACATAAAATCAGAGACTCTTTCTTAGGAACTTGGCTTAAGATCAAAAAACAATACTACACCAAAATACCACCCTGGTTCTCTGGTATGGAAGCCATTACACACCCAAACACAACAAATCTGGAAAAAATGGTCACATATTAAGAAATACTGGAAGAAGGAGGAGCCATAAAATCTATAGCAAAACTGGAACAGGAAGGAATCAAGATTGATTGGTGGCCATATTTTCAAATTAAGAACAGATTAGAAAACGATAAGAGAAAATACGGAATACAAAAACTCAAATCAGAATTAGATAAAATTTTACTAGATCAAGAACCAAAAGCAATAACTAAAATATATAAATTTCTCCAAAAAAACAAAACACAAAAAGACATAATAAAAGGAAATATGATAAGTTGGACGAAAAATTTCAGACATGAGATACAAATTAATGAATGGGAAAAAATTTGGAACCAAAACTACAAGATGACAAAATCAGTTTCATATAAAGAAAATTATTATAAAGTATTCTATAGATGGCACCTCCCTCCAGCGAGATTGGCAAAAATGTATAAAAATCTATCACCAAATTGTTGGAGATGCCAACACAAAACTGGATCTTACTATCATATGTGGTGGACCTGTCCAAAAATAAAAACTTTCTGGAATACAATCAAAAACTGGTTAAAAGAAATCACACAACAAGACATAGATATCAAACCGGAAATTTTCCTATTGGGAAACATTAATCAAAAAATGCAAAAGAAATACTATTACATTATACTACATATACTAACAGCGGCGAGAATAACGATAGCACAAAATTGGAAATCAAACGATATTCCCGATGAAAGCAGTGTAATTAGTAAAATCCTGGACTGTGCCGAAGCAGATAAATTAACCATGGAACTGAAAGGAAAGGAAGGCTCCGACTAGTATGAAATCTGGAATTTATTTTACAATTGGTACGGAAAACGAAAACAAATAACATCAATGTAATAAATAGAAATATAGGCCAAATAAGGCATATAGAAATTGAATTAGAGAATTTACGGGGAAAATAGTTATATTGTATTACTATATATGTATACTATGATATTATTGAACCAACTGTGCCTTATTTTTCCTGTACTATTATTATTATTATCATTTATACTACTACTAATATTACTATTGTTATATTATTATAAATACTAGGGTTAATTTTACTACCACTACGTTTCACTTATAAAACACAATGCAAAATACGAGACAAAAATCGAAAACCACATTAAATTAAATGTTAAATATATATTTGCCGTAGAACAAACTATAGAAATAGACAGCTTTATAGCTGTATGCGTTTTTTATGTTTTGTATATGTTTATATTGTACTTGTCAATGTCGTAAATGTTTTTCTTTTGTGTGTTTTTGTTTTTTTTAAATGTAAATAATTCAATAAAAACTATTTTTTTTAAAAAAAGAATTTTCTTTGTCTTAATATTTCCTTAGTACAATGTCAGTAGGTTCAGAATCTCTAGAGGCACAGAAGTAAAATGTGCCATATAATGAGGTCCCATTAGCTATGTTTCCTTAGCTCATTTTTCCATTTTCAGAAAAAGCTTAAACATAGATAGATCTGTATTTCTCAATGGCACACAACTCTTTGTATAGGTAGAGGCAGATATTTCTCTCTCTCGGCACAATCAGAATATATCTGCTGACCAAAGGTCCGCATTGGCGACAGAAAGGGCATTCAGCCATTAAATGCTCTGCTAGCTCCATTTAGCTGCCCAGACTCTACCCAGCAAGGAATTATGGGGTTGTTAAATGATGATGATGATGATGATGATGATGATGATGATGATGATGATGATGATGATGATGATGATACAACCCTTTGCATAAACTATTTTGCTAAAGGTGTGGACTTCATGTCTTTCACAGAAGAAACATCAATCCACTCTTCATAGAAAAGAATCCCATTTTTCATATAGGTGAGAATCCTGGTAGTATTTCAAGATGGAAAGGGTGTAAAAGGGACTTGAAGGTTTCCTACTGAGAATAATAGAGGCAATTGTGTGTAGATTTGACATGTGATCTTAAGAGGAACATGTGTTCAGATGTGACAGGGAAACTGACACAATTCACAATTTACTATCAATCATTTTGTGATTTCTGTGGGAGTGAAGAGTACAGCTTGGAAAAAAAATCTCCAATGGATCTCTAAAGAAAATGATGCTCTGGGGAATGTGTGAAAAAATTGGAGTAATAGGTAGTTATTTCACCCCTCCTTCCTGTTAACAAGGCATTGTTAGGGAAAGTAGGATACTAGAGATAGGTACGAGCGCTGGTGTTGGCAAGGAGGAAAAAGAGTTGTCCTGAATCAAACAAGACCATTTTGTAAACACAAGCCAGGTATAATCAACCAGCTAGCATGAGAAACAGACTGCAAGCAGTCCATTGTAATAAAAAAGGGGAAAGAAATTCAGGATTGAAACCTTAGGGTTTGCACAGAAAGGGGGACAGAGAAGCTGATCTTTGTTATAATTGTGTATCAGCAATAAATATCTTATGTGTTGTGACTTATTCTCCAAAACATCAGAGGGCAGGACGAGAAGTGATGGGTAGAAGTTTGTTAAAGACAGATCAAACATAGAAGTAAGGAGAAATTTTCTGACAGTGAGAACAATTAATCAATGGAATAGCTTGCCTCACACAGTTGTAGGTGCTCCATCACTGGAGGTTTTCAAAAATAGACTGGACAACCGTTTGACCCGGATGGCAAAGTTCTCCTGCCTTGAGCAAGGAGTTGGGACTAGAAGACCTCTGAGTCCCTGTCAGACCTATGATATTCTACGAGGGTGAGTCAAAAAGTAATGCCATTTTCTTTAGGACAGGTATAATTACCAACACAGGAACATGTAGCATACATCAAAATGAAGCTGGTCCTCTGTGGATCACATCCCTACTTCTCAACATAGTCACCGTTTCTCTCAATAGCAATGTTCCACCTTCGAATGAGAGCATGTATCCCTGCCTCATAAAATTTTGTTGACTGTTCTTTGAGCCACGTCTTCACTGCAGTTTTCACTTCCTCGTCACTGGAATAATGTTTGCCTCTCAAACTCTCTTTCAAACCCTCTATAATCTAAAGTATTGTCCTCAAACACATTTTGTAATCGTCTGTGAACGTTCACAGGGGTTTCCCCCTCAGCAACAAGGAATTCAATCACTGCTCTTTGTTTTTGATGCAACTCTAAGGGGGCAGCCATTTTGAATTTTCCTTGCAAGTCTACAAACCTGAAAAGTAAGAAACAAAATATTTCAGAACGTAAATGATATAATCATTTATAACTGGGAAAAATTCCAGGTATTTTTATCAAAAACTTCACCTGAAATAAAGACAATGGATTTACTTTTTGACTCACCCTCGTATGTCCTTGTTTTCTTGTAAGTGCCGGATTCTAGAGAAAAATTATTGGATGTTATGTTTTTATGTTTCTGCACTATTTTGTATGGTTACCATATCTAGGCTGCAAAAATCTGGATGACCACCAGAAATAGAAGAATTTTATCTCTTTGATAAATCCAGATCCCCCTCCCACCCCCCGCCTTGGGCAAGCTTGCCTACCATGGAAACCACTCTTGCTTTCCCCTCTTTTGATGAAGAGAATGTTATTTTTGAGAAGGAATGTATGTAGATGCATTGATGGAGAATTCCAGGATTTAGCACTATTTCAAGTACAGATGTATGCTCAGATAATCTTTTCTTGCAAGCATGCACCAGACTTTTCAGGGGCCAAATAAGAGAATACTGTGTAGTTCTGTTGGATCTATGGCTACCTAAGACCCTCCTCTTCATACAGGTTGCTTCCTTGTTTCAATGCAACAGACTAATAGATGTATTCTGGAAGCAACTGTCTCCTATATTATATTTGCAGGATCCAATCTGGGTCGGCCACTCAGACCAGAGGTTTAGTCTTCTAAGCTTTCGGGCTCATACTTGAGCCCATCCTCAGGGAATTTCTCTCTAGCAGAGTGTGTAGTAGAGAGAAATTCCCTGAGGATGGGCTCCAGCATGAGTCCAAAAGCTCAGAAGACTAAACCTCTGGTCCCTGTGACTGACCCAGACTGGATGCTGCAATATTATCCTGGGACATGTATATTCGCCTTCACTCATATATTATATTACCCTAAAATATTATATAACAATTACTTTTGCAAAACCCTTTTTCTGGGATGTCCACTGCTTGCAAGCCAATTATATTTTGAGGTAAAGGTGATGAGCACCCTCTTGTGCCCAGCATCAAAATAACAGAGATAAACGGAATGTCTTCCATTTTTTTTTATTATTATTATTTTATTTGTATATACACAAAAACTTGACATGACATAACATACAAACATATAATCTTAGGAATTTAATTTAATGGATTTCCACTTAGGATAGGAATTCCACTTCCTATCTTACTTATAGCTAAAGATCAGTACAAAATTCCATATACATATTGTAAATAATTACATTTCTAATTTATTTCAGTATCCATTTCTTCCATATATTTGTCGGTGTAAGTTATCTTATCTTATTTATTTATATTAAAGAGTAGTAGAGTATAAATTATATGACACATGGAATCCCTTCCATTTTAAATCCAGTCATTCTCTTTCTTACATGAAGCCTTTAATATCAGGTGTGTAATGTACACTGGAGCCAAGGGGAGGTGGATCTGACTATTTTACACCTACACAGTTAATTAATAAAAGCCTTTAACTTCCAAATGTTCCAAACATTTCCAATCCAAATGCAAATGTTTGTAGCTGAAACATTATACTTGATCTGCCACATCAGAACAAGGTGGTAGAATCACCTGGACCCCTTCAGGCATTGCCAGAAGAATTGGTTCCACTAGGTCAGGCCTACTATATCATAGAATGACTCAAAAGCATGGAAAGAAAGATTATGGTCCTCTTCCATTGTTATTCTCCAGGTACTTAATATATCCAGAGACAGGGGTGGGCTGCTGGGGATTTGCAGGGGTTCGGGAGAACCTCTAGCTAAGATTCTGTGCAGTTTGGAGAACCCCCAAATCCCATTCCTGGCTGGCCCTGCCCATCCCTCCCCTCCCAGGAGTCCCCATGCGGCTCGTTTTGGATGCAGGTAAGGGCAGGGCACGCGCAGAGACTCGGGGAGGGTGAAAAATGGGCCTACCAGAAGTTCGGGAAGGCCAGAAATGGGCCCATTTCCAGCCTCCAGAGGGCCTCCGGAGCCTGGAGAGGCCGTTTTCGCCCTCCTGGAGGCTCGAGGAAAGCCTCCGGACCCCAGGCAGGGCAAAAGCGCCTCCCCAGCCATGGTGCAGGAGGCCGACTAGGCCAGACCCACCATGGCCATGCCTGTCAGCCTCCATGCTGCCTGCTTGCTTCGGCTGCCATAGAAATGGGGGGGGGGGAGGGAAGGTTAAGTATTTGGGAGGGGGAAAACTGTGCAGGAGATGTCTCTTCATGTGTCTGATTAGGAGTTTAGGGAGGAAAGTTCTCATCATGTACACGGCCAGGCTGCATGGACATGTTTACAGCCTGCTCAAGGTCAACGGCTTCGACTGACCAGATGTGGAGGCTCCACCTGGAAGTGTGCCCACATGACATCTTGGGGTGCCGGAATTGGATGATTTGCCCAGAGGGTTATGTGGGGAGGGATTTGGGATTATTTCTCTATGCGATTTACTCGCCTTTTGCCTCAGATCTTGCTTTCATTTTGTCGCTATCAGTTTTTGTCTAGTAAAAGTACTCTTCTCTATCATCATGGAGTTGGAGTCTTTCTTTCCTGGATTTTGAATGGAAGCACACCTGACAACGCCCACCCAGCAACCGGGCAGAGAACCCCTTGCTAAACATTTTGAAGCCCAGAGATAAGTAACACCCTGTCCCTGTCCAGAGATAAGTAACACCCTCAGACCTAGTAGCCAATGATAGGAGGCCAATTATAAAACTGATATTCACAAATTCCACTATTAGAGCAATGTTTTATTTAAAGGATGACTTTAAACGGTGAGAGAGGTAGGAAAAACTTTATTCAGATTTTCTATACTTTATATAGTTTCTTATATCTCTGTCATACCTCCCTTTATCCACATTTCCTCCAAGCTACATCACAGTGTTAAGATTAGTTGAATTTATTTACAGTTCCATTCCAAATTATGTAGTGTGCCTTGAAAAGAAAAAAAAGTTGTGGACTGTGTTAAAATTTTCACTGAACACTAATGGACCATGTTGTGCTTCATTTTAGAAGGCAAAATATAGTTCAAGGTGATGAAATGCTTATGTACACCATGTCCGTACTACACTCTTTAAAGCAGCTGCATATTTTTCCAATGTGGCACAGTTGTCTTCTACAGATGCAGAGCAAGCCAATCAAAAGAGCTTTTAATGTAAGGAATTGCAGACAGATGATACATGCTTGCCCATGAGTATTCCAGATAATGTTTTTGCCTTCAAAAATTGAAATAGTGCATAGTCCGACCAACTAGAGCAATGTACAATTCAAAAATTGTTCAGAAGTGCTTTGGACTTCATCATAAATACTTCTAGAAGATATCCTCTGGAAATCTCTGCAATCTCTTTTTGATTTTGCCATCTTGAATATTTTGGTATCATTATGATTCTGTATTCCTGCCCTAACAGGCAAAGAGAAAGATCGTGACTTCTTACGATTCCTGTAGCTTCTTTGGCAGCAACACTAAACTATTTTCCCCACATTCCTTCCCAGGAGGCTTCACCATTCACATCTCTCCAAATGAAAAAATGCATGTGTAATTTTATTCACTGTTTCCTTTAATCAATCCATGATAGCAGCTACTCCCTTGCTGGGGGATTTAGCCAAAAGCTTTTGAAAGTCAAAGAATACAGTCTCTGATGGATGTTTTCTGTCTGAGTACTTATTGACTCTCTCAAAATCTCATAAGTTAGTGAGACAAGAATCTTCCTTGTAGGTCATGTTGGCTTTTTTCAGCAAGGCCCATTTTCGAAATGTCTGATTATTTATTTTCTCTTAAATAATATTCACTCCCCCCCACTTTATGTCTGTGTGTGTATGTGTTTGTGTGTGTGTGTGCTGGGCTTTACAAAGGTAGATAAATTGAAGCCTGTGTACTGTAGCCACAGATCTTGTTTTGCAGTCCTTAAAGTCCCTTTACATCCTACCAGAGGTGGGTTCCTCCCGATTCGGACCGGTTCGCCTGAACCAGTAGCAACCCGCTGGTGATGTCACGATGATGTCACAGAACTGGTTCTGTCAGTGCCGGTCCGTGGACGCCGTCATCTTTTCTTTTTGAATTTTTTCATGGTTTTTTTCTTCTTCTGCGCATGCGCAGAAGCCAAGTTTCTGACACTGCGCATGCGTCGCCATCTTGTTTTTGGCTTTTTTGGTTTTTTGGGGGGGAATTTCCAGTACTGCGCATGAGTCGCCATCTTGTTTTTGGCTTTTTTGGGGGATTTTTGGGTACTGCGCATGCGCGCGCGCGCCTACGCAGCACAGCCACGTGGCACAGGAGGAAGCGAACCGGCAGCAAGGTAAGTTAGAACCCACCCCTGCATCCTATAGGTGCCCATGGAAAACCAATGATCCTTTAATGATTTTTGCTTTGTTAATTAAAAAACTAATAAATAGATTTAAAATAAATGTAAATATTGAAAACTATGTTACTACTCATTAAAATAAGTAAGGAAAAAAGATTTAACACACCTACTTTTTAAAAAGAAAACAAAATTTTAAACATTGAAAACAGGTCAAAATTATTTATTTTATTCATTCATTCAACTTGTACATTGTCAGGTTCCACAGAACTCCTAGCCATTAACAACATACATAATATAAACATCCACAGCATTTGACTCAATAAAGTCTCCTAGGTAAGCTAGACAAAAACTATAAACCATTCGCAGGAAGAATAAATTAAAAATTAAAAAATAATTTGCAATCATTAGTAAAACAAAACAGATATATTCTAACTTAGATGCCCTTGGTCAATGAACAAATACTCTAAGGCAGGGGTAGGCAAAGTTGGCTCTTCTATGACTCATGGACTTCAACTCCCAGACTTTCTGAGCCAATCATGCCAGCTCAGGAATTCTGGGAGTTGAAGTCCATGAGTCATAGAAGAGCCAACTTTGCCTACCCCTGCTCTAAGGAAGATCTCAGATTTAAGCATCTTCCAAAATTCAACCAAGGTGGGAGGAAATTCTAATTTCAACCAAGAGGCTACTCAGAAGAGCAGGTGCTGTTAAATCAACCCTTTTCTTCTCAGTCCCCTCTTACTTAATGGGATACTACAAGCAGCCTCTCCATTGACAACTGAGTGGATAATGGTTGGAGAATGCAATCATACAAGTAAGTATGTACCATACCTAAGTACCAAGCTATACAAGTAAGTATGTACCAAACTATATAGGATTTCATAGGTTAAAACTGGCACTTTGAATTGTATTCAGAAATTTATTGTCCACCAACAGCAGTCCATATAATATAATGTGCTCTTCGTTATAGTCTCTGGTTAGCAAACAGGGCACTTCATTTATACAAATTACAATTCTGAGGTGGTCTCCAGTCCCATGAAAAATGCTTTGCAGTAATTCGTGATAGCATTAATTATTCTGGAAAGATAGGGCCATAACTGGCAAATGAGCTGCCAAAATCTCACAAGATTTTGTAGAGAGAATGCTGAAATGTAATGAGATTTGATAATACCAGATTTCTACTGTTTTGATTATTTATTGATTTATTTGATTTAACTTTGGCATTGCCTGACTCCAGAACACATTTACATATTGAGAGGGATGAGTAAAGACTGCCATGTTCTTGTAACAACATTGTACTGTCACACTACAAGATGCATCTTCTTTTGGAACCCTTCAGTTTTTTCTAATCTTGCGTTACATCTCTCAGGTTGCCTAAAACAGGGGTCCCTGAATTTTCAGTTGTCCATAATCTGAGATTTTCAGGAGGATCATGTTGCATTTCTCCATTGAGTATCTCTTTCTTTCTTGTTTTGGAATTAGGACAAGAACCTGGAAGCCAGTAGAGTTGGGAAGGGCAAGTCTAAATAGATGGAATGGGTATCACTTTCCATCAAATCTCCTCTGTGAGCAGAACTGATAGGAGAAAACTATAAAAGAAATGAAAGTGAAGGGGTGAGGAGAGGACAAATTCTCCTTCTGTTGCGTGTTGTTGCTTTTATTTGCTTTCTTCTTCCATACTTTTGAATATTTAATTTAGTTTATGCTAGTAACTGATTCTGAATTAAAATTACAAACACATTATTTTGCAAAGAACATGTTAAATCCTATAGTGCAGGGGTGTCAAACTCATGGCCCATGGGCCAGATGCATCACACGCTAACCATGTCCACCCCCGGTTTAACAAAGGTGGGGGGGAGTTGTGATACGTCAAGTGATGTGTTGTCATGAGTTTGACACCCCTGCTATAGTGAGTCATCCTCTGATACTGATTAATTTAAAGCCTACATACTACTCTCTATTAATCTTTAAAATGGATTGCTTGTTGTTGTTTTTCTCAAAGAGGTGGCTATCCTTTCACTGAGGAGATTTTGATTTGAAAAGTACTCATGTAGTAAGGAGAAACAAGAAAAGTATCAGCTTTCAGTTCTATACAACTCATTGGAAAAGTATCTACTTTTTTCTAGTAGTTGCAAAATGTCTGTAATTATCTCTTATATGTGTTATATGGATTCTTCTCAAAACAAAAGTTACTACTGGTAGTAACAATATAAAAACACTTATATGAAATATTTATTTAGAGTGAACTGCAATCACACCACCAGGTGTCAGTCTGTCTTAAACGTAAAGTCAGCTGTTTTTCAGAGATTATCTCCAAGCTATTTTGTCCCTAAACATTGGCTGAATGTAAATTCCTTTCCTCTGAACTAATAAAACAAGAATCTTTCTGTCTTTTGATTCCAGAAGTTGATTTTGCTTCCCTGCACTTATCAGATGTATGGAGATACTGTGGTTGCTCAGTAACCACTTCTGGAAAAAGAGCAGGTAGACACTTCTTGAGTCATTTTAGATCCACATCTAGTCCTTGAAGCTCCAGGCAGCTACAGTAGGTTTGGAGATGTTCTGGCTGGTTGTTTCTATACAGTACTGAAATAGTTTGGTCCCAGTGACACACGTCTTGGTAATCTTGGGGCTTGGAACCACAATGTGCTGTGTGGAGCTTCAGCTGTTTTATGTTCAGAATCCTCTTAGTGTGTGATCTGCACAGGCTAAAAAAAAGTAACAATGGTTGTATGAAATGAGGAAAAGCTTTTTATTTTATTTAGTTATTTATTTATTTGTCAAATATGTACAAGATAGTAGGTGTTTGTATAAACATAACATAAGCAAAGAAGTACAGATAAATGAGGACAATAGGACAGTAAGACAGGGATGGTAGGCACAGTGGTGCGCTTATGCACGCCCCTTACAGACCTCTTAGGAATGGTGTGAGGTCGACTGTAGACAGTCTAAGGTTAAAGTTTTGAGGGTTTGGGGAAGAAACCACAGAGTCAGGTAGTGCATTCCAGGCATTGATCACTCTGTTGCTGAAGTCGTATTTTCTGCAGTCGAGTTTGGAGCGGTTTACATTAAGTTTGTATCTATTGTGTGCTTGTGTATTGTTGCGGTTGAAGCTGAAGTAATCAGCTGTTTTAAGTTCAGAATCCTCTTAGTGTGTCATCTGCACAGGCTAAAAAAAGTAACAATGGTTGTATGAAATGAGGAAAAGCTACCTGAATCCTTTCTCTTTTCACAGCAATGTGAAAGGCATAACCTCAGAAGGGCATAACTTCATTGCTTCCTTTAAACTTCATTGTATATCCCAGACAATTCATAGAAACAGAATTTCTCAATCATACAACTCTTCTGTTTATATATCCAGCGACTGAGCTCAAATGTTGCCTCTTGGGAAACAATGGGGAATTGTTTTTTCCTTCCACAAATGATTGTCTGGGATTGTTTTCAGCCTTAAGGGGCCACTAGACAGTTTATCTTTGTGCTAGACCAGGGTATTGCCTGAAAGCAGCCTGCCTTAAAAAAGACAGCTATGTGGGACAATCAGGTGAACATGAGTCCTTTCCCTATCTAGCTCAGGTGATTAAATGTGCCCCAAAGTTACCAAACAGACAGCAGGAGACTGGGAAAAAAACCAAGGGGAAAATGTTGCCATTTCAGGAATAATTGTCCTCAAGAGTTCAGAAAAAGGGAAACTATGGAAGAACAGAATTAAAAGGAGCGCTAGAAGGCTGTTAGTGAGGGCTATAATCATCCTTCTGACCTCAATTTTTTTCCTCGCATTCTTTGCAGAGGTGGCACAACTTTGACTGACACAGTACTGAAGGCACTCTCTTCCATGTATTTGAATCATCTTGCACCTTGGCAATAAAAACTGGTTCTGAGGCCAAACCTAAATGAGCCAAGCCTTAAATTAAGCCCTAGATGCAACCCATCTGTCCAGTTATCTATTCTTTGGTTCCTTGACAAACAAACAAACAAACAATAACATGCCATTTTGTTTGGAATAGGCATCGGTGGGCACGAACACCTCAGTTACTGATGCGCAGCCCAAAATGTATCACACAGCAGGAAAATTCGGTAATCTCATCTCTTTCTTATTATTTTTAAAGTTCTTATTCTATAAGAATAAAAAGGTAATTGTGGGCAGTGCCTGATGAAACCAGGCCGGGTGTGGAGACAATGACTGGTGTTTTATGAAAAGCATATGTATGTATGTATGTATGTATGAAAAGGGTGGAACCAGACCAAACTGATTCTGGAGCAGGATTTCCAGTTACCTGCTGGGTGGTGAAAGAGTAATAAGAGAAGGGGTGTGTACGTCTGTGTGTTTGCATGCACAAAGTAAGTCAATGGCACTCCTGATGAAGCTAATAAAACACAGAACCTGATATGTATGAATACTTAAAGCATATTTATGCTGACTCAACTATTAGTCAGTCTTCTTCAGAACAATTTCATTTGAACAATAGCTGTTCATCAAAGTCGTAAACTGCAATCTTTCTTGGCTGAACCCTAAGATCTCTTTAACTGGAAATAACAAGAATTGAACCAGAGATCATGTGATTGCAAAAGGTGCATGGCTGGATTCACACACTGCACTGAGACATAAATCAAAATGTATAAACCATAATGGCTGGGTTCACATAACACACCATGGCACTTAAAAAAAATCATACTGTGGGTAATTTCAAGGGATGTCCTTTTTTGTAGCTCAAGGAACTTTGAGAGACTGGGGGCTGTGTTCCAAAGAACAGGATAGTTGAATGGATGGGACCAGTGCAAAAATTAATTATTGCATTTAAATGTAATAAATTAAATTGAATTAATTTAATTCTGATGGACAACAGTACATTCAAAAAGGGTCTCAGAATTTAGCTCAGAATCAGGATCACAAGCTGAACATAATCCTAAAGGGTGATGCAACTACAAATAAAACAAATGCATTGCTAGATGCATATGTCAGTATTACATCATCATTCTTCTCTATGCCGTACTGGTCAGACCACATCAAGAATATTCCAGGCACTACATTTATTGACAGACTAAAATGTGTCCAGAGGACAGGAACCAAGATGATAAAAGGTCTGAAAGGAAGCACTTAGGAGGAACAGTTGAAGTCACTGAGTATATTTAGCATGGTGAAAAGGAGACAGATGCTGTTTTCAAGTATCAGCGTTCTGTCTCCTATGGGAAAAGGGGCAGAATGGTTCTGAGTTGTTCAAGAAGACAGGATAAGAAACAGTGGATTTAAATTACACGGAAGTAAATTTCACTTGGACATCAGAAAAAAATTCTTAACAGTAATAGCAATTCAACAATGGAGCACACTTCCTCAGGAGGTGATGGAGGTGATGGACTGTCCTTTAGTGGTGATATTTCAACAGAATTTGGATGGCCAGTTCTTGACAAAGTTGTAGCAAATAGGATTAGATTATCTCCAAAATCCCTTTCAATCTTTACATTCTATGATTCTATTCTTATCATATGAGTTGATTGTACACTTCATCCTCCCTCTGATTTGAGACCTTTCTAAAATCAAATTAGATCTGATACAAGCAGTCAATTTATTTACACACACACACACACACACACACACACACACACACACACACACACAGGCAAAATAAATAAAATACAAATTTAATAAAGAATGACAGTAGCACTTCCTTTTGTATATGATGGATGCAGTGAAGATTTTCTTCATTATCAGGAAAAATATACATAATGTAAGAATATAGTGCATAAATAGAGAAACCACAGGAAATTATGAAAGAAAAATGTACTAAGAAAATCAGAGAGATTTATAGTACAAAAGCAAATAGATCATACTTCATTAACAGATTTTGTTGAACCAAGAAGATATATCTTTTAATACGAATCTAACAAAAAGCAATGGTTCCTGTTTTGTAATTTTATTTATTCATTTTGCCTTGTTCAATAAAAGGATTCCAAATTTATTCCCTCTCTGTTTATTCTCTTTGTCTAATGTAGAATTCCTAGCTTGGCTAATTCCAGATTTGTTGAGGTTGTACTCCTGGAAGCTGCAGATCCAATATATCTGGAAGAGACCAGCTTGGAGAAAATCTCAGAATAATGTTTTGTCCGAAATTTTATCTTCTTATAAATATCACACTGCTCCAATATTTTGGGGCTAAAATTATGCACATTGATTAAACCACATGTTTAGGAACTGCATCAGAATACTTTCAGTGTGGTATCTTAATATGCATGGGACACATCTGTGAACACTGGTTACTTGTTAAGAGTAAGAGGTGAAATGAAGAATGATACAGAAACTGAAATAGGATCAATCTACATATTGTATGCACCGTGAAAAAAGAAATCAGAAATAAAATACAAATATTACTAATGCACTTGTCTTTTTCCAGAAACAAGATGGGATGAACTTCAGACTGGATGAGGGTTCTCAGTTCAGACCTCCCTTCCCCAGATCACCTTCTTTCAGCCTAGCCTTGTGCAGTTCACAGGTGTGCCATGAAAATGATAGTATTAGTATTTCAACTTCAATTATTTGTAGCAATAGCAGAACATGAACGCCGCGTTTCTTAATGCCATCATAGACATATAAATTCATGGTCTCCCACGTTCTGAAAAATAATATATCTGGTGTAAAATAAGATTCCCCTCCCAATTCAATTCAGGTAAAAGCCGCGATGTGGGTTTCTGTTTCAAAAGTCTCGAAAACACTGACAAAAATGTTGGTTTAGTAGTACGCATATCCAACGACCTAAGTGCTAGAGCCCACTGTAACAACATTGCCAAAAAGGCTCTGAGAGTTGTTAATCTAACCTTGCGTAGCTTCTTCTCTGGCAATATTACACTGCTAACCAGAGCATACAAAACATTTGTTAGACCAATTCTGGAATACAGCTCACCTGTCTGGAACCCGCACTGCATATCGGACATAATACAATCGAGAGAGTCCAGAAATATTTAACTAGAAGAGTCCTCCACTCCTCTGCTCGCAATAAAATACCTTATTCCACCAGACTTGAAATATTGGGATTAGACAATTTACAACTATGTGGCCTCCGATCTGATCTAAATGTCGTTCATAAAATCATATATCAAAAAGTCCTTCCTGTCAATGATTACTTCAGCTTCAACAGCAACAATACACGAGCACATAACAGATTCAAACTTAATGTAAACCGCTCCAAACTCGACTGCAGAAAATACGACTTCAGCAACAGAGTGATCAATGCCTGGAATGCACTTCCTGACACTGTGGTTTCTTCCCCAAACCCCCAAGCTTTAACCTTAGACTGTCTACAGTCGACCTCACCCCATTCCTAAGAGGTCTGTAAGGGGCGTGCATAAGCGCACCACTGTGCCTACCATCCCTGTCCTACTGTCCTATTGTCCTCTATTATCGGTACTTTTTACTTATGTTATGTTTATACAAACAACTACTATCCTGTACATGCTTGACAAATAAATAAATAAATAAATAAAATACAATATGTGTGTGTGTGTTTATGTTTACATCTAGTGGATTAGAGGGGACGGTCTCCATGATGTGTTATTTGTTCACATGCACAGATTTTTTTTTAGTTCTTCTCGAAACACCTGTTTCCCCAAAACTGCAAACCCAAATCACCCGCGTCCAAACGCTCACCTACTTCGCCCGGGTCTACTCCTGGCTCGAGCTACAATTCCCAACATCAGAAAAGGCTTAAAAGGCTGTACAGAGAAGACCACATTTCCCAATAGGCAACGAGAAGAGAGAGAGAAAAAAATGATCGCGTGTGGCGCAGAGACTGCTGGATGTTGTAGTCCTCGTGGGAGGGTTTTCCCCGTAACCATGCTCCTCCTTCTCTTCCTCCTCCTCCGCTCTCCTCCCCGAAGACGGAAGCCTGCGGAAAAGTGAAGAGGAGCGGAGTTGACGAGATGGGGGGCTCCAAAGTGAAGGTGGCGGTGCGGATCCGACCCATGAATAAGAGAGGTGAGTTGCGGGGCGATGAGCGGACCGGGCGCCTTCCAGTAAGTGTGAACAGAGGAGACTTCCCCAAGCAGCGGCCAAAGAAAAGGATCCCCCATTCCACGCAAATAACATTTGTGAAGGAATCAGACGTCGCGGGGCAGGAACCGAGAACGATCCTTCCTTAAGGGCTTGGTGGCTGGGCAGGTCTTTCTCCCCTCGTGTCGGCAAAGAGGTGCCCCTCCTGCAGAGGGTTAAAAGCGGAGAGAACGAAGGACGCTTCGGAATGCTTGCGGGAGAGACTCCCCCCTCCCAGGACCAAAAGGAGAAGGAAGGACAAATATCAACCCCCCCCCCAGCTGAGTGGGTGAAAAGCATCTAAAAAGTAGAAAAGACTTTGCCCCCCCCCCCCGAAAAAAACCACTGCCCCAGTGCTGAAGCGTATATTTAAGGAGTTAACAATGCCCCCCCCCTTCAATATAGGGGTAGAGGGAAGGGTGGCTTTCCCCAGAACTGAAGGGCTGCATACGTGGAGCGAAAGCCTCAGCCCACATTCTGATTTGAGAAAGTCTGGGGAATCCTCTGTCAGAAAGTCCAGGAGAGAAGGGCCACTTCCCCACCTCCACTGTATGGAAAAATATTTTGCCCTGGGGCAGGAGGCAGATACAAAAACAGGAGGGAAGAGTCAGAAGGAGCAGCAGCTGGAAACATAGTTTGTGTGGCCCGCCTCCTTGCTGAGGTGAGGGAATCCCTTGCCAAGGTGGAAGTATGCCCAGGAATCCTAAACACAGAAGATAGGAAGGAGCACTACCAGCCTGTGTTGGGAATTGGAGGGAAGTTCCCTGCTTGATAGGCGCCGCTGCCCAAATAGCAGAGAAACCAGGTGGACCAGAATGAAACTGGCCAGTGTCCTATGTCCACCCCGCCTCCCCTGGGACAGGAGCTGGAACAGAATAATCTGTGCTCATGAGTTAGGAAGTCCTTCCTTCACCCGGGGACAGGAAAGCAGCTGAAGATGTGGGACCCAAACTTTAAGGAGGAGTTAATAAGCAAACACTCTCTGTATGTGTGTGCAGATTAAAGTGAAATCTCTTCCTTCAAGGTCAGAAAGAACCAAGTAGATCTTGAGCAATTTGAAGGCCAGAGGAGAATGAGAGATTGACTTGCCTTTATACAATATGTGTCACCTGGTTGTTAACTTTTCTGGCTTTGCACAAGACATGACACTACACATTAACCAGATGGCCACCAGACCAAACAAAAATCTAAGGTTAAAAATAACTAAGCTTCGCAAGTTATGAAAATGGACTGCTAAGACATTAACTGACTTGGTTTAAGTTAGTCGTGTCAATGTCATCTCATCCTTTTTCCCTTTCTTGTAAATTTGCCTTTTTTCCCTTTTAGGGTGATTTTTGTATGCTTTCGCTTTGGTATATTTTTTTCACAGTCTCTTGTTTTCACCTACTCACAATTATTTCTACATTGTAGCCAGATATACAGCATTTGTGCAGCTACACAAGGGCATTGCTTTTAATTCAGGTTGGCAATATGAATCGTAATACTACCCTTAAGAAATCTGCATGCGTGATGGTAGGGAAGCACCTAGTGAGGTGCTACAGCTGCATTTTCTTTGCTATACGTTTCTTCACAGGTGTCAACTACCTGGGTGAGGTAATACAAGCATGGGGATTAAGACAGGTTGTCTCCTAATATTTCAATTGAGGCATGTCCTATCATGGAAGATAGACATGAATAGTTCTTCTTTGGTAATGTTTGAAGGGAGGGAGGAAATTTTCTGGTGTTCTTAAACTTGTTAAATTGGTTAGATAAGCAACTAAATGGCATTTTCATGACAAGCCCTTTAAAAAAAGCAGGTCATTTTATAGCTCTTTTTATATATAATACCCTCTTTCCCCCATGTATGACCCCCCCCAGATTTGTTTCCTCTCCTCCTATGAGGATTAATATTTCAAAAAGCTAGTTGCTAAGCTTTGCATTTTACAGGATGCTCAAATGCCAAGTAGTCTAAACTTTCTTGTCTGTTAGGTTGGAGAGGCAGAGACTGCACTAAGAAACCTGTCCTGTGCTATGAATTTTCATCCCTATCAAGCTGCTTAGGTCATCTTCTGCATCAAGCAGAAAATGATGTTATCTCAAGACAATGAAATATAGAAATTCTTAACTACTCCACAGTGTAATGAAAACTAATTTCTCCAATCCATTCACTAGTCTAGGCTAAAATGAGGTTGGATTAGGGTTCGTTGTGAGAACGCAGCAGTTATACTAATAGGTTGTGCGAACTGCAGTGGGATATTGTATGTTATGTCCAAGCAAATAATATGGTTTGCTTCATTGGCATAACATGCTAAATGAATATAGCCATTATGTTTTATTCATCCGAGTTTAGAATTTACAGTGTTTCATGGATGCTTCTTCATAATATTTCACCAATCCCCCCCCCCCCCAACAACAGGAATAATTCTGATGGGAACAACACTTTTTAAACGTCTTCCCAATGCCATTTTTGTTACTATGAGGTTGTCATTATGTGATTGTGGCAAAATGTTAAGGTCTGAAATCCTTTTCAAGCCTAAAGAAACACATATCTAGTTCTTATCAATAGATAATATTTACCAATACTCTGCCTTTTTACATTTGTGCCTGAGGGCAACTGTCCTTCTAAATAGTTTGCATTTTGCATGAGCTTACAGAATTATCACTCAAGTAATTATTAGATGAAGCCCTAAACAAAACGGCTTTATCATTCTCTCTGGGCCCCACCCCCCCAGGCCATAATACCATTTAGAATTTCAGCTGCTGCTTTTCCCTGTATGTGGCTTTTGTTCAGAAAAAGTAAAAAAAAATGTCACTCTTATTAATTGCTTGGTGTGTAGTTGAGATCTGTTAGACCAGAACCATATCATTCACAATTCATTTTGGTTTGGAAATGGAGAATATTGTGGTTCTGGTTTGATCTAAGAATATTCTCTCCATCCAACCAGATGCTCAACTCTCCTCTTTGTTCCCAAGCGTAAAATTGTTAGTGTTGAATTGGTGCCTGGCTAAAAATCTGCCAGCTAACATCTTGGGAAGTGAAAAGAAGGGGGGCAGGGGCAGGGAATTTTTAGTGGCAGGAAGGGGCTGACTTACTCCTCCTCTTCTCCATTACTCTGGACAACGTCTGTTTCAGCTACACTTCCATATTTCTTTATTAAATTTGTACTCTAAAATTTGTATCAGTGACTCTTCTACACGCTGATCTCCCAGACAGAAACTTCACCAATCTTTCTAAGATGACTGTTGACATTTTTGCAGATATCATGGACTGGTTGAGACATGTAAAATTTCTCTATATTTAAATTTGTGAAACTAAAAGGGTAAATGGATATGCATTTATTATATAGCTATTTTTTTAAAGGTTAACTGTTCAAACGCTTCATAACTATGCATGGTATCAAAACAGACATATTTTACATTTGAAACATACAAGTGTGTGTGCATAGTATGGAATGGAACTTGAAAATTTGTTTGACAGCTGAATTTTAAAAGGAGAAATTGACACGTGGGGAGAGGCCTGGTTGAGATTCCAGTAACAATTGTGCTTCTGTGTTGGAGTGTGGCAAATATCAAAGCTCTTTCTCACTTTGGAGTAAAGATGTCTTATGCATGCCATTGTCTGCCCTAACAATAGCCTTATCTAGAGAAAAATGGTTTAAATGATCTTTGTTTTCAATTACAAATGCTTCAGTTTCCTGGAGCCATATGTTGAAATCTCTCTATATTCATCTCACAAGCATATAGGAAGAATAGTTTAAAAACTTTATTCCTTAAAACCAATGTTAAATCATAGTTTGGCCATTTGAAAAATGGAACAATAGTTTAGTTTATCATAAATGAATCCTTTCCTCTGGTGTATTTTTAAGGAAACATTACCTCCCGTGTTCAACTAGTAATGATATGGAGTTACACGACTTACGATCACAATTGGGGAAACTGGGTTAGAATAGAATAGAATAGAATTCTTTATTGGCCAAGTGTGATTGGACACACAAGGAATTTGTCTTTGGTGCATATGCTCTCAGTGTACATAAAAGAAAAGATACATTTGTCAAGAATCATGAGGTACAACACTTAATGATTGTCATAGGGTACAAATAAGCAATCAGGAAACAATCAATATTGATATAAATCGTAAGGATACAAGCAACAAGTTATAAGTGGGAGGAGATGGGTGATAGCAACAATGAGAAGACTAATAGTAATAGTAATGCAGCCTTAGTGAATAGTTTGACAGTGGTGAGGGATGTTGAGCAAAGCAGTCATTAAGTGAGATGCCCACATGACTACTTCTCGCTCAATGACCACAAACATGGCACTCCCAATTGTGGTCCTTAAATGATCTTCTGGGTCATTAAAGGGATGGAGTCAAAAGGCTGCCTGCTGAGAGGACATCTCAGCTCCATGTACAGCTGAGATCCTCCCCCCCCTTCCACCCCCATGCTCTGTCAGGCAGCCCTTTGAGAGCTGAGACTTCTCTGCTGAGAACTGAGATTCCCTCCCAGAGAACAGCCCTTTGAGTGAAAGAGCAGGGAGGCAGAGAAAGGAAAGGGGAAGGAGGTAGAGAGAGAGGGATTTTTGCCTCCCTGTATGCTTGGATTTTGATTGCCAAGGTTCAAGCAGGCACAGTGCTTCGGGTCTTTCTTTCCCCATCTCTGCAGAGAGCTCTGTGCGGGTGAGGAGGGAAGGATTTGGGGTTTTGTGCATGCTTGGAAATCCAGGCAGACATGGAGCTAGGGGTCCCTTCTCTCCTGCCTCTGTGTAGAACTCCACAGAGACAGGGATTGGGATTTGAGCTCTGTGCCTGCTTCAATGTTGACTGCCGAGGTCCAGAAATAAACGGAGTTTGGGGTCCTTGTCTCCCTGCCTCTGCAGAGAGCTCCGTGGAGGTGTGGAGAGAAGGATGCCTGCTTGCATTTCAGTTGTCAAGATTCATGCAGGCAAAGATCAGCGGGGTGCTTTTTCAGCCAGCCCCCAGGGAAAAGAGGGACCCTCTTGGCAGGCGGCAGCAACTGAGGATAATCAGAGGAAAATCAGAGGATAATCAGAACTGCAGAAAAAAAAATTACCGCCAACCTGCCTTCCATTGTGGACCTGTATACTGCACGAGTCAAAAAGAGGGCCATGAAAATATTTACTGACCCCTCTCATCCTGGACATAAATTGTTTCAACTCCTACCCTCAAAACAACGCTATAGAGCACTGCACACCAAGACAACTACACACAAGAACAGTTTTTTTCCCGAACACCATCACTCTGCTAAACAAATAATTCCCTCACCACTGTCAAACTATTCACTAAGGCTGCATTACTATTACTATTAGTCTTCTCATCGTTCCTATCACCCATCTCCTCCCACTTATAACTTGTTGCTTGTATCCTTATGATTTATATCAATATTGATTGTTTCCTTATTGCTTATTTGTACCCTATGACAATCATTAAGTGTTGTACCTCATGATTCTTGACAAATGTATCTTTTCTTTTATGTACACTGAGAGCATATGCACCAAAAACAAATTCCTTGTGTGTCCAATCACACTTGGCCAATAAAGAATTCTATTCTATTCTATTCTATTCTATTCTATTCTATTCTATTCTATTCTATTCTATTCTATTCTATTCTATTCTATTCTATTCTATTCTATTCACTGCCAGTTTCTCCATTGACTACCTGAGGATGCAGGGAAAGATGACTGCAAATGGCAATCATGCAATTGTGGGGCACTTGATAACCAGTTTTAAGTGTGAACAGAAGAATCCAAGAACAGTGCCAAGAACCTATATCATAATCACATGACTATGTTTGTGTGTGACATTTTGTAATAGTTGGAAGTCTTTTACAGGCATAAAGCCCCTTTCCAAGTCATAATTTCAAATACGAATTAAGCGACTGGTCTGAGCTCTATCTATATATCTAAACCTGAAAAATTGCATATTCTCAATTTTGATTTATAAAAACAAGGTCATTTAAAGCCATAGTTTTTGATCTTGGCTAATTTTCTGATTCTTAAACTAATACATTGCCACCTACTAAACTGACAAATATATTCAAACACCCCTTATAACACATACTTTAAAAACAAAGTGACATTTCATTGAAGGCAGTACATTTATGTCAGGCCTACATTCATCGATATACCATCAGCCAGCTTCCTAATTATAAGAGTTTTGTTGGGGAACTAGTTTCCCAAAAAGGAATTTAAGTGGTGTTATCAACTAAATAGCCATGCCATTTCACATGTGTGGGTAGGTTCTGCTGAGTTTGAGTTTGGCTAAAATTAATGTAATGTTTATTTGAGCTGAAATAGCATTCTTTTTTTTTACTTCATAGTAATCTTTACAGCAAAATGTATTAATGCCCGCTTGTTGGTAAGTCCTCCAGTGGAAGCTTTAAAGCTTTGGTTGGGGGAAAAAAGATGGATCCAGATTTGGAAATAACAACAAATCTGTTAAGATAAATTTAGTAGCTGGAGCAGTGGGGTTGTGCAGTGAGCCGGAACAGACACCAAATGTGGTTGATTGGTACCAGAGTTCTGGCTCCTGCGTGAGGCAATCTGAGCTGCAATTTGTTGCTATGGATGTGAAGGGGCTTTCCCTTTTTCCCATTTTTTCCTTCTGTGTGTGCCCTGTGTGCTGTGATTTACCTGATGATGCTCCTGTTTGCCTGATTATCTAGCTTGTTGTATATATAGTTGTAAAATATATTTATTTATATAAAACTACAAGTTCGTGTCAGTGTCTCTGACTCCATTTGGACATCGGCTGCGCAATTCCCTAACAAAATCACATTTCATTGAAAATTAAAGCCAAAATGAATCCTCTGATTGGACATGCTTTCTTGTAATCTGGATATAATGTTCTGGATGAAACAGGGCTGTTTGGGAGTTCAGTCACTTTTCAAAACTATTCCCGTTTGGAGGGTCAGTTTAGAGCAGGGGTGTCAAACTCCTGGCCCGCGGGCCAGAATGCATCACTCGCTGGCCACGCCCATGCACGGTTTAGCGAAGGGGGAAAAAGTCACGATACGTCACATGACGCTACGGTGACAATGCGAGTTTGATACCCCTGGTTTAGAGGATCTTCTTACATAAATTGCTGAACCGCCCCCTGGAACAGATTGTCTGAAGGAAGTTTAACATGGTCTGGAGGGAAATGGATATTTTGCAGTTCTACAAAATAGTCCATTCCTGGTCAATGTATTTTGGACATCCTTACAATCATATCATCACTAACTATTTGATGTGCTGCTTAATGTGGGAGCTACCCCAACAACATTATAGAGGCAAGACAGAAAAGGGCTAAGCTATACAGAACTTAGATAAGACTGGTGACGAAGCATGGACTAGAGCAGTGTTTTCCAACCTTGGCAACTTGAAGATGTCTGGACTTCAACTCCCAGAATTCCTCAGCCAGCTAATGGTGGCTGGGGAATTCTGGGAGTTGAAGTCCAGACATCTTCAAGTTGCCAAGGTTGGGAAACACTGGACTAGAGGTTCTGAATTGTTAATTTCCAGTTTCTAGATTAAGGGACCATGCTTATGATAGGGGCTAATGAATTTGGGGTTAGTCTTTCATAAGACAGATCCTCTTCTGTTTATGTCTCTGTTTTCTCCCTTAATTATACAGTCCGTATTGTATTCCCCTTTGAACCTCTTTACACAAATATCAACACCCTTTCCTGCACAACTCATGTTCCTCATGTGTGTATTGCTAACACTTGCAAACTTTTTGAACTTCTTTTGGGCTGTATATCTTTGAAATAAGACATGGCAAATGTGTGGATGTAACCTGAAATGTTTAATTACAGGAGACAAAAAGCTTATCCTTTTAACAAAATGGCACATTTAAGTTTGCTAGCAAAATACTGTAAGAGAATCCTATGGATTCTGTTCTCAATTAATCTTTTCGAAACCAAGAAGATTTTGCACATAGTGCTAATTGATTCTGAACGTGCTCATAAGTTGCATGTCAGAACTAATAAAATCTGGGGAAACTGTTACAGAAATGAAGCACGTGGCCATATAGTTTCAGGATGCTCAAAATAGAACAGTGATAAAAGCATGCAGTTGCCACATTCTTTTATGGTACTGTAGTGAATTAAACATGTCTGTTTTGAAAGGAAACAGGTTATTTTATATGAAACACTTGAAATCGGCTCCCAATACACCTCACATTATCAGCACAGTTAAAATGTTTTTGTCCTTGTTTAACCCATGCGTTTATTAGTGACCTAAAACATTAATGTAAAGATTACAGGAATACAAAATTTAAGAACATATTCATAACATAGCTAGCTCTCAAGTAACTGATGATTTTCATTTAAAGTACACTTTAAAACTTATTAACTTTTCTTAGCTGAAGGATAGATTTGTGAGAAGAAAAGATGACTCATTTGGATTTTATTTTACATTTAGAGCTCAAAATAATGTTTCTAAGTATATTCTTCTTCCGCACGTTTGTAGGAGCAGGGCTACTTTTTGGGTTTCTATCTTACCTAGCACTGGAAATCTGAAGACAAGTATTGTGTGTTTTCTAGCTGCTGTACTCATACATAATAAATGAACTATTGTAGTCTGAAATTTTAATGGATTGTAACAGGGACATCCTTTGTAAGGTGATTAGAAAAAATGTTGATTGTAAATCCTGTTTTAAGCTTGTTATAAATTCCCCTTTCCCCCAACTTTACTTTTAACTGTAGGTTCAGATAAAATCAGTGTCACAAGCAGCAGACAACTTAACATAGTATTCAGAAGTAGGTCCATTTATTTTTTAATAGGAGACCCTCAAGAAGGTATGCACTGTATTGTAGTTAGTCACTGAATCTACATAAAACATTTTCTGGATCCCTATCCCTCCCTCCCTCCCACCCTCCCTCCCTCCCTCCCTCCCTTCCTTCCTTCCTCCCTTCCCAATTTGCAGAAGAATAACACCTTTAGCTGGCATTCTTGGCAACATAACTCCTCCGCTCACAACAAAATACCTTATTCCACCAGACTTGAAATACTGGGATTAGACAATTTACAACTACGTCGCCTCCGATCTGATCTAAATGTAGTTCATAAAATCATATACCAAAATGTCCTTCCTGTTAATGACTACTTCAGCTTCAACCGCAACAATACACGAGCACGTAATAGATTCAAACTAAATGTAAAGCGCTCCAAACTCGATTGCAGAAAATACGACTTCAGCAACAGAGTGATCAATGCCTGGAATGCACTACCTGACTCTGTGGTTTCTTCCCCAAACCCCAAAAACTTTAACCTTAGACTGTCTACAGTCGACCTCTCCTCGTTTCTAAGAGGTCTGTAAGGGGCGTGCATAAGCGCACCACTGTGCCTACCGTCCCTGTCCTACTGTCCTATTGTCCTCTTTTATCGTTACTTTTTACTTATGTTTATACAAATTACTATAATTAATAAAACTCTGGTTTCTCTGGATTTCTTTCTAATTCACTGCTGTTGAGTCATTGCAAATTTTACTTTGCAATCAGGGATGGTGTTAAAGGAAAGATATCTCAAGAATAGCATGTGTTCCTCAATAGCATGAGGAAATTGAGTAGAGATATGGTTATCTTTCATACCTTGTTTCACTAATCGGTAACATTATTTAGATCTCCCTTTTAGAAGTCTCTTGGTTTTTTTTTCCTTTTGGAATGCCAACTGGTATCTATTTGAACCTGTAGGATTTATTTCCAGAATCACTGGAGCTTTCTATCATAAGGATTTTGAAGTTCCTTGGAAAGTGATTGAAAAGAGTGTGAGATTTCATTTGTGAGAAGATTGATAATCCTGTGACATTTACTGTTAACTTTGCTGTAATTGACAGCTGCAGAAGAGTGTTTCGTGTATATATCTATTACATTTGGGACAGCAGTTAAGCTTACCGTAACTAGTGGTAGTTATATTCGCCTGATAATGGATCCCAGCATGTTCCATAACATGCATGAGCTTTTTAAATTTTATACAGAGTCTTTTCAGCAAGTGGTTCAGTGTAAAAGTTCCATAATATTAGAAAGTTTAAAAACAACTACCGGTATTCCAATTACACAATGTTTTCTTGTTTTTGTAATGAAAACAACCCCTATTACTAGCATTACCTTTGGAAACATCATTCTTCTTCACGCTCAGTTCCTTAAATATATATGACCACTAATATGATATGTCTAGTTTGGCTTAGTATATAGTTAGATTTAGATTTGTTTGTCCTACTTTTATTATTTTTATAACTAACACAAGGCAGTGGACATATCTATATGCTTTCCTTCTATTTCCCCCACAACAACTATCCTGTGAGTTGAATTGGACTGAGAGTGACTAGCCCAAAGTCACCCAGCTGGCTTTCATGCGTAAGGTGGGACTAAAACTCACAATTTCCTAGTTTCTAGCCAAGTGCATATGTGGTTCAGGCGTGGGTTCTGACTTATCTCGCTGCCGGTTCGCTTTCTCATGTGTTGTGTGGGCGCATGTGCAGTGCTAAAAATCCAGCTTCTGCGCATGCACAGAAGCGAAAAACAAGGTGGCGCCAAGAGAGCCAGTTCGGGGGTGTCTCCAGCCAGCCATCGCTGCCAGTTCAGCGAGTGGGGGGAAATTCCCGCTATCGATTCTATAGAACCGGTCCGAACCAGCAGGAACCCACTTCTGATGTGGTATTTATAAACCATACTTTATGGCTTAATAGTGTCAATTCAACTGTTGCTTGTTATCTAAACCATAATTAAGCAAATTGCCTTAGAACAAACTGAATCCATTGATGAAATTGGAAGGGGCTACTTGGATCATTAAGTCCGGTTCCTGTCAGTGTAGGTGCTTAAATCAAACCATCCCTGACAGATGGTAATCTAGCCTCTAATTCAGTGTTTCTCAACTTTGGCAGTTTGAAGATATGTGGCTTCAACTCCCAGAATTCCCCAGACAACCAATGTAGAGCCTACTACTTCACCAGATAATTGATTCCTCTGTTAAATTGCTATTATTGTTAAAGCATTTTGCTAAAACTCAAAGGAATCTTCATTCCTATGATTTAAAACCATCACATTCTACATTCCCAGATGATACTGATTAGAGTGTACTTTTTTAAAAATCTGACCGTCTTTCAGATACTTTTATGGGATTCAAGTATATTATAACTTACCATCATAGCAGAGGTGGGTTCCTCCCGGTTCGCCCGAACCAGTAGTGACCCGCTGGTGACATCATGATGACGTCACCAAACTGGATCGGTTGGTGCCGGTCCGTGGGTGCTGCCATCTTTTTTTTTGAATTTTTTTGAATATTTTTTTTCCGATTTGTTTTCTTCTGCACATGCGCAGAAGCCGAATTTCCGGCACTGCGCATGTGTCACCATTTTGTTTTCGGCTTTTTAAAAATTTATTTATATTTTCGGGGTTTTTTGCACGAGGCACGGCCACCTGGCGTGGGAGGAAGCGAACTGTCAGCGAGGTAAGTTGGAACCCACCCCTGCATCATAGTCAAGTCTCATTTTCATGGACTCCAATTGCCAATCTTCTGATCTTCTTGTCTTTTTTTTAATCCTTGCCAGTTTGATGGAGTCCTTTATGAAGTTTGACCCTCAGGCCTTGGATAGATTGTAAAACATTTTGCATGATGTGTGTGTATGATTTGAAGTTGCTTGTATCTTCAGAATTAATTATGTTTTAATATTAATACATATCTGCATAAAAGATATAATTTTGGTCATCCTATTTGATCAAAATAGGTCAGTCCAGGGAGCCTAAAATTATATTATAAGAAATCTACCCACAGTTTTCCAGGGTGGATATTTTGAAAAGCTATTTTTATATCTGAAATGCTTCCCACATGCCCTATTTTATGTTTATTGAAAAGAATTAGCATGCTGCCTTAGGTTACCTTCTCCCCCTTCCATCTTATGTTCAATAAGAAAATATTATATTTTTTGTTTGAACTAATTCATGCTCTCTTTCAGTAGCTCTCATTTGCAAATGCGAAAGAAGAAGGATGAATATATTTTATTTCTTTAGTGTAAGCTAAAAATGTTCAGGTACTATTAATTTGGAATATTTATCTGCTCCCCAAATGTAAAATATGTTTAGAATAGAATAGAATAGAATAGAATAGAATAGAATAGAATAGAATAGAATAGAATAGAATAGAATAGAATAGAATAGAATAGAATTCTTTATTGGCCAAGTGTGATTGGACACACAAGGAATTTGTCTTTGGTGCATATGCTCTCAGGTACATAAAAGAAAAGATACATTCATCAAGAATCATAAGGTACAACCCTTAATGATAGTCATAGGGTACAAATAAGCAATCAGAAAACAATCAATATTAATATAAATCGTAAGGATACAAGCAACAAGTTACAGTCATACAATCATAAGTGGGAGGAGATGGGTGATAGGAACAATGAGAAGACTAATAATGTAATGCAGCCTTAGTGAATAGTTTGACAGTGGTGAGGGAATTATTTGTTTAGCAGAGTGATGGCATTCGGGAAAAAACTGTTCTTGTGTCTAGTTGTTCTGGTGTGCAGTGCTCTATAGCATCGTTTTGAGGGTAGGAGTTGAAACAATTTATGTCCAGGATGCGAGGGGTCTGTAAATATTTTCACAGCCCTCTTTTTGACTTGTGCAATATACAGGTCCTCAATGGAAGGCAGGTTGGTAGCAATTGTTTTTTCTGCAGTTGATTGCAAATGATTCAAATGCAAGATTATACTTCATTTTTCTAGAAGATAATGGTTCTCCCATCTTTCTTTTCCTTTTGCCAATAAAACTAGTTTGTGGATGGATGTTTTAAAAGGTAGATTTTCAATTAACTGGGCTTACAACTTTCAGTTGTAGAAATGTAAATGATACACACTTGAACTTGCAATATAGATTCAATATTATTGACAATTTCCTGCGATTCCAGGAAGAAGTATTGCTTTGTTCCCAACTTCTCTGTAGTGAAACAAAGCTATTTCTCGATATCTAGCAATTCAAAGCTTTCCTCAGCCGCAAATGTGAAAATGTGAAGGCTGCAGTCAACATAGGATACTGTAGATGTGTACGGTGTCCTCACCTTCGGTGTCCTTTCTGCATGGAGGCTCAGCTTACACAAAGTTTGAGAAGTGTTGAGCAACAAAGAAGGGGACTATCGTCCCCATTCAGTAGAACTTGAGGAGAACATTCTTCAAATCTGCAGATACTGATAAGATAAAATGTATGATTGTATGGATACAAATGGAAAATGGGAATAGAGAAGTATAATTCTTCTTGGATTCTTTATCACTAGCTTGTACCCTGATCTGGACCAATCAGAATAGGGGAGAGAACATGGCTGCACCATTTTTATTAGGTAAACCTGTACCAGTCTTTCACAGTTGGTCTGTTTAATCCAGTATTATTTATCTGTTTTGGTCTGACTGTCAGTGGTAGATCTATGAGAATATTTGCTCTGTGTTTTCCTACATTGTTTGATAAAATCTTCATGTAAGACTGGTTCTTTACACTAAGGAAGTCTTTCTGTTCTGGATGTAGCAATGACAAAATATATTGAAACTAGAGAGGAAATGTTATTCTCCCACTTACCTAATCTAAATAGTTGTGTGACAGCTTTTGTCTTCCTTCCTCTCTATTGCTGAACTTTACAGTTCCTTCACAGTCCTTCAGAATGTCTCTGCAGATTCTATACAACCAGCTCTTTGGAGATGGGAAGACCAACAGAAAGAATCCTGCAGCAGTTTCCCCAAAATTGGTCCCTTCTGTCCATCTGTTAGATAAAAGTTCCCATCATTTTCATCTATTGGAGCTCCAGCCATACTAGTGGAATGCTGACAGTTATAATCCAACAGATGTGGATGATGCCAGATTTGGGAAGGCTGCTGTAACTCTTTTTTTAGAACAAGTATAAAGCTGAATATCCTGGTAGGCAGTTATAGATAATCAGGGGACAAATTGGTTATCAAAATAGAAATGAACAGGTTGTAATACTAAAAAACTCTATGGTTCTAAAAATGGCATTTAACATGTTTATCCCCTTCTTTTTTCTCATAATAGAAATAGATCTGCATACAAAATGTGTGGTAGATGTGGAGACAAACAAAGTTATTCTTCATCCTGTGAACACTAACCTTTCAAAAGGAGATGCTAGGTAAGTCCAGTTGCCTTTTGAAAAAAGCACCTTTGGGACAGCTTGGCTCAAATATTTTATTAGAAAACAACTGTTGAAAATTAAAGCAGATTAGTTCCTCTGAATGGTGAATGGCTGAATGCAACAGGTTGGAGAAAGTATAGGTTTAATTGGAAGGCAATGGATAATGTGTTGTTTTTATGGATTCTGACATAAAGATATGTTAGGAGTACTGGAGAATAATTAGAAGATTGTGTGATGAGTTTACTTAGTTCTATTTCCTTGGTTTAGTGCAAAGTAATATGATGTCTGGCCCAGGTGAAATGCACCTGATTAGGTCTGTTGCTAATTTCCTGATCATATTCTGTGTCCTCTTGATTTTTTGATTGATTGATTGATTGATTCATTTATTCATTCATTTCCTCGTTAATGGGATCCTGGGTGATTTAACTAATTCCAGTTTATAGCAAAACCTTATTATATTGAATCCCTAACTGATTTCTGCAGTGGTTTGATTGCAGTAATGCTTGGCAGGTTACAAGCATTTCATGTTTGCACTGTGGGCCTAAAATGTAGGGAAGAAAAGAAGAATGGAAAAGGTTAGAGGTAGCAGAGAAGATACGCTAAGAAGTGATCTAAACTCTGAATAAAGAATGGAGAAGAAAGTGATATATATTTTGCTTTAGCACACATTAATGTTAATATATGTCATTCTAGATAGTAACAAAATTATATTTGTGCTGTATTGGTTACACCAGAAGGTTGTAATCCAAAACATGTAGAAGGCTCTGCTTTGAAAAAGATCATTATCCTACCATATAAGACCGTGATGGTGAACCTATGGCACACATGTCACAGGTGGCACATAGCGCCCTCTCTATGGGCACGCGAGCTGTCGCCCTAGTTCAGCTCCACCATGCATGCGCACATGCCTCCCGCCGGCCAGCTGGTCGTCGGGTCTCTGTCGTGCATGCGGGGTGTGTGCATGTGGGGGGCGCATGCACGGGGCCATGCGCGCGTGCACGGGGCCGCACACACATTGCATTTGGGGTTTGGGCACACATTGCATTTTGGGGGTTCAGGCGCGCGTGCATTCGCACGCTTTGGGCACTTAGTCCGGAAAAGGTTAGCCATCACTGATATATAGGACATAAAATTATTCTTACTTATTTTAAATGTCTCTTTGTTCATGTTCAGTGACAACATATAAAGCAGAGATCTCTAATCTTTTAGAGCCAGTTGGTACAGCCTCGTAAATGGCTGCCATGCTGAACATGGCCAGTAACAAAATATCCATTTACATAAGGAGAAATTGGGAAGTTGTTCCTCACCACATCAACTTATATTTTTTCTGGGCAGATGGGCTTGCTTCCAAAGAAAGAAATGCTCCCTAAAGGGTTTATGTGAGATGCTGAACCATATTAGGAAATGAATAAGACGCACTAGGTTGTACTTTATTTTACAGCATGTTAATCTCCCATTTAGGTTTCTAAAATATATATGCCTACATGTACACCCAAATACACACTTCACGCTATTCCCTTTGGGACTAATCAATTTATGAAAAATGCAGAAAGAAATGATAAGCCAAAAAAATTGAAGTCATAGATAATGGGGGAGGGGGGAATGGTGCTGAATGTGTTTTACACCAAACCATTTATTATACTTCTCCATTTCTTTCTGTCTTTACAAACCCCTGGAGAACATATCCATAATTTCCCTCTGTTTTCTGTTCTATCTCTTAAGGACCTCATCAACACTTTCCAAATATACTTTTCTTAGTTTTCCTCTTTCTCTCAATACATTTACTCACCCTTCATATATATTTTTTGTGATTTGATCACCATTTTTCTCTATATGATCAGGCTAACAATACTATATATTTAATTTATATGGGTCACCTACTTTTATTCATTCAGCACCCATTCATGATTCACTTGATTTTATCTGTTCTTTTCCCTTTTCTCTTTCTCTTCCAGCATTCTCTCAATTTAGTTCTACCCAAATTATTTTATCACTTTTTACTTTTACTCTGTTAAATAAAACCATTCTCACTACATTCAGCTGACTATCATTTTTCTTTTGACTTTACAACTTTTATTTAATATTAGAAAATTAATTTAAATGGCTATTTTCATTTCTTATAATAGTATCTTTCATCCTTTTGTTGCAATCATCTTATATGATTTTTTTCTCATGTTCAGTTTTACCATTCACTTGAGCACAACTGGTAACTATCACTAACCAATGGCTCATACTTTCTGGGATACATTTTATCCCTTTCATTCATAATTAAACCTACATTTCATTCATATTTAAACCTACACATTGATTGATTGATTACTTCAGAAAGATTCCCAACAGTTTATAAAACTGGAATAAGACCATTAAAACAGTTCAAATAAACAAATACCCATGTTATCCATAAAATACAACTATGCCCAGTTTGAAAAATAATAAATAACAAATTAAAAGCAGAAAAGCTTTGTTATGACCCTCTTTTCATTATAACTTAAAAAAAAACACTATCTGGATCTCTGACAGCTGTTCCATAAATTAGAACATGAGAAAAACTTTCTATAAGACAGCTCCACTGAATTTTGGTTAGGCCTGTCACTCACAAAAGCATCTCAAAAATAAATTGTAAAATACAAGGAAAACTACTTCCTAGGTGCCCTTTCATAAAGCAGGCCTGTCCAATTTTAGTGTGGTAATGTCTGAGTTGTACACTAATGCTGTTTCAGCTTCTTTCTAAGTAGATGTTTTGAAAACTGAAGACCGTTATGATATACATCTGTAGTGGCAGAAATAAAAACATACAATCAAACCTGTGTATGTTATGTAGAACTGCAATTGTATGAAATTTGCAGAAATAAATATATCAGTCTTTTCAAATTAAATCAGGATTTTAAGCCCATATTACTCTTGTCTTACCCTAGAATCAGATAAAATATTTAGAATCATACAGCACAAGTCAAAGATGATATAAAAATACTTCATTTGTATGATTCTTGCAGCTGATAAGGGTGCTATTTTTTGTTGTTATTTTTGGTCCTTCAAGTCAGTACCTGGCAACTACCTGGACAAGTGCCTGTCATTTTCTTGGCAAGATTTTGGAAGTGAGTTACCATTGCCTGCTACCAAGGCTGAGGGAGAGTGTCTGGCCCAAGGTCACCCACTGGTTTCATACCTAAGGCAGGATTGGAACTCACAGTCTCCTGGTTTATAGCGTGGTGCTTTAACCTCTACACCAAAGTGCTTTTCACTTTTTTGGGGTAGTATTACCTAAATTCAGTAGTACAATGCCTTCTTGTGGATCACGTAGAAGATGTTTAAATAATTCTAAAAGCTAAGAAATACATCTTTCCACATCTTTTTTTTAATTGATGCATAGGGAAATTGATTTGGGATTTAAACTGGAATGATGTGGGGAGGGGAAATTGTGGGGGAAGACAGGTGCAGTTGTGCAGATGCAGGTTGCACGTGAAACAGTTAAAAGTGACTCATCATTTATTGATTATTGATTGATTTATCAAACTTCTGAACTGCCCATCTTCCTCAAAAAGGGACTGTAAGTATCCAGAGGGGGATAGTAATTGTAATATGATAAAAACCTCTTAGATGTGTTGAGACCTTCTAAGATGGCCTGAAACCTTTTAATGCTGGCAAATTTCTTCCTGAATTTATTGTGCTGGTGAAATTTCTTTGTACCATAACGGTAATTAAATATCCTAGGGTATTCAAATGATCTGATATTACTTTGTCCTTGTTTTGAATCAAACTTGTGCAAAGCCTGGCTCATTTGTCCTTCATAGATTTTGAAAGAACATTGCTGGCAGATGATCATGGCATTTATCAAATTAAGGCACCTCTAATCTTTTATGTGAAGTTTCTGGGGTCTGTGATACCGCTATTGGTGTCAATGTGGAGGGAAGATAGCCAGAATCTGAGAGTCATGAAACCCAAGCAGAATTGAATCCAATTTAATCGTAGAGAACTCTTGAAGACCATGTTTCTCACGTCTGAATTCTTAGGAAGATCTTGTACTTTGGGCAGCCCACTTTGGTAACATATGTCTATCCAAATGTCCAAGAAGCCCTTTTATACAGCGAAAATTTCAATCCAGCTGAAGAATATTTCTACTTTGGAACTGCCAATGTGTTCTATTCTTCCTAGTCATTGCTATTGTATGATACCTGTAATAGTATGATACTTGTATGTAAGGAGCCGAGGTGGCGCAGTGGTTAAAGTGCAGCACTGCAACCTACTTCAATGACTGCTAGTTCAGCTGTTCAGCTGTTCAAATCTCACCAGCTCAAGGTTGACTCAGCCTTCCATCCTTCTGAGGTGGGTAAAATGAGGACCCAGATTGTTGGGGGCAATATGCTGAACTCTGTAAACTGCTTAGAGAGGGCTGTAAAGCACTATGAAGCGGTATATAAGTCTAAGTGCTATTGCTATTGTATGATACCTAGCAAAGATTCCTTCTGTTTCTGGTGAGGTGTCCAGGAAAACTGAGTTAGGAGGCAAATTTGGGAACAACTGCCAGCAGTTCACATGATTTCCACAAGTTATTGGCAGGCGACAACAGTACCACAAACTTTCTCTTCTGTTTTTTGGAGCTTCTTTACGATTCCACTTCCTTATTGGTAGTTTTTAGATTAGATAATCCTGATCTTGCTGGCAAATCACTGTTTCATGAGCCTGTATTACTCCCCAAAATAATAAAGGGAAGATCCTGGCAGACAAGACAGTCTAAACACTATTTACCTCTTGTCCAATTATTATAAAGCCATAACAACAAAAATTACTGTTCCTGAGGTTGTTTAAGCAGAAATGCAAGTATGAGAATCATTGGCAGCAGTGGCAAAACATGTAATTAGAATTCATGGCTCAGGGAGAGCTGGGTGTCCAGCTGAGTAATGCTGTGTTTGCACTGAACTTTCACTTCTGTCAGCTAAGCCTGCTTACTTAAGCGCTGAGCAAAGTTCAGGCATCTAGATCAAGATCACAAGGTTGGTTGTGTGCCTGGAACTTCGACAGCCAGCCCACTTTTTAAATAAATAGCTTGAACGCTCCAGTGTGGATTTGCAAAGCCACAGGGAACATTGCTATTATTGCAAAAGAGATCAACCATATTGCTTGAAATGCAGGAGAGCAGGAATTCCTTTCCATTGCAGTACAGGTAGTCCTTGACTTATGACCACAATTGAGCCCCAAATTTCTGCTGCTAAATGACACACTTGTTGAGGGAATGTTGCCCCATTTTGCAACCTTTCTTGCCACCGTTGTTAAGTGAATCCCTGTAGTCGTTAAGTTAGGAACATGGTTGTTAAGGGAATCTGGCTTCCCCATTGACTTTGCTTATCAGAAGGTCGCAAAATGTGATCACCTGACCCCAGGGCACTGCAACCGTCATAAATATGAGTCAGTTGCCAAACGTCTGGATTTTGATCACGTGGCCATGGGGGATGCTACTATGATTGTAAGTGTGAAAAGTGATCATGTCACTTCTTTCAATGCCGTTGGAACTGTCACTAAGCGAACTGTTGTAATTCAAGGATTTTCCTGTACATTATTCTTGAGTTCTATTTCTCCCTCAGGTCTTAAAATTATGGCAATAAGTCTCGGATTGTGCATTTTCCTCTCCACAGCTCTTAGGAAGTCCTGGACTGTACCTAGATCAGTCTTAAATGAATCCTACATGTTGGGCAATGCTTTTTAGGTGACCAGTTTAAACACCCTCAAAAATATAAACAATTGCAGCCATGCGAACTACCGGTACTTTCTGAAGAATGTAAAGATTCTGTGTCTGTAGCACCAGATACTAAAAAAGAAATAATGCAACTTCCGAACTAAATTGTTATTTAAAAAATTTTTTTTTGCTGTGGTGGCATTTCATAATATAAAATTTATTCAGGGCTTTTTAAAAATAACTATCGTATATTATGTATGAGGAAGGATAATACCGGTAGCAGGATACTATACCACATGTGAAGTATAATTGAGTTGCACCCTTGCAGAAAAAACATTTAAGAGGTTGGTTGCATCAACCCAGTAGATAGGCCCCTTTTGCTGTAGTGCAATAGATGCCCTTGGAATACTGCTCAATTATGCATAGTTGTGTAGATCATGATAAGTCAGATTTGCTCTTGCTATCCCTGTTCCCATAGCTGAATCTAGAATTTGTAACCTTCATATGTATAACCTACCTTTGCATTTACCAGGGCTTGCTTGCTTGCTTGATTTATTAAATTTATATGCTCTAGGTCAGGGGTCTCCAACCTTGGCAACTTTAAGACTTGTGGACTTCAACTCCCAGAATTCCTCAGCCAGCAAAGCTGGTTGAGGAATTCTGGGAGTTAAAGTTCACAAGTCTTAAAGTTGCCAAGGTTGGAGACCCCTGCTGTAGGTGACTTTGCAAACCTTTCGAAGAGAACTTCACAAAGCACATTAGCATTATGAAACTATCCTCTAGAATACTCAGCCCAACTGCTTTGAAGGCATTCCTGGGTTGTCTTTGCATATATGAAAAGAATATTTTCAAATTGCTAAGTGGAGTGAAACATCCAATGGAAACCAAGCATATATGATTATAATCTGGGGTTATATTGGTGCCTCTGGGTAACATGATGCCTGTCTCTGGTATAATCAGTAAAAAAAAAAAGAGTGACTTCTCTGGGTTTCAGGGAGAACTTCAGTGCTGCTACCTGTGATTTTTAAAAATTGGATATGTATTTTTCTATACTTAAACTTACGCAAATGAAGAACATGTTCCCAAATGGATTGAAGACTTACCACTGAAGCAGGTGTTCTTTCTAGGTGGTTATTTTTTGTAAATTCTGGATAATTGCTTGGGCCAAGAACAAGATTGATTAAAGGCATCACAATAATATACCGTATTTTTCGGAGTATAAGACTCATTACCCCCCCTAGAAGTGGGTGAAAATTGTCACGGTGTGATTATTGTCAGTTGTATGTATATGCAGGGAGCTGCATCCCTATCTATTATAATGGTACATTCCTACCACGTGATATAATATTCTTGTACGCATGTGTGCATTCCTAAATCTCCATTCTTCCCTTCTTGACTTGGCTCTCGACTGAGAAAGTCGCATTTTATAGCAGAGATGTAAACAATCAGAATTTATTGTTTTTGTATCAAAATAAATATTTTTATTAGACTTTTAATCTTCGGCTTTATTTTTAAAGAATTCCGGGAGAAAGATCTATTTCGCCTCTGTGAGATTAATTCTCACTTCGTCAAAAATTTCAGTGCATCTTATATAGCGAATGTTGCAATGGGGGGAGGGGATTGGTGCAGCGCTGATCAGCTGTTCTAGAATGGGTGAAGAGGATTAGTAACCTTGTCCTATACAACTGCCTTATTGTTTAATTGCTTTCAACATATTTTTACGTAAATTTTATTATTTTATGAATATATACGTTTGGTGTTCTTTGTTTCATCTGTACGCTGGCCTGAGACATTTTTTTAGAGGACAACCGTATAAATGAATGAGTGAATGAAAGTATTAATAATGTAGAAATTGAAGTTATTGATTTTCCTATGATAAGAATAGATGATAGATAGTAATTATGGATTTTTTCCCACCCCCCTAGTCCCGTGATGGTGAACCTATGGCATGCCTGCTACAGGTGGCACGCGGAGCCATATCTGAGGGCACGCGAGGCGTTGCCCTATGTCCGCACCAGCGCACATGTGCGCGCTGGCCAGCTGATTTTCAGCCTTATTGAGGGCAGGGGGAGGCCATTTTTGCCCTCCCTAGGCTTCAGGAAAGCCTCCGGAGCCTGTGGATGGCGAAAAACAGGCTTTCCTGAAGCCTGGGGAGGGCGAAAACAGCCCAACGGACCTACCGGAAGTCCAAGGCTTTGGGGAGGCCTATGCGCATGCGCAGGGGGGACAACAGCATGGGGGGATTGTGCACACATGCACAGGGGGGAGGGCATTGTATTATGGGTGTGGGCACGCACGCTATCGCGTGCACACACACCCTTTTGGCACCCGAGCAAAAAAAGGTTCGCCATCACTGCCCTAGTCTCATATAAAACTCAGAATGCTTATAGAAGTCATGGCTTGTTATGGATGGAGTTGTAGCCTCAGTAGTATAGAATTATTCCTTGTATCTAATAATCATCATCATTTTGCTGTAGTAGATGCAAAACGCAACTCTTCTTTCTTAGAACATGTATTTAACAAAGTGAATGTTTGCTTATGAACGGTTGCATAACAATACATTTCTTAATTTCTAAGGGAACCTGAAAGGCTCTGTTTGTTTGCTTGCACAGATTTTTGCAGTGCTTCTTCCAGTGTTATTGCAGTTTAAAAGATTAAAGTTGGAAAAGGTGGCTTTTGAGGAGAGCTTATAAGAGTAGAGTAAAGCCTGCCAACTTGCACTCAGAAGGAGGCAGGGAATAATGCTTGCCATTGTCATCTGAGCAGGGGAAAGACTGAAAGAATGGCTGGAGTAGAATTTCCCCTTCCTGAATTCATTGTCAGCTTCCTATACCCCCTTATCATCCGGTCCACCAAGACTGTTTGACAGTCTACTCATGGGGCTAGTTTAAGTGATATATGTCTGGAATTGGGGTATCACTACTTGGGAAGGAAATTCTAAATCTGAGAGTCAGTGAAACCATAGGAGTTGTATAACAGAATAGAATAGAATAGAATAGAATAGAATAGAATAGAATAGAATAGAATAGAATAGAATAGAATAGAATAGAATAGAATTCTTTATTGGCCAAGTGTGATTGGACACACAAGGAATTTGCCTTTGGTGCATATGCTCTCAGTGTACATAAAAGAAAAGATACATTTGTCAAGAATGGTTGTCATAGGGTTCAAGTAAGCAATCAGGAAACAATCAATATTAATATAAACCGTAAGGATACAAGCAACAAGTTACAGTCATACAGTCATAAGTGGGAGGAGATGGGTGATAGGAACGATGAAAAAAACTAATAGTAATAGTAATGCAGCCTAGTGAATAGTTCGACAGTGGTGAGGGAATTATTTGTTTAGCAGAGTGATGGCGTTCGGGAAAAAACTGTTCTTGTGTCTAGTTGCCTTGGTGTGCAGTGCTCTATAGCGACGTTTTGAAGGTAGGAGTTGAAGCAATTTATGTCCAGGATGCGAGGGAAAATGTTTGAGCAGTAGAGTTCGGGGAGGAAGGACACCCTGTATGTTGTGGGATAATGCAACAAAATGATTTGTATCATTTATTTATTTATTTAAATAGATTTATATGCCGCCCAACTCCCGGGGGACTCTGGGCGGCTATATATTTATATATTGCCTTATCTCATAAAACAATTTAAATGAAGTAAATATATACCCAAATGCTGACAGTATATGTGTATATATGTGTATATGTCTGTGTGTGTGGTACACAAGGTTAGAAAACAAATAGCTTTTTAAACGTGGTTTTTTTTGTTTTTTGTTTTTATTAATTTGCCTAAACAACAATAAGTAACAATACAGTGGAGGCCGTATTATTAAGGTTAAAATAAAAACCTTTATTATATGGCAAATAATGTAATGTATTTTGTGGTTTATTAATGCTGCATTCAGCTTTAGATGTGTAAAATTTAAGCAATCTTGTGCTTCTCAATATAAACATTTTAGAAATCATAGTTAATATTGATATAAACTTTCTTTTTTTCTTCATCTTAAAAGTTATCTAAAGCAACAAGGTCTTAATAATCTCCAGACAACCCTGTGTAAATAGCACTGTACGCACCCTGTTTTTTTTAAAAAAGACAAAAAATAAGTATTCTTGCAGTTTCTAGTGAACTACTGTATATACCTTTCAAGGTTGGCAGAACAGGGATACCTTTTACTTTTTCCTAATGAAAACAAGAAAAGAGAGCAAATGAACTTCCAAGAATAATTATTCCATGGTAATAACAATAACAACAACCATCATCACACCACCCCCATAACAGGAAACATCTGCTTGCGGTGGGTACAGACTATAACTATGGAACCTGGATGAGGTCTCTTCAGTGTTTCCCAACCTTGGCAACTTGAAGATGTCTGGACTTCAACTCCCAGAATTCCCCAGCCAGCTTTGCTGGCTGGGGAATTCTGGGAGTTGAAGTCCAGACATCTTCAAGTTGCCAAGGTTGGGAAACTGTTTAGTCAATCTCAAACTGCAGGAAGATGGATGCGTGGGGCGAATGCCATCCCTCCAGAACAAATGAGAGCACTGATGTGAGAGGCTTCAGGATACAAATCAAGTCCCTAAAATTCAGGATGTTTTTCGCCGCCTGTATGTCACTAAATAACTGAGCAGCATGGCCCTTTATTTTCCTCTTGAGTTGCTACTGATAATCTATTGTTGGACTTTGAATATCAGATTTAGTCATCCAAACATGATCACATTAGTGTTTTGCCAGCAAGCTGCCTGGAGGAGAAATGTGCTCGTTCTTTGCTTGTGTATTTTGGGTTTGTGTGTGTGTGTGTGTGTGCCTGTGTGTGATGTAAGCCCTTGAGGTTGAGGAAAAAATTACTCTCTGTGATTTAAAAACAACCCAATGATTCTCAATATGCCAACACCTCAGAATTTATACTTCGTATAATTTGCTCCTGAAATGGCTTCTTAATTATTTCATTCTTTTCAAGGAATTGTTTGCTTTGAGCAAATATCATGCCTTCTCTTATTGCATTAGTGCAGAAGGCTTTCTGTTACACATTAACCCAATTGAGCCCTTCACACAATAAAGGCGTCTGCAATTAAAGTAACCTTGGGAGAAAAAAACAAACCTCAGAGGTGTGGCTACCCTAAAAATAAAATCCCTGTAAAGAGACAAATTCTTTTGGAGGAACCACATGTGAAGAGAATGTTCCCAACAGGCAATTTTAGTCAGCAAGCTGAATGCTTATTGCCACTCATTTTCTTGTATAACTGGTATAAGCCCTTTGCAGGCAAAAGTTAGAAATTTGCAACTGAAGCCGAGAATCCCACAAGACAGAGATTTGAGGCCACCTAATATGGTGATGGGCAACGTTAACGCTTTCACACAGGCAGCATGGATCCCATGGATAATTGGAGCATGTTCTAAATATGGAAGGCGTTGGTCTTCACGACAGATGGTCATCTTTTACTTTCTCCTCCATAAAACATCTGGTCCTTTTGCAGAGCACAGCCTCCAGTATAGTGGCTTATGGCTCTGAGACTGCTATTCTGTGGCAGAAAAAAAAAGAAGGGAAAAGAGAACCTTATATTATGAGGAGGGGGACCATAGCTTTGTGAACAAGCACATGATGAAAGCCAGGAAGCTGTTTCTTAAAAACCTTCCCTGTGTCACAGGTTCTTTAGACACAAGACACTTTCCCCCCTACTTTTCATCTATAATTATGTTGAATAATAACGATTTACCTAAATAAGTCTGTTGTAAACACTATTGCACTTATTGTAACTATTACAAAATATTGTGTAAACATTGAGCTGGTAATTATTGCAACAATCCTGAAGGCAACGGTTGATGGAAGCTACTGCATTTGAAAGGGCATAACATTAGTGCCACCGTGTCATTTAAATAGAAACAGATGTGGCAGCATTCAGTAAAATTCCATGTGCATCTTTCAAAAGAAATCTTTGGTGCTCATGGATTGCCTACATACATACTTACATACATACATAGCAGGGGTGGGTTCCAACTTACCTTGCTGCCGGTTTGCTCCCTCCTGCACCGCGTGGGCGCAGTAACAAAAAATCTGGGAAAAAATCTGGAAAAAGATGGCGACTGCATGCACCTTGCTGGAACTCGGCTTCTGTGCATGCTCAGAAGGAATTTTTTTTAAAAAAAATTCAAAAAAAGATGGCAGTGCCCACAGACCAGCACCGACTGATCTGGTTCGGTGACATCATCGTGATGTCACCAGCGCGTTGCTACCAGTTCGGGTGAACCCGTCCGAACCGGGAGGAACCCACCTCTGATACATACATACATACATACATACATACTGTCAGCCTCCACACTGCCTGCTTGCTTCGGCTGCCATAGAAATGGGGGGGGGAGGGAAGGTTAGGTATTTAGGAGGGGAGAAAGCTGTGCTGGAGATGTCTCTTCTTGTGTCTGATTAGGAATTTAGGGAGGAAAGTTCTCATCAAGTAGGCCAGGCTGCATGGGCATGTTTACAGCCTGCTCAAGGTCAATGGCTTCGACTGACCAGATGTGGAGGCTCCACCTGGATGTCTGCCCACATGACATCTTGGGGTGCCGGGATTGGAGGATTTGCCCGGGGGGGTTATGTGGGGAGGGATTTGGGATTATTTCTATATGCAATTTACGCGCTTTTTGCCTCAGATCTTGCTTTCATTTTGTCGCTATCAGTTCTTGTCTAGTAGAAGTACTCTTATCATCATGGAGTTGGGGGCTTTCTTTCCTGGATTTTTAATGGAAGCACACCTGACACATACATACATGCATACATACCAGCCAGGGGTGAAATGCTCCCGGTTCGCTCTTACCTGTCGGTCGTCGCACAGCCGATGGAGCCGGTGGCGGTAGCAGTGCAGGGCTGCCCCGTCCGCTTCCCCCGCCCGCCTGGATGCTGCCATTTGAGTTATTTTGCCCTCTGCGCATGCAGAACGCTTTGCACATGTGCAGAGGGCAAAAAAACCTCAAATGGTGATTCCAGGCGGGCATATACTACCGCCACCAGCTCCATCGGCTCTGGGACGACCGACATGTAAGAGCGAACCGGGAGCATTTCATCCCTGATACCAGCGGTGGGGTGCTCCCAGTTCGTCCCGATTCTTAGAACTGGTAGCGCCGGTGGCGGGAGGCTCCACCCACCTGCCTGGAATGCTTCTGTGCATGCAAACCAGTAGTAAAGGGTTTTAGAACCCACTACTAATACATACATACATACCTTCATACATACATACATACATACATACATACATACATACATACATACATACATACATACCTTTATCCAACTATTCTATTAACAAAATAGCGAACCAACTAAATTGACGAACATTTTATAACAGCCCCTTTCTGCTGTTAATGTTTAGTTATTCATGTATTCATTGTGTTTATATTTCGTGCAGTTAAAGAGGTGTGTAAGAAGGTTCCCTCCTCCCTATGATAACAATCTTATGGAGTTAGATTGGCTTAAAATGTGTACCTGTAAAACATTCAGTTCTATAAGCAAGTGGGGATTCGAACTGTATCTCTTCATTCCAGGTCCAGTTTCTTAACACTGGCTTTGCATAATGTGATGTTTTATTCTTCAGACAACCCAGCAGTATCCAAATGAAACAAAATGCTTTTCCTGATCTGATATTCATCAGGTGTCAATGAAGATAATATTTGTAGCTCAGAGTTGAAATGAGGGGTTCTTGGTGCTCTTTGAGCTTGCTTGTTTTCTTGCAGACGTTTCATTCTTGCGACGTCCAGGCAGGTGGGTGGAGGCTCCCACTGCCATCGCTACTGGTTCTCCGAACCACCGGCGCCCACTGCTACCGGTACGCCCGATCCAGGCCGAACCGGTAGCATTTCACCCCTGAAGTGTACCTATAGGCAATTTTTTCCCATTTGCGTGCTTTCTGAAGCGTTTGATGCCCATATGTGGTACCAATAAAGGGGATTTGCACTGATGATGTTACCTAGAGCACCAAGGACCCCTCATTCACCAGGTGTGTTGGAGTACAGCATTTGGATAAACTGGGAGCAGAGGTAGGCGCCACCATCTTGTTTTTCGTGTCTGCGCACGTGCAGAAGCTGGGTTTTCAGCACTATGCGTCGTGGGAGGAAGCGAACCGGCAGTGAGGTAAGTCAGAACCCACCCCTGACTGGGAGCCATATTGCAACACATTGGAAGGGAAGGTATTAATTTGGAAAAGGCTGCATTTGGAGCCATTTCATAAATTAAATAAATAAATAGAACTGAATTCTGGCCTGAATAATTTGACTCAGATGTTTTTGGCTCCACATGACCATTCCTGACCCTTCCCCCCACTTTTCAGGAAGTGTGGCATTATTCCTTAAATGCATATCTTTGTGTCAGAAAACTCCACTTAGTACATTTCAACAATAGAGGGGTTGTTGTTATTATTTTGCTAGCATCCTGTACTTTAGGGTCTTTTTTTTGTGTCAACAGAGCTGGAAAGTAAAGTCCTCTGTTTAAAATTTCAAGAATCTTCCCTTTATCTAACTCATTATTCCATAGCTCTTAGCTACATTAATGAAAATTGGTGTCTCAGCTTCAGTAGCAGTTGCTTAGAGATAGTCTGGAAATAATGCCTTTGTACCTCACAATCAAGAGGTTGTGAGTTCGATCCTAGGTAGAGGCAGATGTAGGGTCTCCCGCTTGGGCAGGGGGTTGGACTAGATGACCTGCAAGGTCCCTTCCAACTCTGTTAATCTGTTAATCTGTATCATTCTATATGACTCAGCTATGTTTTTTGCCAATACTTGTGAAGGGAATTCATCTGAATTCATGAAAGTTACATGATTATGGAACAGATTAAGTTTTTTTTTAAGGGACTTCATTTCCATCCCCGATACACTCAGGGCTTCTGCTGAAAGGAAGATCCTTTCTAATCCTTGGGGACAGCATAAGATACTTTTCTCTTTCCTTGACATCACTGTAGTGCCCATGTCCCTTCATGCCACAAAGACAACGAAGGTCATTTTCTTTCTCCGTATAATCCAGCATTTTGTATGGTATTCTTTTTTTATTGCAGTATCTTCTTTATAAGTGTGTTTTAACAGAAAGGCAACATCTGCTTTTGGCCGGCCAGAAAGTAGCCTTCTTTCCTTTTGGGCTGAAATATTTGCCCTTTTGACAGAAAATCCAGACAAGCGTGCCAGCGTTCACCCTGTCTTCTATTTATAAGCATTTCTATATACTTTTAACCAGCAGCTTATTTTGTATCTGCTTTGACATTCTCTCAGAACAAGACATTCACACTTGGAAGCCTTTGACTGGCAAAGGCAGCCTGTCACTTGGTTCTTCTTTGTTACAAAAGTTGACTATTAAACTTAAAATCTGGTTTCCACTTCCCCTCCTCCCCCCACAACTGCAGTTTCAAATTGTTAGAAGACTGTTTATAATCCTAAGAAAAGGAACTTGAAAAATATTTCAGATTCTTTTGTATTAGCCTGAGGTTTTTGGAATCAGGACAAATAGTTCATGTGTTGGCTTGTATTGTTGTGATAGATTTGGCTTCCTCTAATTTCAGTTCGTTCCTGCAAATAGGATGTATGTGCCTACACACACACACACACACACACACAATATTTGGTGCCACTTTCTAGGGAAGTCAGGAGCAAAATATTTAAGTCCTTTATACAGATACAGGATGCACTGGGCATCTTGAATACTTTCCTTTCTTGCTTTCATTAAAATGCAAGGGTGGTTGAAAGTTATTCCAGGTTAAAAATGCCATTTTCTTTTGATTTTCTGTCTTTTAAAAAAAAATGGTGGGGGAGAGAGGGAAAATGTTATACTTAACACAGGGACCTGGAATTTGGAACGTTATTGAACTTGCCTTGTTCAATGTTTCTGAGAGGTGACTATTTGTCAGCTTTCCACATTTTCATTGCCTTCTAGATATTCTGACACTTCAACTCCCAGAATTTCAACTATAGGTAGACCTATTCGTTTAGTGACCATTCGAGTTATAACAGGGCTGAAAAAAAAGTGACTTACAACTGGTTTTCACATGACCATAGCAGCATTCCCAGGGTCACGTGATCAAATTCTGGGTGCTTGGCAACTGGTATGTATTTGCACTGTCCTGAGGTCATATGATCACCATTTGTAACCTTCCCAGCTGTCTTCCGACAGAGTCAATAGAGGATGTCAGATTTGCTTCATGACCACATGATTCACTCAACAACGGCAGTGGTTCACTTAACAAATCTGGCAAAAAAAGGTCGTAAAATGGGCCAAAACTCACTTAACAACTGTTCCATTGCTTAACAATGGAAAGTTTGGTCTCAACTGTGGTCGTAAGTCGAGGATTATGTACAGGTCATATACTTTGTGAGTAGAAGACTTCGTTAATTTTAATCTCACCATCCTGACTTCCAAGCCATGCTATTCCCCTTCTACAGTATATAGATACGGTATATATACCCCTTTGCATGACAGGGGTTTGGAGAGAGCTTGATTAAAACTACTTTTCCCTTCTTTGAGTCTTCAAAGCAAACTTGTCTACTATGACAATGTAGGCTAAAGAATTCTGGATGTTGAAGTTCACACAGCTGGAGTGTCAGAGTGAGAATTAATCTCACAGAGGCAATGTTTGATCTTTCTCCCGGAATTCAGACATTAGAAATAAAGCCGGAGTTTAAAAGTCTAATTAAAATATTTATTTCGGTACAAAAACAATAAAATCATTGTTTACATCTCTGCTATAAAATGCGACTCTCCCAGTCAAGAGTCAAGTAAGAAGGAAGGAATGGAGATTCAGGAATGCACACATGCGTACAAGAACATATCAATCACGTGCTCAGGAATGTACCATTATATTAGATAGGGATGCAGCTCTCTGCATATACATACAACTGACAATAAATCACACCGTGACATGGAGGAACATTTCTAAGTGCTTTTTAAGATCCTTGTCTCAGAAGTGGAAACAAGTCTTGATGATATATATCTTCCACAGCAAAATTTCTTACTACTTTCTCCATTAGAAGCTGCTCACAGAAGCAAGGCAGCAAGCAGCCTTCTGTGTTCTTTTCCATTGAAAGTTAAGAGCTCGCATCTGCCAGAAGTAGTTTCTAGCAAGCTGAATGTATTACTTTGTGTTGTGTGCATGGAATCGTTTTGACCTCAGTTCAACTCAGAACTGTGTCGTCTCTACCAGATGGTAGAATATCTTCTTCTTTGTCCTCCAGAACACTCTGGCAAGGAAACATTTTGACTTGCTAGAAACTTAGCTTCCTTACATTGCAAATACAGCTCTTAGGCATATACAGTACATTGCTGAAATGTGTCCAAGTGTAGCTTTGTCTTAAGTGTGTGTATTGGAGGTATCATTGAAAAATACCCATTTCTGTCCATCCCCTTTTGCAGTGATTATTTTAGTATAATTGTGCAGAAGTTAATTGGGCAACTACATGCACTGTGATCCTTGTTGCAACTAGTTTTACAATCTAACCTGATTATGAGTCTGCTGGTGTTTTCTTCTCGAGTTTATTGTTGATGTCCCATAATCCAGCTGTTTTGTGCAATCTGGTTATTTCTGTTTCACCCTTTACAGCCCCAGATCACCTATCGAAGTTTCTTTTGCACTATTTGGACCTGTATATTCAAAAGACATGAATACAAGTATATTAGCCAGGCCTCTTTCACTCTGTTGTAGGGAGACTTGTGAAAAAGGACAAGGGATTGTGTATGTATGTTTTTGATTCCTGTGGCTAACAGATACTTTGGGGCTTTGTTACAATGCTGTATGCTATAAAAGTTTGCAATAAAACAACGGCAGCAGTGTTTCTTTCTGAGGGTTTTATTAGTTTGTTTTTAATTGGTAGTGGCAAATTGCCTAATTTGATTTGTGTTTACAAGTGGCAGAAATAAAAGAGAGCTCAGAAGAGTCTTAAAATCTAATCCTGGAGTGAGGCTGACCCGTTGCCATGGTGTTGCCTTGGATCAAATGTGGTTCCTGGCTGCCGTGCAAACTTGTGGCAATTCTGTTGCCCTCTACTGTTTAGGGTCTGGGTAGGTGGACAATACTGGTAGCCTGCTTGATCTTTCCCAATCTGGCACTCTCTGAATGCATTGGACCAATTCCTGTAATCCCTCCTGCCATGAGAGTCACGGGAAGAGTTAGAGAACTGAAGAGCAGATCTGGAGGGTATAAAGTTGGAGAAGGCTGGTGAGGGAAAAAGATTACTTAGCAGAAAGGATGTTATTATGGCTAATAAAATTATGTGTGGTGTGGGAAAAGTGAAAACAGATCAGCCTTTTCCTCTCCCCATTGTGTGAAAACTTGAGGTCATCCAGTGGAATGAATCAGCAGGAAATTCAGAATCAGCTGAAGGAAAGTACATCTCCAACAACTTCTAATAAATGTATGGAACTTGCTTCTACTTGCTCAAGGGATATTGGTCTAGATCAGTGCCCAAACCGGAAGGCGCGTGTGCCAGAGTGCCAGAAACCCGATGACCAGCTGGCCAGCGCGCATGCGCGCCTCGGAAACCTAAAGATCAGCTGGCTGAGCTGGGGCAATGGCGCGTGTACCCACAGAGAGGGCTCTGCGTGCCACCTCTGGCACTCGTACTATAGGTTCACCATCACGGGACTAGATGGTTTCAAAAAGGAATGAGGCTCTAAGGAGGTCAACCAATGGCTCTTAGTAATGTTGGCTAAGTAGGACTTCACACTAGAACTTTCACAATCAAATACTAGCAGCAAAAGAAGATAGCAATTGTAGCATATGGGTTTCCTATAAATACCTAGTTGGTTACTATCGGACATATTGGAAATACAGTGTGGAATAAGATAAACTTCTGTCAATACAAAGTTGATAACACAAATATATTATGCGCTAGATGATTTATTATTTGCACACTCAAGTAATTATTATATCTTTATTATGCCATTTATATGCATTATTACTATTATTTTGTTATTTTTTTCCTTTCCTGTATAGTTTAGTTTAGTTTAGTTTAATTAAATTTATATACCGCCCTTCTCCAGGGGACTCAGGGCGGTGAACAGCCAAGTAAAAAACACAATATAAACATTAAAATACATTTAAAAGAAAATATTCGATGTGGCCCTGATTTAATACAATTAAAATTTAGTAAAATCTTAAAATTTTAAAAACCCCAAAAACTTTTTCACGCCAGCCCGGCTTGATAAAAATAATACGTATTGAGGGCACGGCGGAAGGTGGACAGGTCGTGAATGGTTCTTAAGTCTGGAGGGAGCTGATTCCAGAGGGTGGGTGCTCCCACAGAGAAGGCCCTCCCTCTGGGCGTCACCAGCCTACACTGCTTGGCTGATGGCACCCCGAGGAGGCCCTCTCTGTGGGAGCGCACTTATTTGTATAGACAAATAAGTAATATAGTTATAAGAACATCAGACCATGGAAGAGAGATAACGAATATCTGGGAAGGGATAGAGGAAATAATAGGAAATAAACTTATCTGAATGCCCAGCTTAATATAAAACATGAGGAAGAGTCCATCTCTAAATTGTATAAATGATTCCCTAAGCCTAATAGATTAGCTGTTGTCACACTAAAGTGGCTGTGAAAAATTTTAAAAATACTTTTTTACAATTGGACCTCTTAAATTCCACCAAGCATCATATGAAGAAATTTTCCCTTTGTTTTTCCTTTCTGCTTTCCCGAATTTGCCAGCATGCTGGAGCAGATTTAGCAGGCATATGGGAAATGTGAGATAATAAGGGAGGATCTATACTACTGATGGCATCTGTGTTATTGGCAAACTGACACCTTTGGACTCCATCTCTAAGTTCTGCCTTGAAAAGCAATTTTGCAAAGTCGGGTTCCTCTGAACCTTAGCTTACCATTTGAGCTTCTTTTCAAAGAGGCCAGGAAAAATTGTAAAATGAGATGTGTATTCCTACTGAAAGGGCAAACTGTCATTTGATATGAGTTTTAATAGCACAATTTTTCCATGTCACGTTTGACAGTCAGTTGGTTCTCTTATCCAAATCTACGTCTGTTTTCAAGTGAGGTTAGGAGGCTCTGAAATCCATCCTAAAACTGGAGATCATAAAAATAAATTGTGGAGTTGAGATGGCAGACAAAAGGTGATTCTTGTTTTAGAATCAACTGGGGTGGCAATTTTTAAATTGCTATTATTTTACAGGGGTTATATGATCAGCCGATAACAGTCACATAATGGTAAAATTGATTGAATTATTTTCATATAATAAGCATTTGAGGGTTGATGAACAATCTAAACTTTTATGAAGGGGTTGATGGACTGAAGAGTTTGGGGACCCCTGATCTAAATAGTAGCTGTGTGTAGGAGCCTAAGGCCATTTTTGGCACTGAAGGGCATGGGCTTCTTCAACCTCCTCAAGACTTGAGGGAAATATGTTGGCACTACTTAAACTACTATTTACACAGTTCTTTAGGAGTCAGGCCAAGATTCTGTCCTCAATGAAAGCTCTCTCTTATTTTAACATGCCCCCCACCACCACCATGAGATGTCACCATGAGATGTCCTGAATTTTAGCTGATATGCTGGTGTTCAAACATCATGTTCTACTTGTTGGAGGAAATAGTTGGATATGCTTAGGTTGCAGTGTAGCTTTGGAATGTCTATTTTTTAAAACATTTTATTTTAAAGAATCAGTGTTTCCCTTCTGCCCCCTGAAACAATTAATGGAAGCCTGTGGGTTAGATTTGCAGTCTGATTCTTCCGCTGGGAATATTTTGTTATTAAGTCATTAGAGTGCCGATACTGAGACATGGAGAAAGGAAATAATTGCAGGGTGAGAAGAGAGATTGCTTCAGTTGCCATGCTGAGGAGAAAATAACACTGCATTGCCTTTCCAAGCTGAATTTTTCTCTCAAGGGGATTTGGGATAAGAGGGGTTTCCAACATTTTAAAACAATACACTTAATTAGAAACTTCATAATTACCAGTGAACAAAGTTGGTAGAAATGCAGCTGAAGCAGTAGTTGCAAATTACAAAATATATCTATAAAGCCACATGACAGCTACATCATCGATATTTAATGTACATCTGTTCCAGATGATCCCCAAAGCATTTTGGGCCCCTTGAAGCTTTTAGAGTTGAGTGCCCGATTCTTGTTTTAAGTGCGTGCAGCAAAGCTACATAAAACAAGGCTTGAGATGAAGGACCACAGTCTCTGCACCAAATTTAGACACTCGAATCAATTACGAAAACATTACTCATTTGCAAAATTATTCAGTCATAAAATTTTGGACATCTAATATGATGTTATAATTATTAGAGGTATTCTTTCAAGTATTTAGGTGTCCTATTTTGAGATGGGATCCTCTTAGAAGGCACCCGTTTCTTCCTTTTCGTTTGTTTCCCTTGCGTGTTCGTTCTATCCATTCATTATTTTCTATTCATACTCCAAGACTCCTACGTGTCATGGGAGAGTCAAAAAAGATGCGATTTTTGCTCATTTTAAATTGTATTTTGCTTCCTTTGTTCCCTGCTGTTCACTTGGGCAAGCAGTTGTTGCATGATACTCTGATTCACAGTTGTTTTCAAGAAACTCTGAAATTTCCTTTTCTCCCTGTTGATGTTTTAGAAGGCCTTCTTTTTTGGGTCAGACTGCTTCAGAAATCCAGAGGTGGTGTGCCAAGCTAAGCAAGGACCTAGCCCAAGGTTGGGTATCCAAGTGCAAAAAACAACAGAAAGATTCCCTGACTTAAGAAAAGTTTCTAATCCAAAACAGGCAGGAACCTTTCCAGAACTTCTCTGGAATAGTTGTTACCAAGAAACAAGTATTTTTCTACATGAATGCCCTTCACATTATGCCCTGCCCACCAGTGTCAGACACAAATCTCTAATAAACTGCACACAGCATGAAGGAACCGTCAAGAACACACACCCCAACACTGACAGGGCAAGCCACTAGTACTGTGATGGTGAACCAATGGCACGCATGCCATAGGTGGCACGCAGCGCCCTCTCTGCCCTAGTTCAGCTCCACCATGAATGTGCACGCGCCGGCCAGTTGGTTGTCAGGTCTTTGCCGTGCAGGCAGGGGGGTGGGGTGCATGAGGGACCACGAGTCCATGTGCATTGCATTTTGGGGGTTCGAGCGCGTTTGCATTTGCACACTTTGGGCACTCGGTCTGGAAAAGGTTAGCCATCACTGCACTAGTATATAAAAAGAGAGCATACACCACTTTCTTTTAGCACTGATGATATTACCTAGTTGGATAATGAAACATCTCCAACCAGGCTCAGAGAGCACCAAGAAGTTTATAGAGTTTCTCCTTCCTGACAACCTCTTCCTTTTGCCTAGATTAAATTGTTGTGTAGGCCTTATTCTGTAGTCCTAGTGAAAGGTACTGTGTGTGATAAATTGTGGAATTATTTCTTCTTGGAATACTAATCTGAGAAACTATTGCAGGATATTTTTCTAAGTTTACTTAGGTGTGGAGACTTGAATATAGGTAAGGAATAGCATACTGGCCATCTAGAGGTTAAATCAGAATGTAACCTGATTCTTCTTGGATGAGATTAAACATTCAACTAGTCAAATGTCCTGTGTCCATCACAATGTATCCTGGAATCTCATAAGTAAGTTGGAAGACAAATAGATGACTAGTAGTCTCCGCAGATTTATTCTATGTAAACTTATTTCAAAATAGTAGGAGTCCTGGATTGTATCCTCATGGAAATATTCAAGTTCTATAGGTTTGATATCCTCCTTCAGGAGTAGAATGGAGCACAATATTTGTCTCTAGAACTGCGAGGATGGTTGGAGGCTTCATATCAGAGGTGGGTTCCTGCCGGAGCTGCCCAGTACGCAGCTCCGGTAGGGAGCGGTGGATTTCGCAACTCCAGAGCCCTCTCTGCTGGTCCACCCGGCGTGCTGCCATTTTTTTTCTGTGATTTTCGGGCGATTTTTCTTCTGCACATGCGTGGAAGCAAAATCGCGCCAAAATCTTGCAAGGGGACGCGCGCGAAAGAGAGATTTTAGCGAGATTTTGCCTTTGTACATGCACAAAAGCAAAATTGCGCCAAAATCTCACGCGCGCGCATCCCCTCGTGAGATTTCGGCGCAATTTTGCTTCCATGCATGCACAGAAACAAAATTGCGCGAGGGGGCGCGCGGGTGTAGCAAGCGGGCGCCCCCCCAAAGCGTGGATGCACGCGCATGGCTCCGGCAGCGAGGTAAGTGAGCAACCCGCCCCTGCTTCATATATAGCAGACATGTAATAATAGTAATAGCTGTCCCTAATAATAGTTAGGGAGTGGGTGGAAATGCAGGTGCCTGACTGCTTGCCTGAAGCCATTGCTTCTGTTCTTGGGTTGCAAAAATTATAAGGGCTTCAAGCATTTGCCAAACAACAACTTGACTCGGATGCTCTGTGTAGACTTGAGGACTGCCTGTTTCACAAACCAGTTTTGTGAACTTCCTAAAAAATCCATTCATTCTGTTTCATTGTTGATTATCTTCCCCTTTGCAGAGAGAGCCAATGGGAATAATTAACAATATTTTTTCCCTTTAAAACAAGCCATGGAAATCAAGTTAAATTTTACTAATTTGCAACAAATTCTGGGGTTAGGAGGATCTATCTCTAAATGAAATGTATGTGGCTTTCTGAAACAGTTGGAAACCTAATCAGCTTTATGAATAAAATTCTTCCCCCTTCCACAGTGTTACAAAGCTGAAATAAAGTAAGTTGAAAGAACTAAAGTTCACTTATGTAGTGAATGCGCAGGTCCCCTATCAGTCAAGAACCTGCCTGACATAGACTAAGGAGATAAGGTGCTCCCACATTCACCTGAGATGATCTAAACACAAATCTATCAGATAAGGGAATCAACATTTTTTCTACATGCATGATAATTCATACACTGTGGATGAGCTACAATCTACTCTTTTGGCTAGAAAAAGTAAAAAAAATTAGTTGTTTTGGAATCCTGGCCTTGAGAAGGAGGGATGGGTTGTTTTGTCTGGATAAGCCACAGAGGAGTTTTTCCCACAGTTCAGCCTTTTCTGTTTACAAAGCCTTGTTGAGTGATGTATGTAAGAAAAACTATTTGGAGTCAGGATTGCTGGAAAATGTACCTGAAAAGAAAAAGTGGAGAAGAGAGAAGAGGGAGGAACCCCTGGATTGGGACTCCAGAAGCCTTCAAGGATTCAAAAAAAGGCTTAGTTCCAAAAATCTAAAGATGGTTCTTCAGGACTTTGAAGAGATAAAACTGTCTGGATCCATAGTAAACATAGCTAAGCTGTTTCTCTGGAGAATAGAGCTTAGAGATTGGAGCCAGAAGGTAAAAGAATTACATTGAATTGTCCCTAAGCTACTTTATTTAAAAATTAAAAATATGCAAGAAACACATTTATTCATAGAAACATTTAAAACCCAAGAGCAGTATAAAAATTAATTAAAAAAATGTTATGGCAAATTTATATTTATGGTTCTGTTGGGGTTTTATCAGTACTCCTCACTTTTTATTTCATTTACTTGTTTATCTTTTGATGATTTGGCTATGTAAAGTTAAAATGAAAGTTTATATTATTCCTCATTTTTAAAATAAATGTATTTTCTTAAATTGCATTTTCTTGTTTTGTTCGCAACTCCTGGAAAAAGGAGGGGAAGATATGTTTCTCCGGCCATGTGCCTCAAGCTACAAGGGCCAAGAGATGATGTTATAATGAGTAATTTTCCCTTGAAATCATTATAATTATCATGACCATTATTACTATTATGACCAGTTTTCTGACAAGGAAGTGCTCAGGTTGTTGGAATTCCCTGTCTTTCTCACCAGCCAGAGTGAAGGAGAGGAAGCCAAGGTCAGGGCATTGCTGTTCTCTAAAACTAGATGGTGGCACTTGTTGTGTAAAAGGCCAAGTTGTGTAAAACCTAGAAGATTTCTGAGAGAGCGTGGCTGAACTCAGCCAGTGCTGCTATAACTGATAATTAGCATCCCATCTATTTCCTTCCTTTTTCTTACTCTGACACACATTTTAGCAACTGGAATTTTTCTCAGCAAGATGTAGCTTATGTACTAACTTACTGTTGAGAAGTTGAAAGCATGATATTAATACTTTACATCTGCTGAGGATAGTTTAATCAAAGCCTAATGTGTAGCTTTTTAAAGATGGCGGAAGAGGTTGAGAAAATTGGCTGTGCTTCCTAGCAGGGCTTTGATAGGAAAAATTTCCTGGGAAACATCTGTTGAACGAATGATTCCCCCTTGTAGAATGTTTGCCACCTGTCCCTGTAGCTATCTATGTTTGCAGATAAACATAGTATATAATTTCGTATGTCCATTTCTAATTTTTAGAACCCTTTTACTTGCTTAAATGTTTTTACAAATAAATATTCTTTGCATGTGGGTGTATCACCCTGTTTTGTTTAAAATATCTCAGCGGAGAGACTTTTGGAGTATTGGAAAGGCTTTTAGTCTGAAAAAGGGGCGTATAAGTATTTCAAACAAAGCAAAACACTTACTTTGGCATTTTCTGCAATACTCACTTTTTGAATGAAGAAATAGAATTGTTTATATGGAAAAAGAGGCCTCTGTTTCAATTCTGCTACTGAGGGGTCCTTGGTGCTCTCTGAGCTTGCTTGTTTTCTTCCAGACATTTCATTACCCAAACTAGATAACATCATCAGGGCTAGTTATCACTAACACTGATGATGTTACCTAGTTTAGGTAATGAAACATCTGCAAGAAAACAAGCAAGTTCAGAGAGCATTAAGGACCCCTCATTTCAACCCTGACTAGAAACATTGTCCTTTATTGGTACCGTATTTTTCGGAGTATAAGACACAACGGAGTATAAGACGCACCTAGATTTTAGAGGAGGAAAACAAGGAAAAAAGTATTCTGAACCAAATGATGCAGTAATATATTATTTAATAAAATACCAGTGTAGCAGAATACTTTTTACAATCATGTATACTTTTTACAACCATGTATACTTTTTACAAACTTCAAACTTGACAGTTTTAAGACTAGGGGACTTCAACTCCCAGAATTCCTCCTCCAGTCATGCTAGCTCAGGAATGGGAGTTGAAGTCCACAAGTCTTAAACTTGCCAAGTTTGAAGACCCTTGCACCCCTAACCCAGGGGTCTTCAAACTTGACAGCTTTAAGACTAGTGGACTTCAACTCCCAGAATTCCTCCTCCAGTCATGCTAGATATGGTAATTAGAAGGCAAAAATGCCCCAATTTTTGCAAAAAACAGCCCCTTTTTCGCTCTTTTTTTTTTTTTTTTGCAAAAACAGGGCATGCAAAGGATCTGGGAAGCCTGCAGAGCACTCCTAGGGGGTAGGGGAAGGCAACCTCCCCATTTTTGCAAAAAAAAAAACCCGGGGGCGGGGCTTCGGGAGGCTAAAAATTGCTGTATTCGGTGTATAAGACGCACCGACATTTCCACCCTCTTTTGGGGGACAAAAAGGTGCGTCTTATACTCCGAAAAATACGGTAATTCTGCTACTAGATGTTGTTGCTGCATAGACGCAGATACGAACACTGGGGACAGGAGTGACATGCTGGGAAAAGATGCAGCTGCTTAAGGAACTGAAGACAAGTGCTATCAACCAGCATCTTTTGTCTTTTAATCCAATAGGCTGCACAGCCCTACTTGTTAATATTATTTCCCTGAATGTAAGTAAGTGCTTCTACATACATAGTTGTTGAGAATAGTTAAAATTTCACAGGCCATATCATTCTCTCTTTCAGATTAAAAATTGTATATATTCATGACAAAGCCATGCCATCCTTTTGTAACAGTGATATACTAACACAGGAAGGAGGTAATATAATAGGAGTGCATAAAACTATGCTTTCTGTGGAGAAAAGGGATAGGGAAAAGTTCCTCCCTCTTTTAATAGTAAAACTATATCAGAACATTAGATATATCAGAACACTATATCCAAGGAGACAATGATTCAGTTTGGCTTTGTTGATTTTAAGAATCTCATTGCATTACGATTGTTTGGCAAAGGGGAAGGAACAAGGGGAAGAGACTTACTCAGTGGTCCAGGGACCCAGATTAAAGTGAGATTTCAGTGTATTGCATAGTTCTGCAGTTGAAATGAGATGTAATATACAAAATAAGTGACAGAAAAATTGAATAGAGCAAAAGAGAAAGTCTTGGGAGGAGAGAAAGAAAGAATGAGTAAAAGTAAGACATAAAAATCCAGCATTAAGAAAAAGGAATAGAATAAAATTAGTATTTTTATCTGCCTTTCCATATATTTTAGAGACATTCACACCTGCCAATCCTTCATAAATACAATTATTTTGGGTGGGTGGGAGAATAATATACCAGATATTGAAAGCCCATTCAAAGAATAAAAAAAAGTAAGAGAAGCTTTTGAAGAACAGATCAGTAGTGGGTTCCTGCCGGTACGGTTAATAGCTGTTGTTTGGCGCAGAGCCGAAGACGCTGCTGCTGTTCGCGGCGCGGGGGCTTTCCCCGGGCGCTGCCGCCGCCCGCATAGACGCCGCCAATTGCATTCTTTTGCCCTCTGCACATGCACAAAGCGTTCTGCATGCGCAGAGGGCAAAAGAATGCAATTGGCGGCATCCATGCGGGTGGGGAAAGCGCCTGGGGAAAGCTCCCGCGCCACGAACGGCAGCAGCGTCTTCGGCTCTGCGCCGAACAACAGCTATTAAATGTACCGGCAGGAACAGGCAGGAACCCACCTCTGGAACAGATGGATGGATGGAATGTATGTTAAGTAAAAATTCTTCAAAAATTGGACTTATAGAAAAAAGAAAATGGAAATACTGAAATACTCCTTAGAGACCCAAATACTTTTCATGCTTTGCTGTCTTCTTTTCCTGGGACATAGCTACTTCTCGAAGTGCTGTTGAGTACTGAGCTTCCATTTGATTGTTCCCTGGATTTCATACCCATCTGTCACTAAAATCTGGACTTGTTTCCTTTTCCCATTCTGCATCCCTCTCTGACAAATCTTGCAGCATTTTATATCATTTAAAAAAAAAAAGTCTCATGTATGTAGATTTCTGGCATTTTCTGAAATGACCCATCTTTGGAAATGCAAAACAAAAATGACAACATAACTCCAGAAATTTAGCAGGAGGAATCAGGAGTATAACTGCATGAAACGATTCATTAGCAGTTTCTGTCACACATAGGAAAATTGTTGCTTGTCCTTTGTGTGTGTGTGTGTGTGTGTGTGTGTGTGTGTGTGTGTGTGCGCGCGCGTGCGTGCGCGTGCGTGCGTGCGTGTGTGTGCTAAATTAGCTCATTTCCCACAGTTCTTTTTCCTCCCACCAGTGAAAAAGCTGATTAACACAGAATGACAGAAATAGGGAAGGTTGGGCTGCATTGCAGAGTTGACATGGAAAAGTGCAATATCCACAATTTTATAATATACTATAGAGACATCTGAGGTGGGGAAATGTTAATTATGCCAAGTTATTTTTCTAATTTTCTGCATTCGATATATTTAAGAAGATAATCCCATTCTTCCCCACTCAGAATGGAATCTTGCAAATTTATGGAAGGGAATTAGGTGATTTAAAAAATGGTGGGTTCAAAAATTAGATTGTATATTGTATTTCTATTTCCACCTCAATGTACTTGTGAGAAAGAAACAAGGAAATCCCCTTCTTATTTTTGTGTGATCCCTTGATCCCTACATCATCTTCCTTACCACTGGAGCAGAAGAATATTAGAAAGTGTTTGTCTGATGATATGTTTCCTTTTCTTGCCTCCTGGCTTCTCTTCAGCCTAAAAAAGTAACTTAAGGTTCCCTTTGTTGCTGTGGAATACAGAAGGTAATGGTTAGAAATTTGTGCCTGGTATTTATTTGTTCATTCAAATATATATTGGGAGTAGGGCGGCATATAAGAACCAATCAACCAATCAATCAATCAATCAATCAATCAATAAATAAATAAATAATAAATAATATTTTATCTATTGCCCAAGAAGACACTTAGGGCATCCAGGACTGATTACATCTAGATAACATTAAATAAAACCTACAGTATATAAAAGGTTTTCAGCACTAAATAAAACCCTACACACATACTGTGTAGAACTTATTAACTAAGTAGAACTTATTAGCTAAGTAGAACTTATTAACATGATTATGTTTATCATCTTTTAAAAGCCAAGGAATCTGTTCTAATGTTAAAACACAAGAATTGGAAGCTAGAGTATAGGCCAGGGGTCGGGAACCTATGGCTCGCGAGCCAGATGTGGCTCTTTTGATGATTGCATATGGCTCGCAGCAGGGGTGAAATCCTCCCGGTTCTTCGATACTCCGCATTGCCCGAAAACCCTGTAACTAAACGCCCAGAGAGAACGTTAGCAACGTGGAAAGAGGGGCGACATTGACAACTACCGGTGCTTGAGCGGTGGGCCAATAAGAGAGCCCGCTGATGGGGCCACGTGAGGGAAGTTTGTGTGGAAAGACAGTTGGGAAACCAAGGAAACGGTTAGCGGGAGTGAAGCGGTGAGAGGGCGGGGCCGGGGCCGAGCACGCGCGGCAGGTGAGGGGCTTTGTGTGAGAGTGTAGACTTGGCTTTCTTGCTTCCCTTCGCGCGTCGTCCCGCCGCTCTGTTAATTGTCAGGCCGTATCAACCTCCCCCTTTTTCTGTGGTGCCTAATGGTGGGATAGTTTGAATAAATAAGCCAAGCGGCCGAAGGAGCCTTGGAGCTCCGATGCTGCCCTGCTCTAGTCGCCTGCTGGGAAGGCTGCAGCAGCCACCATCAGCTGGCGGCATAAGGCAAGAGGCAGGCGGGAGACGCGGGCAGGAGCTGGCTGTCGAGGGAGCGCGCGGCTGAGAGGCATCTCGCGCGGGGAGGAAACTTTGTCTGGCTTGGCTTCGAGAGCGAGCAAGCAAGCGAGAGCAGCGCAGCCACAGCGGGAAGGGAAGCAAGCAGCCTGCTCTGCCACTCAAGCCAGCGGCCGCCGGAAGCAACAAGGGCGTTAGGAAAAGAGAAGGAAAAGATAGAACTGAAGGAAAGAGTGCTAGCGGCGGTGGCGGCGCTCCTCCTTCTCTTTTCCTAACGCCCTTGTTGCTTCCGGCAGCCGCTGGCTTGAGTGGCAGAGCAGGCTGCTTGCTTCCCTTTCCTCTGTGGCTGCGCTGCTCTCGCTTGCTTGCTCGCTCTCGAAGCCAAGCCAGACAAAGTTTCCTCCCCGCGCAAGATGCCTCTCAGCCGCGCGCTTCGAGAGCGAGCAAGCAAGTGAGAGCAGCGCAGCCACAGCGGGAAGGGAAGCAAGCAGCCTGCTCTGCCACTCAAGCCAGCGGCTGCCGGAAGCAACAAGGGCGTTAGGAAAAGAGAAGGAGGAGCGCCGCCACCGCCGCTAGCACTCTTTCCTTCAGTTCTATCTTTTCCTTCTCTTTTCCTAACACCCTTGTTGCTTCCGGCGGCCGCTGGCTTGAGTGGCAGAGCAGGCTGCTTGCTTCCCTTCCCGCTGTGGCTGCGCTGCTCTCGCTTGCTTGCTCGCTCTCGAAGCCAAGCCAGACAAAGTTTCCTCCCCACGCGAGATGCCTCTCAGCCGCGCGCTCCCTCAGCCGCCACCAGCACTCTTTTCTTCATTTGGGAAAAAGGATCTTGTGGTGCTGAGGGCTAGGAAAGAGGGAAGAAGAGAAAAGGGAAGGAAGGAAGACCAGAGATGAAAGAAAGGAAGGAAGGAAGGAAGGAAGGAAGGAAGATCAGAGATGAATGAAAGGAAGGAAGGAAGGAAGGAAGGAAGGAAGGAAGGAAGGAAGGAAGGAAGGAAGGAAGAAAAGAAGGAAGGAAGACCAGAGATGAAAGGAAGGAAGGAAGGAAGGAAGGAAGACCAGAGATGAAAGGAAGGAAGGAAGGAAGGAAGGAAGACCAGAGATGGAAGGAAGGAAGGAAGGAAGAGGAAGAAGAAGAGGAAGGGTGGGAGGAAGAGAAAAAAGTGAGAGGGAAAGAAAGAAAGAAAGAAAGAAAGATTTTAGGAAGGAAGAAAGACAGAAAGAAAAAGAAAGATGGTAGGAGGGGTAGTCTTATACGAAGAGTATATCCCAAACTCTATATTTTCATTGGAAAAGTTGGGGGTCGTCTTATATGCCCAGTCGTCTTACACGCCGGAATATACGGTATATGGCTCTCACTGAAATAAATTTCCAAATTTTTTGCTTTCATGGCTCTCTTAGTCAAAAAGGTTCCCGACCCCTGGTATAGGCATTTGCATATGGGACTAGGTCAAATTGCTGCCAGTCATTGCTAGGACAGTTGTCTTAGCCATAACTGGGATGGTTATCTTGGTCATAACAGGGAGTAAGGGAAATCAGCCCCTCATGTCATCCTGGATTTGTCAATAGCTGCCTTCAGTTTTGACAAAGCTCTGCCATTCCTAAAGAAATTGCAATATCTAGAAATTATTCAGCTTTCCAATAGGAGGGAATGACTTTGGGAGACAAGGCAATGAGACACAACCAAGGTGACCGTCAGATAAAGGCACCATGCAGCAGAAATGTGGGTGGGGCAAGAGGCTCAAAAGAGACTCTCCCTAATTTGAGGACTATAAAAGAGACCCACAGGCTGGGGAGAGGGGGGGAAAGTATTTTCAAGTTGCAAGATTCTGTTAATGTAACTTATAATAAAGTAGAATCAGCTCATTTGGTCTTGTTTCCTGTCTGGTCTATTTCATTAGGTGGACATCTTTTGCAGATTTTCAATATTTACTGTCCAAGTAGACGAAGTCCAACTTTATCACTGACAAAGCTAATAAATACTTTCAAATAGTTCCTGCTGAGTCCCTTTCTTGGGGATTCAAATCAAATGACCTGAATTGCCCCAGCCAAGAGATATTGGCCAGACGGGAGTCCACTAATATAATAGAATAAGAAACCTTACCTAATCTAAGGATTCAACTGGACAGCCCAAAATATTGAAAATTCTGATGGAGAGCTAATGAATAAATGAGAAAGAATAGGTATTAGTTATAATTTCGACTGCTTCTCCCTTCTGTTTGATCCTTTGTTTTTATTCCGCTCAGACACTTGCCCATGCTGGCTCACTAATTGTTATTGCCACTGCAATCTGTTGTGGTTTTTAAAGCATTTTTAAGAAGCCAAGTATATTGGTTTCTTATAACTGCCCAACATTAACTAAGCAATAAGTTTTTCTATAATAGAATGAGAAGCAAAAATTAAATTTGCATATTTTAGACGGATGAAATGAATGAACATCAAATAAAAACAACTAATTCTGAGGTCTCCAGGGGCGTTTTTAAAAACAGAAATACTCCATTTTATTATTTAAGATTAATATTGTTATATATCAGAATGTAAAATATTTTACATTTTAGTCTCTTAGCCGCGCGCGTGTGCGCGCGCGCGCACACACACACACACACACACACACACACACACACACACACACGAGGTGGGGGGGGATCAACAGAAGCAGAAAAAGTTATAATCTTGATGTCCCACAAATATATATTTCTCCATTCTAATTCATATGAAACTAATTCCCAACAAGGAGGGATCTATTTAGCATCCTCTTTCGCCAGCTGTTACTATTAAAGGAAGAGCCATATATTGGCTGGCTTTGATGTCTGTATATGAGTGGTACTTTTCTTTTTTCTTTTTATCTGGAAGCCCTGAAACACTGCTGCTGTTCAATTCTTTGTGATTTGGGGCTTTGTTTATGGCAAGGATATTACTGTTTGGGGCTGTAAATTTCATTGTGTTTTCTATCATGCATTAAATTTAGGCTCAGTCTGTGATTTTAAGGTTTTGTGGCACGCTTGAGGAAATCTGTTTGGTTTTTTGATGCAAAATTATTTGAGTATCACTTGCTGTACCAATTGGATTTTGTAATTTTAAATTCTACAGGGCATTTTGAAAATAAGAATGTGTTGTCTGAGAAAATAAATCCCAGAATATTTACTTAAATCTGCTTTTATAGATATTTTATTTACTATGTTCTTAAAAAAATCATGTATGAAAAAATGTGAACTTATATACTGTATGCCCATGTTACTATTGGTATTACAGGGCTGTATCCACTATTTCTCTTAGCCGGGTGAGAATTGTCCTTTCAGTTGAAGGCTTTTGTTTCTTGTTCTAAAAATAAAAATAATAAAAACTGTGTTCTCATTGATGTAGAAAGAGTACAATGGTTAGTTGACATTAGCCTTTTGAACTGCTTATGTATAAAATATAACCCCCTATTTGAAATAACCTTGTACAAGAAATAATATTTTTACTGGAGTTATATTTTACTGCTGTTTGTAATCCAGGAAGAACATGGGAGGGGCATCACCAATGTAAGACCAAAGTAATAGCATCAATCTTTTTTGGGAATGTAGGTGGGTTTAAATGCCATTATGGCTTTGTGTACTTTTTTAAACACTTAGATATAATAACTGAAATTTATTCTTTCCTTGCACTCCTGAAACATAATATTCAGTGGATCAATTTGTGCACCAACTTCAAGCTCTACACTATATGCGGGTAGATCATATCAGAAAACCTCATTCAATCCATTAATTGAAAACAGTCATCTGACATTTTTCCACTTCTAGGTCCAGGTTTTATAAACACTGCCAGCTTCATCTCACCCTTCTACCTTACTTCCATTTTGCTAGGGCCAATTTGGTTGGGTAGAGCTTTAAGCAGATACTTTGCTGTGCTTTTGATGGAATGGCAAAAAGGTAACTCTGCAATAAAACTTTTGGCAGAGGATCTGATAAGAAATTGAAATTTGTTTACAACATTCTATTAGTTGACTATGAACAGCTACGTTGAAGGCACTCAGTGTATAATTGTACAGACACTTAACATGTCTCAGTAGTTTTATAGCCTGGACTTTTGAGTGACTTCCATACAGTTTAGTCATATATATTGATTTGGAGGTGTAAAATTTAGCCATGTGTCTTAATTAAGCCATCCTGTAAACTAATGGAAAATTCTTTCTCGGACAGCTTTTCCACCTACATAAAAGATGTATGGTCATGGTCATAGAATCCCAGTTTATCCAAGTACAAAAAAAAAATCTTACATGAATTAGGGTTGGGAAGACTATTCCAAGTAGTAATGCTCAGTAAGCATAGAAATCTGACTGCTTTTTGTAGAGGAGAAAGGTGCTTAATGTGTTGGACAATATGAAAGGATCAGGAGTGGTTGAGGATAACTTTAGATGATGAGACAGGACTAGTATCACGCAGTAGGAGGCAAATGTCTCTTTTCTACTGAAACAAAAATGACCAGAAAAGGAGAATCTGGTTTCCTTCTGTTTCTCCTCATAGTGGGGTGAGGGAAGAGTAAAATATAAGAGGCACTCTCTTACACTACGCAGTTCATTTCTTTGCTGGTTTCTTTCTCTTGCCTCTCCAGATTTCTCAACTTTTACAGCCAATATTAACTGAGTATTGCATTTGAATGTCTGTTGAATTGTGTCAAAGATAAGGATGGCCAGTAATTACGGTATATCAAGGGAGTGGGAGAATAAATGTTGGAGCAATGACAATCTATGATACCAGATTCAGATAAATATATAGCATTATAATCTGATTTGCACATTGTTGATAGTTAGAAGGATTAACCGTAGCAAACTTCATGTCATGTGGAGCTTCCAGATTCTTCCCCCACTTAAGAGGAGTACCGTATATGAAATCAGGACTTCCAATGGATCAGTTTTGTTACTTCAAACTATGGTGTGGCATGTGATTCAGACAAGAGTCTTTAAGTCACCCTCCTTAAACTAAAGCCCAATGTAAACTCTGAAGCATTCATGTTACCAATATTACACTTATAAACCAAAATTTTAAATCACCCAAAGATGCTATCTCATTCAATCTATGAACGCAGTTTTCTCCGATCTTCATCCACTAAATATGTTGGGCATATGGCTAGCAGTAGCTGGGAGTTATTATTATTTATTTAATGCAATATATTGATATGCCCCCTCTTGAAGCTGTAAGCAGAAGTAAAAACATAGTCTTTAAAACGATATTGAATAATAAAGCTTTATTCCTATTATTATTGAAAATGGAAAATTATTCTTTGAAAATACATACCAGAAAGGCATGAGTGAAGAATGGAGTCTTCAGCGGGTATCTAAAATATGTTAGAGTAGCTGCCTCTCAAATTTGGGGTGTAAGGGAGAGCTTACGAGAACATAGTTGCCTCCCTGAGCAGAAAGCAGATGGCATTTAACAGTCCTTTGTAGATATAACAGAATTGTTGGAGTTAAGGTCCAACATATCTGAAGGGCATTAAACTGGAGAAGACACTTAACTGTTACTGTTTAAGATATAATGATAATAATGAGAGCACTGTGTTGATCTTGTGGAAAATTTTGGATTCCTTCTTTCAAAATGTATTTCTTTGTTGTTGACCTTGTTACGCTTGAATCACTTCCAAAGAAAGTTCTCTTATTTAAAGCCAGTCAGGTTTCTTTTCACAGTTCTCCAAAAAAACTCAAAGAGAAAACATTGCAAATGTGGGTTTTCTTGAGGTAATGTTGATTAATGTATTTTAAACTTGCTATTTCCTTTGAACTTAAAATATGTACATGTTAATCGGTTTCTTTTCTTCCTCCTCTCTTCTCCTATTATGTCCTGTTGTGTTTCCTCACGGAACTGAAGGAGCCAACCAAAGGTAAAAGATTTTAATAATACTGTGCAGAATTGGGTGGTGAATTGTGTTCAATTCTTTGCCAAAATATTTTCTACTTTCTTTCCAGATGTGTTCAGTACTATTATAAGAGGAAGGGGAAAACATTTGAAACGGCTTTCCTTCTTTTTCTCTCTCTCTCTTTAAAACAAGCCACATATTATATTGGCAACCAAGTCATGAGTCAGAAGAACAAGTCGGAAAACAGTAGCACATACTGAGGATTGAGGGTTATTGGTAAAAGAGTGCTAGGTTTTTGTTTTTTTGATTTTGTATTTTGATTTTAGAGTCATTTTCTCATCCTTGCACAAACTCAGATTGCAATTGTTATTTCCCAGTAGTTTATTTTTATTCTGCAATTGAAGAATAGCAATAGCACTTAGACTTACAGTATATACCGCTTCACAGTGCTTTTACAGTCCTCTCTAAGCGGTTTTACAGAGTCAGCATATTGCCCCCAACAATCCGGGTCCTCATTTTTCTCACCTCGGAAGGATGGAAGGCTGAGTCAACCCTCACCCTGGTGAGATTTGATCTGCCAAATTGCAGGCAGCCCGTAGTCAGCAGAAGTAGCCTGCAATATGCATTCTAACCACTGCGCCATAAATATAAACATTTATGTTTATAATGCATTTCTTGTTTATATCTCTGCAGGTGTTTGCCTATGATCACTGCTTCTGGTCTATGGATGAAACTAACAAAGAAAAATATGCAGGTATCATTGTAACGATGAACAACTCTGGTGGGAGGAAAATTGGCAATCCTTTGTCAAAGGAGTTAGAAGATTTAAAGGCCGTCTCCAGAACTTAAAAGAGCTTCCTCACTGCCAACACATTTCTAGAAGAAGAAAATAAATAATTTTTAGGACCAGCATCAGGTCTCCCTCCTTTCCCCCAAAGACTCTCAATCCTATTTCTGAAGAGCTGTCAATTGTGATTTCCCTCTATTATAAAGCACAACAGTTACAAGACACCAAGTTACTTTTGCATTATTATCATACAAAAGAGAACAAAATATTTTTATATTATTATCATACAAAGGAGAACAAAAGTGAGGAACAATCCAAACAAAACAGAAGAAGATGTAGTCTTTATATATCCACATCCTGGACCTTACAAAGGACAGATTGGGATCAGATGTTATTGTTAGATATAGACAACATGTTAAACCCTAAATTCAAGTTAACAAAGCACAGTTGTTGCATGTTCGTAATATCTTATGCCTAAAAATATATATCATGATTTAACATCATGACCTGGATTCCCATAACATTCTGAATTTCTAATTATTCAGTCTCATTTTTGCCTAATTCTGTGGGCTGAGATTTAATCAATTAACCATAAAGACTTAAAAGCAGGGATAGGATGGGTTCAGATTCCTGTTTAATTAATGAAGGTCATCAGTTTCTTACCCAAATGAATTGCACAAAATGGTTGTGAATATAAAACTGAATAACCCCTATACATAAGGTTCTTGGGGGGAGGGGAGGTTTGCCTTGAATTCAAATTCAAATTGAATTCAAAGAGTCCCTTCGGGAGTTGGGCGGCATCCAAATACAATAAATAAATAAATAAAATACAATTAATAAATAGCAACAAAAATAATGGCTCTGGTTTTCTTGAGGTCAGAGGATTTTTTTTTCATAAGATATGCTTCAATATGATTCGTCTGGTGCTGGTTAAACACAGAGCAACTCCAAAGGAAGTTACTGGATACCTTGGTCTAGTTAAGATGAGTATCTGCTCTGTGCTTTCCATTGTGGGTGGCTCCATTGATTTTGGACGCACATGAAAAGCATTAGATGTTTTCACACATTGGAAGTGTTTGAAGCTTTTGAGAGTTTTAACAAAGGTATTTTAAAAAAATTCTTCCTCCCCCCCTCCAATAATTTGAATCTTTTTGTTCTAATTTTAGGTCAAGATGTTGTTTTCAAGTGCCTTGGTGAGAACATTCTCCAGAATGCCTTTGAAGGTTATAATGCGTGCATTTTTGCCTATGGACAGACCGGTAAGCATTAGTAAGGTGGACATTGAAGGAAAGGAGGAAATGTGTTAGTTTTGAACACATTAGGAACAGTATCAAACAACACATCGATGTAAAAGAAATAAATCATAATTTAATTATTCATACTTCCCTCAATTTCAAAGGCTGGTTTTGGTTTCTTAGGCCTTTTTCACTACAATAGAATGATTATCCTATTTCCTCCCTTATCTGTCTTGAATGGCTCACATTCACATTGGCTTCATTGCAGGTTATCAATATAGCCCAATTTTTTTTAAAAAAATTGATAACCTTAAGTAATATAATGCACATCTAAACTACAATAAAAGGAGAAACAGAAAAACAGACCTGGTGTAATATCGATAGATAAAACTGTTGCAGTGGCTCCTTGAGTCAACCCTGATTCCTGGTAGTTTTTTCTTGACAACTATTTTGGAAGTATCCAAAATAGTTGTCGTCTTCTTCCTAGCACTCAAAATCAATCAGCTAGTTTTTGTAGGAGATGACTAGGTTGAGCCCAAGGGCAGGGTCAAACGCATCATCGCTTTGGAGTCTCTCTGCCCCAAAAAGAGACCTATATCTAGCCTCCATCCTTGAAGTGCATTGACTCTTATCTGGTGCCAATTTGCCTTGACTGTTCAGATTCTTGTGTATAGGTAGTATGAAATAAACTTGTAGTACTTTTGAACTCTACCCTGGGTCCCTGGCTTCTTGTACCTGACAGTTTTATGCTATGGGAGGACTAGAACTCAGATTCCCCATTTCTAGTCTGCTGCCTTTAAACATTACACCAAATTGGCTCTCATTGGAGCAAAGTATGCAATACCAAAAGCAAGTTATTCCCAACCTACAGACCCCCAAGGATTTTTTTCCAGCCCTTAGTATACTCCAGAAATTAGCAAGACCAAAATGTCAGAGTTTGGGAAGGATGAGCCGCGGTGGCGCAGTGGTTAGAGTGCAGTACTGCAGGCTACTTCTGCTGACTGCTGATTGCCAGCAGTGTGGCAGTTCAAGTCCCACCCGCTCAAGGTTGACTCAGCCTTCCATCCTTCCGAGGTCGGTAAAATGAGGACCCAGATTGTTGGGGGCAATATGCTGACTCTGTAAACCGCTTAGAGAGGGCTGTGAAGCACTGTAAAGCGGTATATAAGTCTAAGTGCTATTGCTATTTTAAGAACCAAAATTAAATTCTCATTTAATAAAACCGAAATCTTTCTGGATCAAATTGATTTACTTCTATGAGGAGGAAAACTATTTCCATGAGTCTGTACAAGGCTCCAGGCATCATTTTTGCTGCTTAACTCCACCTACCAGAAGAAAGCTGAAAATTTGATCTTACCTACTTAGAAGTTATTATCAGCCACAATCATTACAACTTTCAGAGACCAGTTGCAGAAACGTTGTTCTCTCCTCCCTAAAATGCTAAATTAATGAAACCGACTATGGGGGCGTATAATTAGAAGCCAGATGTTTTATTGATATTTTTAAACAAAAATATTAATGTTGACTGTACTCCTCAGGGCTCCAGCTTGGTAAAGGTAATATGAAAGACAGTAAGGTTAAGAGAAATAGAAGAATGAGAGGGGGGAGGAGAAGGGAGAGAAGGGGGGAGGTGATGGGGGAAAACAGCTTGTATTTTTGCTTTCCCATTAGCCACTGAAGATAACGGCTACTATTGGGCAGAGAATAATAGCAAGAGAATACTTATGGTAGCCATGGATTGAGGACAGGAGTTTCCTATTCTTGACTTTCCTTGATATATTTTGTTTAACTTATATAGCAAACAAAAGAGCTGTAGATCCGGGACAATATTGGTTACGTAGGGATGCAACCAGATATAACCCTTATTTATCCACGGTTTGATTCTTTTCCACATTAAGCAGATAAGCATCTCCTGCCAGTGGTATAACTGACCTTGGTGTAACAGTGCAAGGAGACAGTTATAGTGCTCCAACTCACCTATGCAATTTGAAAAACCAGCTTTTTTTCTGTGATATCAGAGAAATCAAGATAGTTATAGTAATTTATTTATCCAGCTCAGTCCATAAATTCAATTAGACTTGGTTTATAGAACTGTAACCATTTATTTACACTCTGTTGGGCATGAAATGTCTGCCTATAGTGCTGTAATATTTGTAAAGGAACTCTTTCCCATGAATTCAGAATAATAATTTTGCTTCATCTTTTCATCACTTATAATGGAAGAGTTACCTAAACCTGCTTGTAGATTTATTTATCAATGTCCTCAGTAAGACTTCACAGGCTTTCCCACCATTTTTAATTTCTTAAAAAATGTTTTCTTTCTCTTTTATGCAGGATCTGGAAAATCCTACACAATGATGGGCACAGCTGATGAACCTGGATTAATACCTCGGCTCTGTAGCAGTCTCTTTGAAAGAGCCCAGCAAGAGGAGAGCGAAGAGCAGAGTTTTAAGGTGGAAGTATCCTACATGGAGATTTATAATGAGAAAGTCAGAGATCTCCTGGACCCAAAGGGGTAAGGAAGGTTTTTTGGGAACACCGAGATTGCAGGCAACCCATTAATCATTTGATGGCAGTGGAAGTCTCCTTCTTCTGCATTCCTCACAAGGTCAACATGCATTCCTCCAGAACAAAACCAGTAATTTTTGTTTCTGGGTATCGGCCTTCTCTCAGTAATTAAATATATGCTTCGCATGCAGAAAGAGCTATATTTTATCCTAAGCCTCCCTATATAGGCTGGGAAAGCAATAGCAATAGCACTTAGACTTATATACCGCTTTACAGTGCTTTACACCCTCTCTAAGTGGTTTACAGAGCCAACATATTGCCCCCAACAATCTGAGTCCTCATTTTACCGACCTAAGAAGGATGGAAGGCTAAGTCAACCTTGGGCCTGGTGAGATTCGAACTGCCAAATTGCAGGCAGCCAGCAGTCAGCAGAAGTAGCCTGCAGTACTGCATTCTAACCCAGAGGTGGGTTCCTGCCTCTGATTGCCGGTGCGGTTAATCGCTGAGTTCAGCGCAGAGCTGAAGACGGTGCTCCCGTTCGCGGAGCGGGAGCTTTCCCCGGGCGCTTTCCTCGCCCGCATGGATGTCGCCAATTGCGTTCT